>OY726529.1:9100719-9269066 GCA_963383655.1 Bathymodiolus septemdierum | reverse complement strand
AGACGATAAAAACAAACAAAAACACAACACAACATATAGTACACAAGGACGATAAAAACAAACAAAAACACAACACAACATATAGTACACAAGACGATAAAAACAAAGAAAAAACACAACACAACATATAGTACACAAGGACGATAAAAACAAAGAAAAACACAACACAACATATAGTACACCAAGACGATAAAAACAAACAAAAACACAACACAACATATAGTACACAAGACGATAAAAACAAACAAAAACACAACACAACATATAGTACACAAGACGATAAAAACAAAGAAAAAACACAACACAACATATAGTACACAAGACGATAAAAACAAACAAAAACACAACACAACATATAGTACCCAAGACGATAAAAACAAAGAAAAACACAACACAACATATAGTACACAAGACGATAAAAACAAAGAAAAACACAACACAACATATAGTACACAAGACGATAAAAACAAAGAAAAACACAACACAACATATAGTACACAAGACGATAAAAACAAAGAAAAACACAACACAACATATAGTACACAAGACGATAAAAACAAACAAAAACACAACACAACATATAGTACACAAGACGATAAAAACAAACAAAAACACAACACAACATATAGTACACAAGACGATAAAAACAAACAAAAACACAACACAACATATAGTACACAAGACGATAAAAACAAACAAAAACACAACACAACATATAGTACACAAGACGATAAAAACAAGCAAAAACACAACACAACATATAGTACACAAGACGATAAAAACAAAGAAAAACACAACACAACATATAGTACACAAGACGATAAAAACAAAGAAAAACACAACACAACATATAGTACACAAGACGATAAAAACAAAGAAAAACACAACACAACATATAGTACACAAGACGATAAAAACAAACAAAAACACAACACAACATATAGTACCCAAGACGATAAAAACAAAGAAAAACACAACACAACATATAGTACACAAGACGATAAAAACAAAGAAAAACACAACACAACATATAGTACACAAGACGATAAAAACAAAGAAAAACACAACACAACATATAGTACACAAGACGATAAAAACAAACAAAAACACAACACAACATATAGTACACAAGACGATAAAAACAAACAAAAACACAACACAACATATAGTACACAAGACGATAAAAACAAACAAAAACACAACACAACATATAGTACACAAGACGATAAAAACAAACAAAAACACAACACAACATATAGTACACAAGACGATAAAAACAAACAAAAACACAACACAACATATAGTACACAAGACGATAAAAACAAACAAAAACACAACACAACATATAGTACACAAGACGATAAAAACAAACAAAAACACAACACAACATATAGTACACAAGACGATAAAAACAAACAAAAACACAACACAACATATAGTACACAAGACGATAAAAACAAACAAAAACACAACACAACATATAGTACACAAGACGATAAAAACAAACAAAAACACAACACAACATATAGTACACAAGACGATAAAAACAAACAAAAACACAACACAACATATAGTACACAAGACGATAAAAACAAACAAAAACACAACACAACATATAGTACACAAGACGATAAAAACAAACAAAAACACAACACAACATATAGTACACAAGACGATAAAAACAAAGAAAAACACAACACAACATATAGTACACAAGACGATAAAAACAAACAAAAACACAACACAACATATAGTACACAAGACGATAAAAACAAAGAAAAACACAACACAACATATAGTACACAAGACGATAAAAACAAAGAAAAACACAACACAACATATAGTACACAAGACGATAAAAAACAAAGAAAAACACAACACAACATATAGTACACAAGACGATAAAAACAAAGAAAAACACAACACAACATATAGTACACAAGACGATAAAAACAAACAAAAACACAACACAACATATAGTACACAAGACGATAAAAACAAACAAAAACACAACACAACATATAGTACACAAGGACGATAAAAACAAACAAAAACACAACACAACATATAGTACACAAGACGATAAAAACAAACAAAAACACAACACAACATATAGTACACAAGACGATAAAAACAAACAAAAACACAACACAACATATAGTACACAAGACGATAAAAACAAACAAAAACACAACACAACATATAGTACACAAGACGATAAAAACAAACAAAAACACAACACAACATATAGTACACAAGACGATAAAAACAAACAAAAACACAACACAACATATAGTACACAAGACGATAAAAACAAAGAAAAACACAACACAACATATAGTACACAAGACGATAAAAACAAACAAAAACACAACACAACATATAGTACACAAGACGATAAAAACAAACAAAAACACAACACAACATATAGTACTCAAGACGATAAAAACAAAGAAAACACAACACAACATATAGATACACAGACGATAAAAACAAACAGAAAACACAACACAACATATTAAGACATAAAAACAAAGAAAAACACAACACAACATATAGTACACAAGACGATAAAAACAAAGAAAAACACAACACAACATATAGTACACAAGACGATAAAAACAAAGAAAAACACAACACAACATATAGTACACAAGACGATAAAAACAAAGAAAAACACAACACAACATATAGTACACAAGACGATAAAAACAAAGAAAAACACAACACAACATATAGTACACAAGACGATAAAAACAAAGAAAAACACAACACAACATATAGTACACAAGACGATAAAAACAAACAAAAACACAACACAACATATAGTACACAAGACGATAAAAACAAACAAAAACACAACACAACATATAGTACACAAGACGAAAAAAACAAACAAAAACACAACACAACATATAGTACACAGGACGATAAAAACAAAGAAAAACACAACACAACACATAGTACACAAGACGATAAAAACAAACAAAAACACAACAAAACATATAGTACACAAGACGATAAAAACAAACAAAAACACAACACAACATATAGTACACAAGACGATAAAAACAAACAAAAACACAACACAACATATAGTACACAAGACGATAAAAACAAAGAAAAACACAACACAACATATAGTACACAAGACGATAAAAACAAAGAAAAACACAACACAACATATAGTACACAAGACGATAAAAACAAACAAAAACACAACACAACATATAGTACACAAGACGATAAAAACAAACAAAAACACAACACAACATATAGTACACAAGACGATAAAAACAAACAAAAACACAACACAACATATAGTACACAAGACGATAAAAACAAACAAAAACACAACACAACATATAGTACACAAGACGATAAAAACAAACAAAAACACAACACAACATATAGTACACAAGACGATAAAAACAAACAAAAACACAACACAACATATAGTACACAAGACGATAAAAACAAGCAAAAACACAACACAACATATAGTACACAAGACGATAAAAACAAAGAAAAACACAACACAACATATAGTACACAAGACGATCAAAACAAACAAAAACACAACACAACATATAGTACACAAGACGATCAAAACAAAGAAAAACACAACACAACATATAGTACACAAGACGATAAAAACAAACAAAAATACAACACAACATATAGTACACAAGACGAAAAAAACAAACAAAAACACAACACAACATATAGTACACAAGACGATAAAAACAAACAAAAACACAACACAACATATAGTACACAAGACGATAAAAACAAACAAAAACACAACACAACATATAGTACACAAGACGATAAAAACAAACAAAAACACAACACAACATATAGTACACAAGACGATAAAAACAAAGAAAAACACAACACAACATATAGTACACAAGACGATAAAAACAAAGAAAAACACAACACAACATATAGTACACAAGACGATAAAAACAAAGAAAAACACAACACAACATATAGTACACAAGACGATAAAAACAAAGAAAACACAACACAACATATAGTACACAAGACGATAAAAACAAACAAAAACACAACACAACATATAGTACACAAGACGATAAAAACAAACAAAAACACAACACAACATATAGTACTCAAAACGATAAAAACAAAGAAAAACACAACACAACATATAGTACACAAGACGATAAAAACAAAGAAAAACACAACACAACATATAGTACACAAGACGATAAAAACAAACAAAAACACAACACAACATATAGTACACAAGACGATAAAAACAAACAAAAACACAACACAACATATAGTACACAAGACGATAAAAACAAACAAAAACACAACACAACATATAGTACACAAGACGATAAAAACAAACAAAAACACAACACAACATATAGTACACAAGACGATAAAAACAAACAAAAACACAACACAACATATAGTACACAAGACGATAAAAACAAACAAAAACACAACACAACATATAGTACACAGGACGATAAAAACAAAGAAAAACACAACACAACACATAGTACACAAGACGATAAAAACAAACAAAAACACAACACAACATATAGTACACAAGACGATAAAAACAAACAAAAACACAACACAACATATAGTACACAAGACGATAAAAACAAAGAAAAACACAACACAACATATAGTACACAAGACGATAAAAACAAAGAAAAACACAACACAACATATAGTACCCAAGACGATAAAAACAAAGAAAAACACAACACAACATATAGTACCCAAGACGATAAAAACAAAGAAAAACACAACACAACATATAGTACACAAGACGATAAAAACAAAGAAAAACACAACACAACATATAGTACACAAGACGATAAAAACAAACAAAAACACAACACAACATATAGTACACAAGACGATAAAAACAAACAAAAACACAACACAACATATAGTACACAAGACGATAGAAACAAACAAAAACACAACACAACATATAGTACACAAGACGATTAAAACAAACAAAAACACAACACAACATATAGTACACAAGACGATAAAAACAAGCAAAAACACAACACAACATATAGTACACAAGACGATAAAAACAAAGAAAAACACAACACAACATATAGTACACAAGACGATAAAAACAAAGAAAAACACAACACAACATATAGTACACAAGACGATAAAAACAAAGAAAAACACAACACAACATATAGTACACAAGACGATAAAAACAAAGAAAAACACAACACAACATATAGTACACAAGACGATAAAAACAAACAAAAACACAACACAACATATAGTACCCAAGACGATAAAAACAAAGAAAAACACAACACAACATATAGTACACAAGACGATAAAAACAAAGAAAAACACAACACAACATATAGTACACAAGACGATAAAAACAAACAAAAACACAACACAACATATAGTACACAAGACGATAAAAACAAACAAAAACACAACACAACATATAGTACACAAGACGATAAAAACAAACAAAAACACAACACAACATATAGTACACAAGACGATAAAAACAAACAAAAACACAACACAACATATAGTACACAAGACGATAAAAACAAACAAAAACACAACACAACATATAGTACACAAGACGATAAAAACAAGCAAAAACACAACACAACATATAGTACACAAGACGATAAAAACAAAGAAAAACACAACACAACATATAGTACACAAGACGATAAAAACAAACAAAAACACAACACAACATATAGTACACAAGACGATAAAAACAAACAAAAACACAACACAACATATAGTACACAAGACGATAAAAACAAAGAAAAACACAACACAACATATAGTACACAAGACGATAAAAACAAACAAAAATACAACACAACATATAGTACACAAGACGAAAAAAACAAACAAAAACACAACACAACATATAGTACACAAGACGATAAAAACAAAGAAAAACACAACACAACATATAGTACACAAGACGATAAAAACAAAGAAAAACACAACACAACATATAGTACACAAGACGATAAAAACAAACAAAAACACAACACAACATATAGTACACAAGACGATAAAAACAAACAAAAACACAACACAACATATAGTACACAAGACGATAAAAACAAAGAAAACACAACACAACATATAGTACACAAGACGATAAAAACAAACAAAAACACAACACAACATATAGTACACAAGACGATAAAAACAAACAAAAACACAACACAACATATAGTACTCAAAACGATAAAAACAAAGAAAAACACAACACAACATATAGTACACAAGACGATAAAAACAAACAAAAACACAACACAACATATAGTACACAAGACGATAAAAACAAACAAAAACACAACACAACATATAGTACACAAGACGATAAAAACAAACAAAAACACAACACAACATATAGTACACAAGACGATAAAAACAAACAAAAACACAACACAACATATAGTACACAAGACGATAAAAACAAACAAAAACACAACACAACATATAGTACACAAGACGATAAAAACAAACAAAAACACAACACAACATATAGTACACAAGACGATAAAAACAAACAAAAACACAACACAACATATAGTACACAAGACGATAAAAACAAACAAAAACACAACACAACATATAGTACACAGGACGATAAAAACAAAGAAAAACACAACACAACACATAGTACACAAGACGATAAAAACAAACAAAAACACAACACAACATATAGTACACAAGACGATAAAAACAAACAAAAACACAACACAACATATAGTACACAAGACGATAAAAACAAAGAAAAACACAACACAACATATAGTACACAAGACGATAAAAACAAACAAAAACACAACACAACATATAGTACCCAAGACGATAAAAACAAAGAAAAACACAACACAACATATAGTACACAAGACGATAAAAACAAAGAAAAACACAACACAACATATAGTACACAAGACGATAAAAACAAAGAAAAACACAACACAACATATAGTACACAAGACGATAAAAACAAACAAAAACACAACACAACATATAGTACACAAGACGATAAAAACAAACAAAAACACAACACAACATATAGTACACAAGACGATAAAAACAAACAAAAACACAACACAACATATAGTACACAAGACGATAAAAACAAACAAAAACACAACACAACATATAGTACACAAGACGATAAAAACAAGCAAAAACACAACACAACATATAGTACACAAGACGATAAAAACAAAGAAAAACACAACACAACATATAGTACACAAGACGATAAAAACAAACAAAAACACAACACAACATATAGTACACAAGACGATAAAAACAAACAAAAACACAACACAACATATAGTACACAAGACGATAAAAACAAACAAAAACACAACACAACATATAGTACACAAGACGATAAAAACAAACAAAAACACAACACAACATATAGTACACAAGACGATAAAAACAAATAAAAACACAACACAACATATAGTACACAAGACGATAAAAACAAACAAAAACACAACACAACATATAGTACACAAGACGATAAAAACAAACAAAAACACAACACAACATATAGTACACAAGACGATAAAAACAAACAAAAACACAACACAACATATAGTACACAAGACGATAAAAACAAACAAAAACACAACACAACATATAGTACACAAGACGATAAAAACAAACAAAAACACAACACAACATATAGTACACAAGACGATAAAAACAAACAAAAACACAACACAACATATAGTACACAAGACGATAAAAACAAACAAAAACACAACACAACATATAGTACACAAGACGATAAAAACAAACAAAAACACAACACAACATATAGTACACAAGACGATAAAAACAAACAAAAACACAAAACAACATATAGTACACAAGACGATAAAAAAAACAAAAACACAACACAACATATAGTACACAAGACGATAAAAACAAAGAAAAACACAACACAACATATAGTACACAAGACGATAAAAACAAAGAAAAACACAACACAACATATAGTACACAAGACGATAAAAACAAACAAAAACACAACACAACATATAGTACACAAGACGATAAAAACAAAGAAAAACACAACACAACATATAGTACACAAGACGATAAAAACAAACAAAAACACAACACAACATATAGTACACAAGACGATAAAAACAAACAAAAACACAAAACAACATATAGTACACAAGACGATAAAAACAAAGAAAAACACAACACAACATATAGTACACAAGACGATAAAAACAAACAAAAACACAACACAACATATAGTACACAAGACGATAAAAACAAACAAAAACACAACACAACATATAGTACACAAGACGATAAAAACAAACAAAAACACAAAACAACATATAGTACACAAGACGATAAAAACAAAGAAAAACACAACACAACATATAGTACACAAGACGATAAAAACAAAGAAAAACACAACACAACATATAGTACACAAGACGATAAAAACAAAGAAAAACACAACACAACATATAGTACACAAGACGATAAAAACAAAGAAAAACACAACACAACATATAGTACACAAGACGATAAAAACAAACAAAAACACAACACAACATATAGTACACAAGACGATAAAAACAAACAAAAACACAACACAACATATAGTACACAAGACGATAAAAACAAAGAAAAACACAACACAACATATAGTACACAAGACGATAAAAACAAACAAAAACACAACACAACATATAGTACACAAGACGATAAAAACAAACAAAAACACAACACAACATATAGTACACAAGACGATAAAAACAAACAAAAACACAACACAACATATAGTACACAAGACGATAAAAACAAACAAAAACACAACACAACATATAGTACACAAGACGATAAAAACAAACAAAAACACAACACAACATATAGTACACAAGACGATAAAAACAAAGAAAAACACAAAACAACATATAGTACACAAGACGATAAAAACAAACAAAAACACAACACAACATATAGTACACAAGACGATAAAAACAAAGAAAAACACAACACAACATATAGTACACAAGACGATAAAAACAAAGAAAAACACAACACAACATATAGTACACAAGACGATAAAAACAAAGAAAAACACAACACAACATATAGTACACAAGACGATAAAAACAAACAAAAACACAACACAACATATAGTACACAAGACGATAAAAACAAACAAAAACACAACACAACATATAGTACACAAGACGATAAAAACAAACAAAAACACAACACAACATATAGTACACAAGACGATAAAAACAAACAAAAACACAACACAACATATAGTACACAAGACGATAAAAACAAACAAAAACACAACACAACATATAGTACACAAGACGATAAAAACAAACAAAAACACAACACAACATATAGTACACAAGACGATAAAAACAAACAAAAACACAACACAACTTATAGTACACAAGACGATAAAAACAAACAAAAACACAACACAACATATAGTACACAAGACGATAAAAACAAACAAAAACACAACACAACATATAGTACACAAGACGATAAAAACAAAGAAAAACACAAAACAACATATAGTACACAAGACGATAAAAACAAACAAAAACACAACACAACATATAGTACACAAGACGATAAAAACAAACAAAAACACAAAAGCAAACAAAGACAAATAACTTGAATAAATTACATATTTTACGGACTACTTACTCGACTGTATAGACTCTAAGATCATCTCTACTACATCACCTATAGTGTAAAAATAGTAGCATTGGAACAAAGGATAGGATTTTGGATTTAGACGGTTGCTGATCCTGGGAGAATACTGCACCCATTAGAACAAAGGATAGGATTTGGGATTTAGACGGTTGCTGATCCTGGGGGAATACTGCACCCATTAGAACAAACGATAGGATTTGGGATTTAGACGGTGGTTGATCCTGGGGGAATACTGCACCCATTAGAACAAAGGAGAGGATTTGGGATTTAGACGGTGGTTGATCCTGGGGGAATGCTGCACCCATTAGAACAAAGGATAGGATTTGGGATTTAGACGGTTGCTGATCCTGGGAGAATACTACATTCATTAGAACAAAGGATAGGATTTGGGATTTAGACGGTGGTTGATCCTGGGGGAATACTGCACCCATTAGAACAAAGGATAGGATTTGGGATTTAGACGGTGGTTAATCCTGGGGGAATACTGCACCCATTAGAACAAAGGATAGGATTTGGGATTTAGACGGTGGTTGATCTTGGGGGAATACTGCACCCATTAGAACAAAGGATAGGATTTGGGATTTAGACGGTGGTTAATCCTGGGGGAATACTGCACCCATTAGAACAAAGGATAGGATTTGGGATTTAGACGGTGGTTGATCCTGGGGGAATACTACATCCATTAGAACAAAGGATAGGATTTGGGATTTAGACGATTGCTGCTCCTGGGAGAATACTGCACCCATTAGAACAAAGGATATGATTTGGGATTTAGACGGTGGTTGATCCTGGGGGAATACTGCACCCATTAGAACAAAGGATAGGATTTGGGATTTAGACGGTGGTTGATCCTGGGGGAATACTACATCCATTAGAACAAAGGATAGGATTTGGGATTTAGACGATTGCTGCTCCTGGGAGAATACTGCACCCATTAGAACAAAGGATAGGATTTGAGATTTAGACGGTGGTTGATCCTGTGGGAATACTGCACCCATTAGAACAAAGGAGAGGACTTGGGATTTAGACGGTGGTTGATCCTGGGGGAATACTGCACCCATTAGAAGAAAGGATAGGATTTGGGTTTTAGAC
The DNA here is from genome assembly GCA_963383655.1 of Bathymodiolus septemdierum. Taxonomy (NCBI): domain Eukaryota; kingdom Metazoa; phylum Mollusca; class Bivalvia; order Mytilida; family Modiolidae; genus Bathymodiolus; species Bathymodiolus septemdierum. The sequence goes on along the minus strand of OY726529.1, from coordinate 9,258,212 downwards.
GGTGGTTGATCTTGGGAGAATACTGCACCCATTAGAACAAGGGATGTGATTTGGGATGTAGAGAGTGGTTGATCCTGGGAGAATACTACATCCATTAGAACAAAGGATAGGATTTGGGATTTAGACGGTTGCTGATCCTGGGAGAATACTGCACCCATTAGAACAAAGGATAGGATTTGGGATTTAGACGGTTGCTGATCCTGGGGGAATACTGCACCCATTAGAACAAAGGATAGGATTTGGGATTTAGACGGTGGTTGATCCTGGGGGAATACTGCACCCATTAGAACAAAGGAGAGGATTTGGGATTTAGACGGTGGTTGATCCTGGGGGAATACTGCACCCATTAGAACAAAGGATAGAATTTGGGATTTAGACGGTTGTTGATCCTGGGAGAATACTACATCCATTAGAACAAAGGATAGGATTTGGGATTTAGACGGTGGTTCATCCTGGGGGAATACTGCACCCATTAGAACAAACGATAGGATTTGGGATTTAGACGGTGGTTGATCCTGGGGGAATACTGCACCCATTAGAACAAAGGATAGGATTTGGGATTTAGACGGTGGTTGATCTTGGGGGAATACTACACCCATTAGAAGAAAGGATAGGATTTGGGATTTAGACGGTGGTTGATCCTGGGGAATACTGCACCCATTAGAAGAAAGGATAGGATTTGGGATTTAGACGGTGGTTGATCCTGGGGGAATACTACATCCATTAGAACAAAGGATATGATTTGGGATTTAGACGATTGCTGATCCTGGGAGAATACTGCACCAATTAGAACAAAGGATAGGATTTGAGATTTAGACGTTGGCTGATCCTGGGGGAATACTGCACCCATTAGAATAAAGGATAGGATTTGGGATTTAGACGGTGGTTGATCCTGGGGGAATACTGCACCCATTAGAACAAAGGATAGGATTTGAAATTTAGACGGTGGTTGATCCTGGGGGAATACTGCACCCATTAGAACAAAGGAGAGGATTTGAAATTTAGACGGTGGTTGATCCTGGGGGAATACTGCACCCATTAGAACAAAGGATAGAATTTGGGATTTAGACGGTTGCTGATCTTGGAAGAATACTACATCCATTAGAACAAAGGTTAGGATTTGGGATTTAGACGGTGGTTGATCCTGGGGGAATACTGCACCCATTAGAACAAAGGATAGGATTTGGGATTTAGACGGTGGTTGATCCTGGGGGAATACTGCACCCATTAGAACAAAGGATAGGATTTGGGATTTAGACGGTGGTTGATCTTGGGGGAATACTGCACCCATTAGAACAAAGGATAGGATTTGGGATTTAGACGGTGGATGATCCTGGGGGAATACTGCACCCATTAGAACAAAGGATAGGATTTGGGATTTAGACGGTTGCTGATCCTGGGAGAATACTACAGCCATTAGAACAAAGGTTAGGATTTGGGATTTAGACGGTGGTTGATCCTGGGGAATACTGCACCCATTAAAACAAAGGATAGGATTTGGGATTTAGACGGTGGTTGATCCTGGGGGAATACTACATCCATTAGAACAAAGGATATGATTTGGGATTTAGACGATTGCTGATCCTGGGAGAATACTGCACCCATTAGAACAAAGGATAGGATTTGGGATTTAGACGGTGGTTGATCCTGGGGGAATACTGCACCCATTAGAACAAAGGATAGGATTTGAAATTTAGACGGTGGTTGATCCTGGGGGAATACTGCACCCATTAGAACAAAGGAGAGGATTTGAAATTTAGACGGTGGTTGATCCTGGGGGAATACTGCACCCATTAGAACAAAGGATAGAATTTGGGATTTAGACGGTTGCTGATCTTGGAAGAATACTACATCCATTAGAACAAAGGTTAGGATTTGGGATTTAGACGGTGGTTGATCCTGGGGGAATACTGCACCCATTAGAACAAAGGATAGGATTTGGGATTTAGACGGTGGTTGCTCCTGGGGGAATACTGCACCCATTAGAACAAACGATAGGATTTGGGATTTAGACGTGGTTGATCTTGGGGGAATACTGCACCCATTAGAACAAAGGATAGGATTTGGGATTTAGACGGTGGTTGATCCTGGGGGAATACTGCACCCATTAGAACAAAGGATAGGATTTGGGATTTAGACGGTTGCTGATCCTGGGGGAATACTACAGCCATTAGAACAAAGGTTAGGATTTGGGATTTAGACGGTGGTTGATCCTGGGGGAATACTGCACCCGTTAGAACAAAGGATAGGATTTGGGATTTAGACGGTGGTTGATCCTGGGGGAATACTGCACCCATTAGAACAAAGGTTAGGATTTGGGATTTAGACGTGGTTGATCTTGGGGGAATACTGCACCCATTAGAACAAAGGATAGGATTTGAGATTTAGACGGTGGCTGATCCTGGGGGAATACTGCACCCATTAGAACAAAGGATAGGATTTGGGATTTAGACGGTGGCTGATCCTGGGGGAATACTGCACCCATTAGAACAAAGGATAGGATTTGGAATTTAGACGGTTGTTGATCTTGGGGGAATACTGCACCCATTAGAACAAAGGATAGGATTTGGAATTTAGACGGTGGTTGATCCTGGGAGAATACTGCATCCATTAGAACAAAGGATAGGATTTGGGATTTAAAGTGTGGCTGAGCTGAGCCTGGAAGAATACTGCACCCATTAGAGCAAGGGATAGAATTTGGAATTTAGACGACGTCTGAGCCTAGGTGAATATTGCATCCATTAAAACAAGGGATATAATTTGGGATTTAGGCGACGTCTGATCCTGGGAGAATACTACACCCATCAGAACTATTGACTCTTATACTATTCATAATAGTTCTATGTAAGATCTCGAAGAAAAACAGCAAAATTAGAACACAGTATTCAATATTGATTTGAAGATTTGTGAATGTGTGTACGAATCTCATACTCGCCAGTTTTATGACGTCATCCTAGGATCTTGATATTGACAGGAGACTATTTGATACGTGAACATTTTAGAGAAAAACCAAATGTAGAGCTACAATTTGTTTTTGTTTTTGTTTTTGTTTTTTTTTTTGTTTTGTTTTGTGAAGTTAATTTTATAACATAAGAATATAAATATTCATTTACTCACCAAAGTCTGTTGAGGAACAATTTGATGAATTACATTCTGTTAATAATGAGAAAAAATAAAGAATTATTCTATATTTATAAAGGCGAACGTGTTCAATTATTTCTCATGATCCACATACTTTCCTAAAGTCATCGGCGAAATCGAATATTTATTCACACAAAGCATTTCACTGTTTTGCCATCTAATTAAAATTATATATATATTGTATCTTTATTGATTTTTTACATTGGTTATACACTAACATCTAACGACATCTCGCATCGGGTCACGTCTGGGTTCATATTATCAACCTACCAATCAGCGATCGGCCTACTAAATAGTTAGGTATCAAAGCAAAGTACAAGCTGAGATTGGTCATATATTTAACTGTCTTGCATATACATGTAATTGGACGGTCAAGGATGAATGAATGGTTACATGACATGACCCCAATCAGGATGTTGTTAGATGTTAGTTTTTCACACAAACATAAGGTGGTGAAAAAGGATTCAACAAATACCTTATTTTAATGAGATTGCAAAACGATGAAAAAGATGTTCAGGTTTCATTGCATCGCCTTTAATTGGTGAAAATGGATTGTAGGGTTAGGGTTATGGTCTTGAACACCACTTTCAAAAATATTTCAGTTATATTGTGGTGGTCAGTTTTATTGGTGGAGGAAACCGGAGAACCCGAGAAAACAAATGTTTCCCATAATGTTGTATCAAATACACCTCGACTGAGTGAGATTCGAACCCACAACGTTAGTGGTGATATATAGGTAGTGATAATCCAGCTACCATACGATCACAGCCACGACGCCCCCTCCCTGGACTGTATATCAACGAAGATTTTGAGATATTGTTTGATAAGATTGGTAAGAAAAACCTTATCATGTAGCCTATTTAAAGAGCGCAGTTATTATTTTAATAAGAAGTGAACTTTTAGTGGAAGATATTATAACTGTTAAAAATCTGAAATATTTATATGAGCATACTGACATTTATTATGTCGTTTTATATGCTTTCTCAAGTAATTATATGCAATGATATGCAGTTTATAATTGTTAGACGTAGTCATTACTACCCTGCTGATGGTAAAAGGGGATGTTCTAAATAATATATCTTTGTATTTCAGTTTGTTTCACGAATAAATCTAACAGACATCTATATAACTGAAATATTGTTGCAATGTAAAACACGCATATGGACAAAGCTAATCATTAATACAGATTTACTACATGAATTGATCATGAACTATTTCTGGAAAGTGATAATGTTGAAAAATACTCACTATCCCATTTCTAATGCACTTATAGTGGGACAAAAAACAAATTGTAAATTTTTTCTGGACGAGCAAAATTGGTGATTTTTCTACTAAAATGTTTCGTTGAAAACTGCAGTAGATTTTTAAAAAAAAATCCATAACATTTGGCGACAAAATTTATAATCGCCTCCCTCCATTCCAACCGCACCCTTCAATATTAAGTGGGTTGTCCTTAAGAAGATGTTCTGCGTCATCCGAGCTGTAAGGTCGATGAGTTCTAGTATTGAATGAGACACTAAAACACATCTGCTTAATATTTCCGGATAATATATATTACATTGTACTCCATAAACTATGATGTACCAACATAACAGAAATAAACATTTCATGTTTTATCATAAACTATGGTATACCAACATAACAGAAATAAACATTTCATGTTTTATCATAAACTATGGTATACCAACATAACAGAAATAAACATTTCATGTTTTATCATAAACTATGGTATACCAACATAACAGAAATAAACATTTCATGTTTTATCATAAACTATGGTATACCAACATAACAGAAATAAACATTTCATGTTTTATCATAAACTATGGTATACCAACATAACAGAAATAAACATTTCATGTTTTATCATAAACTATGGTATACCAACATAACAGAAATAAACATTTCATGTTTTATCATAAACTATGGTATACCAACATAACAGAAATCAACTTTATTTGATTAATGTTATTTGTATTAATTTATGTATACCGGTGTCAAGCTCGATTACCATATCAGATGATGTTCGTGCCATCTATCAGTAACACAATGAGTGTCACTAGTGGAGCAGGAAATGATAACCCTTCCGGAGCACCTTGGTTAACCCCGTTTTTGTTCGATCTGTAGTTATCTGTGTAGTGTTTTGTTGATCACTGTTTGTTCTGTTGTTCTTCTTTTGGTCATGGGATTGTCTGTCCTTCGTGTATTTGCGGCCTCTAATCATGTATTTTTGTATCTTTAAATATGTTCGGCAAAATGTGTTCAATCCAATCTGACCATGATAATCCCTATATCAATCTTACCAAAATTTGATAGTACAATTAATATGATTCCGTCGTGGTCGTGATCGCATGGTGGTTGGATTTACAACTACCTATGCAAGCAGGTTCTATCACCACTAACGTTGTGAGTTCCAATCCCACTCATGGCGAGGTGTACTCGATACAAAATTTTGTGATAAAGTAACTTGCGACAGATCGGTGGTTTTATGCGGGTATTCCGGTTTCCCCCACAAATAAAGCTGACTGCTGCAATATAACTGAAATATTGTTAAAAGTGGCATTAAACACCATAAACCTAAACCTAACCATCAATATCTAATTTCATTTCCTCTTTCTTCACATTTTTTTTTATTATTATTTGGTCAGCATTTTTATTGATGGAAAACAGTCATCAATGGAATACCTAAAAGTGCCATCTTTAACATACAAGAACTATTGTTTGTAAACCTGTGTCGTCATGAATATAGCTGAAATACTGCTTACATGACTTCATATAATTAATCAATCGATCAATATAAGAAGAGTTTGAAGATACCAAAGGGGTAATCAGAATCCGTATATCGAAGAAGATGAGACAACAGAATGGCCAAAAAGAAAAGGCACAAAAGGACAAACAACGATCTACAAAACATACACATAAAACTAAAGATCGAGTAGCATGACCCCACTAAACATCGGGGGGTGAACGCAGGTGCTCCGGAAGGGTAAGCAGTTCCTGCTCCACTAGTGACACCACTAGCAATAAACAAGTATTTAGTTGAATCTTACCGATTTCATGTATCATTATCACTAGAAAAATAGCCAAGCTCCACACCATCGCCATCTTTATGTAAATGTATCATACACAAGGAAATTATTCAAATAAGGATAATTTCCTGAAACAATTATACCTATTTAATATATGTAAGTGCATTACACATGTATTGATTTTTATTGTTTATTCTTTCCTGGTAAACTTTAATTCTAGTAATTATATTAAAAATCCTTTATGTTCAATGTGACGGAAATAGTTGAGGAAACCAGAGTACCGGATAAATATAGTGACGCATCACAAGGCACCGACAAACTGTATCATATAAAGTTGTATCGAGTACACTTCGCCACGGGAGGGAAATGAAGGGGCATCTTTTTTGCTTGCTTGGTTTTTGTTTTGTATTTTTTTTTTTTTTTTTTTTTTTGCTATGTGCATTAATTGCATAGGTAGATTGCAATCCAAATACCATACGATCGCGGCGCCCACAATAACTTACAAGATGAAGCTTACTTTGATCATCATTTACAATTTGTCTTATAATCCTAACGAAATTCTGGTACGGTGTGAATACATGTCTGTCTACCATACGAACGTGGCCACGGCAACTTACATAATAAAACTTACTTTTATCATTATTTACAATTTGGTTAATTATCCTAACGAAATTCTGGTACGGTGTGAATATATGTCCGTCTACCATACGAACGTGGCCACGGCAACTTACATAATAAAACTTACTTTTATCATTATTTACAATTCGTTTAATTATGCTAGCGAAATGCTGGAACATTATACATGTGAAATGCTGGGACATTATACATGTGAAATGCTGGGACATTATACATGTGAAATGCTCGGACAGTATACATGTGAAATGCTGTGACATTATACAGTTGAAATGCTGGGACATTATACATGTGAAATGCTGGGACATTCTACATGTGAAATGCTGAGACATTATACATGCGAAATGCTGGGACATTATAAATGTAAAATGCTGGGACATTATACATGTGAAATGCTGGGACATTATACATGTGAATACATGTCCGTCTATCATACGATCGCTGCCACGACTAACTCCTTTGTAATCTATATGGTAAATTTAACGTTTATTTTCAGTTATTTTTAAGCTGTATACAATCGCTTATGAAGATGGTTGGAGTCAGAATAGAATTCTAGAAATGTCTTTAAGATGGTTTTTAATTTATATCTTGTGCGTGAATATTTGTTTATGAGTTAATGACATCTAAGAGAATGTTACAGCTGCTCTTCATAGATTATTTAGAAGTTCCTTATGAAAAGTCTTTTTAACATTTATGAAGAAAAACCAGATGTTAAATTCTTGTTTTTGTTTTGTTTTATTTTTGAATTACGTCATTTTCACTCGTTCTGCGTATCAGCAGATGTGATCTTGAACCTTTGAGAAACTTTATTATTAAATATCTCAGTCGCAGATAACTGTGGAACAGGAGACAAAATACAAACAAATAGCTAAACCAGATCACTTCAATACAGTTATTTTATTTGAGAAAAGTATAATATTTACCGAAGGAAGATGCTGTTTAAAGTATTGTACCTTTTCCTTTGTTTTCAAATGATACTCACTAAGTCAATTCAGAATGACAGTGAAGACATAAACAACAGAGTTGATGTCTTAGAAGAGTCCATTACCACCTTACAAAAGAGAGTAGAAAATATTACGGACATTATGGAAAGAGGTAAGGAACATTGTAATTTTTTCACATAAAATGTATTATCCTGCAATCAATACATTTGCTGTAAGAATTAAGAAATACGAATATGTTTGCGTTAGTCGTCTAGTATGCTAATAACAGTCTCCTGGTACCTGTTTCGTGTAGATCGAACGCTAAGAAATGGCAACATCATAACAGCATGGTGTAGGCGTGACAGAGGACACCCTGGGAAATTATTGAAATTACACTTGCTTCTGTTCTCTTCCATAGATTTGGCAGGTGCTTTGTACTTTTTTAAAATTGTAGAATACAAATGTGAACACAATATACCTATATTGTCTGCAAAAATAATTTATATTTGCACTTGCAGCGAAACTGGCCAGAAAAACTCACCAAAGGCTGACTTATCTACCCTTTTCTAAAGCTCGTATAAAGATAAGGTGTCAACAAAAGTGTCAAATTTTTTTTTTTATCAATATGTGACGTAAGAGTGTCTTTGACATTTGCTTCGCTGAGTTTGGTACTGCTTTGACAACTGTTTTACCTGTTTTGTTCAGGTATTGTTATAGATACTGTTATAGTGACAGCCGGAAACTTTGAGCCGTAATGAAAGCGGGAGATTTGGCGCTTTAAAATCTGATTCAACCCACCATTTCTTTAGAAATGTCAGGGTCATTACGGTTTTCACAGTTTTCCGGTTGTTGACTGATTTTGTCTGTTTATATACTTATGAGTTTTGACTTTCCCTTTGTAAGATTGTTCGGAGTTCGGTAATTTTGTTATTACCCCTATTTATAAATAAATTTGACATTTTCAGATAATATGCATATATTGTGTATCAACGTCTTCTTTGGTAATCATGAAAGAGCATTTTAAATTTCATTCGGATTAAGCAATGACATGTCGATCGTCGTAGCGCAGTGCTGGATTAACCCTGAGGTAGAATAAGCACGTGCTTGGGGCATGAAGGGCAAGAGAGTACCACAAAAATCTGCCAGATATTAGGCTCAAAGCGCAGTAAAAATTAAAAAACAATGTAGGAAAAATGAAATAAAACACTAATAAATGTTAAGTAGGCTTTATTTATATCTGAATTTAATGTTAGACATTTGACAATTATGTTGAGTCTTGGCATCAATGGGTCGTGTTAGTTTTAACATTATGCCAGTACAAGGTGCGAGGGCACTAAGGTGGCCTGTTCTTAAGGCGCATATTGGCTTTAATCCGGCCCTGTCGTAGCGGTAGACGCACTGTTAAGAATTGTGCATGTTTATAATATACTAGCTATATATATGCAGTCAACAAAAGAAACGATACAAAGATTTTTGGAAATATGTTTTTATGCTAAGACCAAAAAAAACAAAACGTCATTTACGAATAGATTTGCATGAAACGCGAAAAACTTATCCTCACAAACCAAACAATAACATCCTGTTCCGTTACAGAAAAATTCCGAAAAGTTAATTTTCCGTCCCATAATAGAGTTTGTGATGATCGAATTAGGCATTTAAATCACCTGCGGTCATTAATTGTGCTGTCAACAAAAGTAAACAATTTGCCATTCTGAAAATTGATTCGACAAACAGGTAGGACGAATGACGAATGACAGACCCCGTAACGGCAGGGCGCGTGTGACATCACAATGTCAAGACAGACATGTACGCCTCTGAAGCCGTATGATAACGGCTGCCGACACTCTCCGTAGATCAGCTGGTCTATCAAACGTCCGTACTTCGGGTGAGACTGTACGCAGAAGACTACGTGACTCTGGACACCGAGCTAGGAGTGAGGTGGTAGGACCAATCTTTAAGCAACATTTCGTTGATATTATTTTTTTTTTCATATTGTCGCTACTTATGTGTATGTTATTGATGTTATAGCATGTTCTTTAAGGTTATATATTCCCGCGGGAGACTTTAAGGTTACATATTCCCGAGGGAGACTTTAAGGTTACATATTCCCGAGGGAGACTTTAAGGTTACATATTCCCGAGGGAGACTTTAAGGTTACATATTCCCGAGGGAGACTTTAAGGTTACATATTCCCGAGGGAGACTTTAAGGTTACATATTCCCGAGGGAGACTTAAAGGTTACATATTCCCGAGGGAGACTTTAAGGTTACACATATTCCCGAGGGAGACTTTAAGGTTACATATTCCCGAGGGAGACTTTAAGGTTACACATATTCCCGAGGGAGACTTTAAGGTTACACATATTCCCGAGGGAGACTTTAAGGTTACATATTCCCGAGGGAGACTTTAAGGTTACATATTCCCGAGGGAGACTTTAAGGTTACATATTCCCGAGGGAGACTTTAAGGTTACATATTCCCGAGGGAGACTTTAAGGTTACATATTCCCGAGGGAGACTTAAAGGTTACATATTCCCGAGGGAGACTTTAAGGTTACACATATTCCCGAGGGAGACTTTAAGGTTACATATTCCCGAGGGAGACTTTAAGGTTACACATATTCCCGAGGGAGACTTTAAGGTTACACATATTCCCGAGGGAGACTTTAATGTTACATATTCCCGAGGGAGACTTTAAGATTACATATTCCCGAGGGAGACTTTAAGGTTATACATATTCCCGAGGGAGACTATAAGGTTACACATATTCCCGAGGGAGACTTTAAGGTTACACATATTCCCAAGGGAGACTTTAAGGTTACATATTCCCGAGGGAGACTTTAAGGCTACATATTCCCGAGGGAGACATTAAGGTTACACATATTCCCGAGGGAGACTTTAAGGTTACACATATTCCCGAGGGAGACTTAAAGGTTACATATTCCCGAGGGAGACTTTAAGATTACATATTCCCGAGGGAGACTTTAAGGTTACATATTCCCGAGGGAGACTTTAAGATTACATATTCCCGAGGGAGACTTTAAGGTTACACATATTCCCGAGGGAGACTTTAAGGTTACATATTCCCGAGGGAGACTTTAAGATTACATATTCCCGAGGGAGACTTTAAGGTTACACATATTCCCGAGGGAGACTTTAAGGTTACACATATTCCCGAGGGAGACTTTAAGGTTACACATATTCCCGAGGGAGACTTTAAGGTTACATATTCCCGAGGGAGACTTTAACGTTACACATATTCCCGAGGGAGACTTTAAGGTTACACATATTCCCGAGGGAGACTTTAAGGTTACACATATTCCCGAGGGAGACTTTAAGGTTACACATATTCCCGAGGGAGACTTTAAGGTTACATATTCCCGAGGGAGACTGGTCTCAGTTTTCATAAATCACAATATTGATTAACTCTAAATTTCAAATTTGATATTTTTAGGTGTTCTGAAGACTACTAAAAACCGAGTGATGTTTTATGCGAGACTTTCATCAACAAAAACATTGCACTTCCATTCAACTATCAAGTTTAACATAGTTGTAACAAACGAAGGTGGCCACTATAATCCAGGTGATGGTGTATTTGTGGCACCAGTTTCTGGAGCATACCTATTTTCATGGACAGCTTTGACGTATGGTAGTAACTACGAATTTACAGAATTACGTGTTGAAAATGTCGTAAGAGCATCGGTCGTGAGCAGTGGTGCAGCGGGTCAGTACAGCCCTGGAACAACAACCCTCGTTTGTCATGTAGATAAGGGAGACCACGTGTGGGTGGAGACAAGTGGTGGATCACCCAGTAACTATCTTTATGACTGGGGAGGAGATACAACGTCGTTTATGGGACTTTTGATACATGAAGATGACGAGTAAATAAACTGAACGATTAACATAAATGGTTATTGTATAGAATATTGATTTGCCGTGATTGTACTTATTTCTAATATTACTGGTTATTATATTATCGGCTTCATGTGTGTTGCTTTATTTACCTCTCTGTATTGACTAATGTTAGTTGAGCAGATATTCAGCGAATGAATGATCATTTAACATTCTTCTTCTTTTTTCTTTTTTTTTCTTTTTTTTTAATTTTGTTTATTTTTATTTTTTATTTTTATTTTTTTGATGAGGGTTTTTTTTTTTTTTAAACCCAGACATGTTGCTACATAATAGCAAAAAGTAAATTGCCCTAATTAAGATGCAAAACCAAAATAAGCTGTCCTACAGTTTTTAATATATTTTGTTGAAATTTGAAGATAAACTACCGATATTTTAAGTCCTATAATGAAATAATCTTATTTTTGATTTCCGTAAAAAACATACCCCCCACCCCCTAATTCCACTGATTCCATATTTACCTAACAAGTACACGTTCTCAAACAATGCATCATGTACGTGAAAGATGGCGCTGTAATTGGGCTGATTGATAAGGGATATAATAAATAGGTCGGACAATGTTGCCTTGCATCGGGCTTACAACGACCACTCATAAACTGTTGGTCATTATGAGCAGCTACATACTGTCTTTTTACTTGAGAGGACATGACATTCTCCATAACAGAGAAAATCTATTAGGTCTCCTCACAAGGGCGAGTTGTGTATTTGATTAAATAGATGTTCTGTTTCTTGACAATATACGGCACGGTTTGGTTTGGTTTGGTTTATGGTGTTTAACGCCACTTCCAACAATATTTCAGTTATATCGTGGCGGTCAGTTTTATTGGTAGAGGAACCATGAATATCCGGAGAAAACCACGGAACTATGACTGACATATTTGTTTACATAATGTTGTATCGAGTTCACCTCGCCATGAACGGGTTTCGAACTCACAACTTAAGTGGTGATAGGCACTGATTGCACAGGTAGTTGTGAATCCAACTACAAAACTACCACGACCACAATTTAGAATAAGTTGCCATAATTTAGAGCTTGAAAAAGGGAAGGCATAAAACTTAATACAGAATAAGTTGTAAATCCAACTACCATACGATCACGACCGCCCCTGTACGGTACGTGTATTTTTTTGTATACTGCAATATATGCAAAAACAAATGGCTAGATATAAACAGAAAAGCCAAAAACCTTGGATGTTGTAAGTTGAATTTCTTACTGGGTATCTACACTGCGGGGAGTGTTTGACTATAGAGTCTATTGCGCTTCGTTCTACAGAACATTCAGGGCATTTATGTCTAGCAAAGACGTTTAAATATACAGTAAATGCACGGATTGTAGTGAGCCAGTGAGTGAGTGTTGCTTAATGAGCATTATTATTATTATCATGGCGAAAACAAGTTACAAAAGAAATGATGATGAAGATGATATACTCGTTGTTCTATTAACATGCTTAATTTGATTTGTATAGTGCTAGCTGACTGAAACTTAAATCTACGGGTAGACATGTCGCTCCATTCAAACTGATTATCCTGATTCTGAAACAACTCTTTGTTCTTATTCCTTTAACTTACCGAAGAAGCAACAAATACATTTTTGTATCAAGTTTATAGTCTTTGGTTTGACATTTGGAACCGTGGCTCGAACCTACGTTCTACCGGAATCGAGGCGAGCAGGCTAACCATTACACAACCGATGCGGCGTTACTGATTGCAATAGAAATAAACTTACATACATGTGTGTCATCATCGTAGAATATCAAAGGTTATAGAAATTGGAATGATGATACTCGGCTTAATTTCAATCACGCTCATTAATAATCAATTAATTAATTGAATGCAAGTTATTTCTCTGGGGTCACCGTTATTTGCAGACTGTGTGTATTTTTCATAATTATATATTTCCTGGGGTTTACTTGTAAGCCATGTTGTATTTTTGTTCTATTATCAGGGTCCGAACCAAGGTAATTGGGTTTTTTTCTTCAGGGAAATATTGTATGTGTGTGAATCCCTGTAGACCTATGCAATGCCAGCATTGGAGATATCAATATAGACAAAATGATATAATTGGAGTTCTATATACATTGTATACATTTTGAGTTCATTGGAGGTTGTTATTATTATTTTTTGTGAACTTTCGGAATCATGTAACATTTGTTTGTTGGAAATCTGCCAAATAACTGAATAAATATTTTTCCTTAAAACAGGCACCTACGGAGGCGGATTAGGAACCTTCCTACCTACATCGTAGTCAAATATTTAGAATCTCGAAAATTCTATTTAATTCAAAATAATTTCGACTTTCTAAAATCTCGAAATTTGGACTTTTAAATATCGACACTCCGACTTTTAATATCTAGAAATTTCGACTTTATAAATCTCTACACTTCGTCATTTAATATCTCGAAATTTTGACTTTTTAAATCTCTAAAAATCGACTTACACTCACAATTGCGACTTCTTCACTCTCAAAATTTCGACTGTAAGTATCACGAAATTTCGAGTTTAGGTGTAAATTTCGAGATTTTAATGGTAGTTATTTTGATTAATTTGTTTGATGAATAACCCTCAGGGGTAATACGCGTCTGTAGGTATTCGCATATTTTTTTTGTGTTAGTATGTAAATAACCCGACAAGTGTTATAATCATGACGGGAGTTACCGGCTGTTATAGTTTATTGAATTGTGTGTAATATCAAGTTACATGTATATACATGTATATGGAGAAATTTCTAAACAATTTTTAACCAAAGTACATTCAAACGTTAAAATAAATTAAATAATAAAATTTTTGATTATTCAAGTTTACAAAACTGTGGTTCGTTTCGTTGCCTTAATTTACTAACGGTTCCGTTCCACTTTGAAAATTTACAAGATTATGTTCTTCTGGTTCTTGTGTCAACCATATATATTTTTAGCCGATAAATCATTTTCAAAAAGAAAGATAATATACATTTGGTAAACAGATAGTTTCCATGATGAACATTCGATTTCTATCAGAGTTATCTTTCCTTGTTTTCACACCAGCCTCTTTCAATGTCTTAAATAATTAAAATTTTCGCGCAAGGACATAGCGAATTTAATCGGAATGGAAATTAATTTAGCTTTGTCCGGATTCTCGTCCGTTCCGACACTGTGATGGTTTAGAACACCACAAATTCTAACCGTGCACTGTGTAACGAATGATCTGTTAATCTCTTTCACAGAGTTGTCGATCTTTACAGTGTAAAGACCGATAACTCTGTGCAAGAGATTAAGTAAGTAAGTAAGTATTAAGTAAATTCTATTTAGAGTCGGTATATATATACATAGACAACAAATCAACATGAGCCCTAAAGTGCTCTTAAACCTACTATTTATAACGAATCTCTTATAATAAGTGCAGAAACAATAGATACATGTTTGAAATTTGAGTTTTGGAGACCACATTACTGAGTAATTAGTTTTGGAGACCACATTACTGAGTAATTAGTTTTGGAGACCACATTACTGAGTAATTAGTTTTGGAGACCACATTACTGAGTAATTAGTTTGGATTACTTTAGTTTTGATTTAGTTTTGCAAGAATCTTGTTATATATCTATAGTTGAAATATTTGATGTGAGGAGAAAGAACGATAACTCTGGTAGATATTTGTGAACTTTTGGTAGGTTTTTTCCTTAAAAAGCCGTTAATTATACGGCGGTAGTAGTAATAGGTTTTTTTTCCTTTTGATTATTTCCCTTTGGCCGTTATTTCCACTCGAATGATTTCTAGTGAAATCTACTCACTCTGACTCTGAGTAGTAAATGTAGTCATTATTTAGAAATTGTTAGAGCGATTAGAGGCAAAAATTCACAATACCTTTATCAGTTCAACACATTTGTATTGTATGTTGGAAGAAAGACAAAAAACAAATTAAATCATTCTGAATGCTCAAATTCCTGTCCAAACTTTCCAAGGTCGGGATGACTAGAGAAAAAACAGCCTGCAAGGACCGACAACTCTGTATGGGAGATTGAATTTTCTTCGTTGAATCCTGATGCGGAAATATTTTATCCTGAGTGTTTAAAAGACTTGTCTAAAAATAGAACAATTTCTTTGACTACTTCCGATGTAAAAATTTCACATTTTGAAAATTCGGGCCCGATTCTCCCATATCTTGTTGAAGATGAGTTTAAACATTTAAATTTAAGTACCGGAGTTTTAGATAATTCTCATGTACCGAATTGCAGAGTTTGTGAAGAAGTAAGAGATTTGGACGTCAACTGGTTTCACTATTTAAATAAAATGGTAGCCGATCACTAGGAAATTCTAAGATCGGAAAAGTATAATTTCCAGGAATGTAGAATTCCAGTTTTATCTCATTTTTTTCAAATTGATGCTATCAGATTATGAGGATGCAGATATATGCACATTGTTAGAATATGGATTTCCTATAGGGTACACAAATTTAGAAACCACGTATACCGGAAGACATGTTAACAATCACAAGGGGGCTCTTGAAAACTCGGCTGACATTTGATAAAGGAGATATCTAAGAAAGCCGTGTTGGGTCCATTTCATTCAAATCCGTTTTCGCATGAAATTGTAATTTCTCCTCTTAACAGTGTTCCAAAGAAAGGCTCCGAGGATAGGAGGGTTATTTTAGACTTAAGCGTTAGAGAAGGAGGTGCAATAAATGGATTTATTGACAAAAACAACTATTTGGGGGAAGAAGTTAATTTAAGATACTCTAATGTGGACGTTCTGGTCGATCTAATAAAGAAACACGGTCGAAACTGTCTCATTTTCAAACGAGATTTAAGTCGAGCCTACCGACAATTTTTTATTGATTTACATGATGTACATTTTAGTAGGTTATAAATGGAACGAACACTTATACTTCGACAGTGTGCTGTCAATGGGGCTAACTTCTGCAGCCCATATTTGTTAACGGTTGACTAATGCAGTTTCTTACATGTACCGGCTACTTGGTTTTGGCATTGTAAATTATTTAGACGACTTTGCGGGTGTTGAGTCTCCGAGTAGGGCCAAAAAGGCATTTGATGAATTAAAACGTTTATTGGACTCTTGTGGGTTAGAGGAATCGTCCCATAAGGTTGTTCCCCCATCAACAAGGATGCAATTTTTAGGAATTATATGTGACACAGACAAGTTAGTTCTTGAGATTCCTGATGTGACAAATTAAAAGATATACATCGCATTTTGCTTTGTTGGATTGATAAAATTGCAAAATTGCAAAATTAAAAGAAATTCAATCTTTGGTTGGCAAATTAAACTTCATAGCGTCCTGTGTAAAACCCGGTCGAATTTTTATGTCAAGATTTTTAAATTGGCTCAGAGATGTATATGGCCAATCTAGTAACATTAGTGTTCCTACTCTGATACAGAAAGATATCAAGTGGTAGCTATCTTTTTTGCCATTATACAATGGAATTTCAATGATGTTTTATGAGGAATGGTCTAGACCTGCTGAATTTTTTTCCAGTGATGCTTGCTTGACTGGTTGTGGTGGTTGGTTCAAGGGAAACCTTTTTCATACAGTATTTCCAGAGTTTATATTGGATGCTAAATTACACATTAACTGCCTTGAATTGTTGTCTATTATCGTATGTCTAAAAATGTGGTCACTATACATTAGAGGGAAAAGAATACGAATTATGTGTGACAATAAAACGTCAGTTACTGTAATAAATACAGGAAAGTCTAGAAATTCCTTTTTGTAGAATTGTTTAAGGGAATTATGTTTTATAACAGCTATACATGAATTTGAAGTGCGTGCTGTACATTTAGCTGGATCTAAAAATAGAAGAGCTGACTTTTTATCTAGATGGCACTTATCAAACGAATTCAAAGACAAGTTTTATACTTCAGTAGATTGTAATTTACATCGGTACATTGCAGAAGACTTATTTTGTTAAGCTTACTCATGATTGGTGACATTTATAAGATGTGATTCTATTGTGATTAAGGTTTATTTTTCAAATTTAAATATCTTTCAGAGTCTGAACTTTCACGGCTAAAGAACGACGTTAAAGAATCTACTAGAGCTGCTTATGCTTTAGGAACAAATAAAACCTTGTTAGTCCAGTGGAGAACCGTTTTGCTCTTTTGCACTTTATTTTGCACTTTCTTGTTTTCCTGTCAGTTTGTCTACGATAAGTTGTTATGCTCAAATTCCTCAGTAGATCATTGAAATATGTGGATTCCAGCAGAAATTACATCAATGGATTCAGAGTTTTGCATTTATATTTGGACTACCCTTTTCCGGATTTAAAAAATTTTGTATATAAACTTCTTATAAAAGAATTGGTGAAAACAACATTTTCCAAGACGTGCTGTACCAATCACCCCAGATATGTTGTTGGAGATGGTAAAGTTTTTAGATTTATATGATCCGTCAGATTGTGTTTTTTTTTGGTGTATTTTTTTATTTGCCTTCTTTTTGATGTCAAGAAAGTTCCTGATTCCGTGCATTTTTTTTTATGCTAAGAAACAGTTTTAAACTAGAGGCAAAGTTGTTATTAATAAGGGCGTAACTATAGTAGCTTTTGAATGGACTAAGACCATTCAATCTCGTGAGAGAAGATTCAAAATTCCAGTAGTTAACATTCCTGGCTCCGTTCGTTGTCCTGTTAATGCATATATCCGCATGTGTAAAGTTATTCCAGCACCAGACGATTCACCCGCCTTTGTCCTTCGGAAACACTCCAGATACCTGTTGCATATCCTCAATTATTAAGTAAACTGAGATACATCATTAATAAGACCGGGCGTGTATCTGAGTTATATTCCTCTCACAGTTTTAGGAGAGGTGGAGCTACATTTGCCTTCCGCTCGCACATACCTTCTGAATTAATACAATTACATGGGGATCGAGCGAGCGACGCTTATAAAGTTTAATTGGAATTCTCCTTAGCTGACAAAATGTCAGTTGCTAGAGATATGGCAAATTATATACAATTTTATTTCAGTGGCCCTTCGAGAAACTAAAAGGGTTCTAGTATTTACAGATTTCATATCGTGGCGGTAAATTTTATTGGTGGAAGAATGCGCAGAGAAATCCACCGACCTGCCGCAAATCGCTGATAAACTTGATCACATAATGTTGTATCGAGTACACATCATAATAAACAGGATTCGAACTAACAACGTGAGTGTTGATAGGCACTGATTGTATTGGATGTTGTTAATCCAACTACCATGCGGGCACGACAACGACGATCTCTTCGGCATATATGAGTCTATGTGTACGAGCAATAGAAACAGATAGTAATGGCAGACTCTGACTCACTTCACTTTCCTGTTTCGATGAGAGTGCAAATACATTGTATAATTGCAGAGCTGCAATGTTACAAATAAAAGTAAGCTATCGTAGTGGTATAGATTGTATGGTAGTATGATCTAAGCTTAGATCGGTGACTTTCACCATTAGAGGTGTGAGTTTGTTTGGCGCCAATGTCGAGATATGTACTAGATAAAACTTTCTCCTTAAGTTTGTGAGTGACTTGTGTCGGTGATTTTCTGTGGTAAATCCAACAATAAGGTACTATATACGACATCACGTTTGTGAGTGACTTGTGTCCGTTGTTTTCTGCGGGTACACCGGTTTCCTCCACTACTAGGGTATTCTATGCGATATGTGATAAAGTTTGTCAGTGACTTGTGTTGGTGGTTTTTTGTGGATACTCCGCTAATAAGGTACTATATGATATTACATTGTATGCGATAACGTTTGTCTGTAATTTGTGTCGGGGGTTTTCTGTGGGTACACCGGTTTCCGCCAGCAATATGGTACTATATACTACATCACGTGATAAAGTTTGTCAGTGACTTTTGTCGGTGGTTTTCTGTGGATACACCGATTTTCTCCAGATATAGGGCACTATATCCAACATCACGCGAGAAAACTTGTGGGTTTTATCCCCGACCGGGTCAAACCAAAGACTATAAAATTGTTATTTCTTGCTTCTCCACTAAGCACACAGTATTGAGGAGTAAGTGCAAAGACTGTTTGACTCGAAATCAGGATAACATATCCGAGTGGAGAAGCATGTCTACCCGCGGACTGTTTTGTCAGAGAACTAAGCGTGTTGGTTTAGTACAAAGCCGACATCATCATCATCTCATCGAATGCAACTTGTTCTCGCCATGATATAGCAATCTCCCACTCACTCTTTCTAACATCATATATCATATAACACAAAACCTTTTATTCCCATTCGGATACTCTCTACTTCTTCATAAACTTATAATTTTAAACTGGTTGTCGGTAAATGTTAGTCTTTACCCCACTATTATGTTGGTCATGTTTTTGTTGTCAATCCTTGTGATAGTTTTATTATTTGAAGCGAATCTGTGCAACTTCTTAATCGTTTATCTATGGAGACCCATTTACCAAGATAGAAGGTTTGGGATCCCATTAACCAGTTTATCCCCGTTATATCTTTGTGTATGTCACAAGACATGACATGAATTTCTAACGTCATATGTCGTGGTCTTTTTATAAATTCTGTGAGTAAACGTAAAAGGCGATTATTGATATTGGTGAAATTGTTGACCATCACTGTTTAAACTTTCTTTTTATAATATTTTCGATTGGATTATGACTTTTTGTACTGTTTCATCCAATGTTAGGCATATATTTGTACTGATGGATTGTCGCTTTTCCATAGCTCAGATCAATGCCATTTGTTGGTACAATTGCATTGCAGCTTTTGCACTGTTTCTCAATAAAATGCAAATGAAATACTACCACACCGTCGAAACATTTCTGAAATCCAACACAAAAATCATAGAAAGAAACAAAAACGATACCCACTAACATACAAGTACATTCCCGCTCACCTTTCCAGCTTGGTGCAGGTACTTCAATAAAAAAAGTGGCGAGATTCAACTAGTTTTATGAGCTAATACCTCCCTTCTTTGTGAAATCATACTATCTTTCAATGATTTAATTCTAATTTCAGACATCATACAGTTTTATTTTAGCTTGTGTATTATTGATGCGAGTCCTATACATGTATTTGTACGATAGGATAGTAATGTTGTAATGTTTCATCTACTGGTATTCATACATCTCCACAGTCTGATATATCTAAAATCGTGTATCTAGGAAATTATCTTCGGATCTACAACTGGGTATATTATTCCGTTTAGTTCCTGTGTTGAAACAACAATTCCGCCCTCTGGTGCTGATGTAACCACAAAGCAATTGCTTGAACATTAATCTGAAATTTTCACTCAGAAAACACAATATTATGAAGTTAATCGGTGACGTACCTTGAAAAATAACATGGCCAATTGCAATTTGCTCCGCGTGGCTTGGAGTAATTCTTATGCTATAAACATGGCTAAGCATCAAACTGATCCAGACGGAAAGTTCAATGAGAACGATGAAGACAACCATTAAAATAACCGCTAAATCTAAACGTTCAAGTGATTGGATTGATCTTAACCTTTGATCCGAACACGAGAAATTACGTTTACGCCACTTTTTAACACTTTTTAATTTCATAATTAAGAGAATAGTGAATACTATTAGAATAAAACACGGAAGCAGTGCTACAAATACGATACGTAATATATTTTCGGTCTGTGTTGCTGCTGAAATCTGTGATCGTGCGCATGCGTTCATAGTTTTGTTTGAAGTTTTGCTAATATGAGATACTATTCTAAATTTAGATTGTGTGTACGTATCCATCTGAGTGCACACACTTAACACGAAAATTACTACGCATAATTTAATTCCATTCCTTACTGTACAAAATGTATTCGCTCGTAAAGGAAAAGTCACAACAATAAACCTTTCAACTGCCAGTCCTATTGTTAAGTGAAGAGACGCCACGTGAAATACACCGGGTAATATCATCTGCATAAAATGATGCACGTAACACCATTCTAGAGTCAGATATCCAGTCTTCCCATCGTAACCATACACATAAATATTAAAAGGGACAGAAACCAATCCGGTAAGACAATCTGCTATTGCTATGGCAACCATAATAACATGGGTTGATTTTCGGAACTTCCCTTTGATTAATGTCGTGATCAATAAAATGTTTATAAACACAACAATAATGTTGATGATTGGAGCTAATTTTCCGTAATAAAAATATTCGTTACTTTTAACATAGTGCTTCAAATTAAACGCCCTTCGCTTTTTACTTGTAATATTCATCAATTTCATCACTGGTGATGGACTCAATCCTGTAACATTTATCATTCTGCTAATGTAGATTTATATCTTCAATGTAGGAATTTGACCAGTCGTATTCTAGTTCAACAAGATGCAACAATAAACCAATTTCATCTGAAAGGGAAAATATAATTAAATAATGCCATGCAATTGTGATTGTGTCTCTTTCTACCATTTTGCAATTGGACTTTGAACATGTTCTGACAGTGTGGTAATTTTTGTTTTTCGTTTTTTTACCTATACAATTATGTAATTGTAACGCTATAAATATTCGGTGGATGCCTATGTTCGGTGATTTAGTAACTATCATCAAGGACACAAAATTCGCTCTCTAAAATAATTCATTCTGCCCGAAATAAAGGTTACCACAGATACCTTGACCTACAACTCGAAATTGCCAATGAGGGTTGGATAAAAACGAAACTTTACGACAAAAGAGATTTCAATTTCCCCATCTTGAACTTTCCATTTATATGTAGCAACATTCCAGCACCTGTATTTTGAGTATATATCTCTCAGTTGATACGATATTCGAAAGCTTGTGGTTCCTACATAAAGGATTGCTTCTAACATAGAAGCCGCTGAGCCTACTGTTCCTAGTGGTTAAGTTGAAGTCACCCCTTCGAAAATTTTACGGTCACCACCATGACTTGGTTAACCGTTATGAAATATACATGTATGTGTTACAGATGGCACGGATATGTTCAGTTTGTCGTAATTATAATCCGTTCCTTTCCTCATTCATGTCATTAGTGAAACCTTCGTTCACCCTTGGTTTGTAGTGGAGCTCTTTAGTTTATTTAAGATCGTTGTTTGTCATGTTGTCATTTTCTTATGGTCATTGTATTACGGATTCTGATTACCCCTTTGATATCTTTAAACTTTTCTTTCAATACAAAACCGCATTTAGAAAAGTAAATATAAATTATTGATACAATCACATTGAGAATTTAAAAAAAAATCGTGAATTCACGAATTGTGATATCAACGAAAATGATTCAACTTGCAATAATACATGTATATGAATTAACGAAAAAGACAAATAATGTTGACGTGTTGTGTTTGTAATTAGAAAGACGTCTCTACAATGAACCGAAATTGTACTGGACTATACTGATAATCATGATTGGACATGGTATATAGACTTGATTTTGACAACGAGGGACAGTCACGGACCAAGATTAATATCACACATTATGACTTCGATTTTCCAACAGTTATTTGTCCTTTCTTGCGTTCTTCCTGAACGGGTTGCTTGTATCCCATTAGATACTCTGTTCTAAACCTTACAGTCATTAAAAGGAAGGCTGATATTGTAATATTGCTTAATCACAGCAACTCCACGCCTATTAAGTCTTTTTTAACCAACATAGACTGGTGGATTCATAGATAATTCCTGGTCGCGATAGTTATCCAACAGCTGAACATATACCCTATTAATATATTCAATGGAGGTTTGGCGCTTTAAAATCTGATTCAACCCACCATTTCTTTAGAAATGCCTGTACCAAGTCAGGGTCATTACGGTTTTCACAGTTTTACGGTTGTTGACTGATTTTGTCTGTTTATATACTTATGAGTTTTGACTTTCCCAAGATTGTTCGGAGTTCGGTAATTTTGTTATTACCCTTATTTATATTAGTAATGTATGTTTATTGATGTAAATAAACATACACAAAAAGGAACCAATATAAGAAAAATGTATGCAAAATAATAATAATAATAATAATAATAATAATAATAATAATGATGATAATAATAATAATAATAATAATAATAATAATAATAATAATAATAATAATAATAATAATAATAATAATAATAATAGTAATAATGATAAATTTAAGAAAAATACGAAAAATTATTTTGAAAAAAAAAGAAAAAAAAAGAAAAAACTTAGATATTGTTGAAAGTGGCGTTAAACACCATAAAACCAATCTAACAATTAAAAAAACCATACCTGTCTGTATGTTGTCTATAGAAGTGTTGATGTTCAAAATAAATTATTACCTGCACATGATTGTTTAGAACGAAATCAAAGTAATTGAACAGTTTGAAGATACCTAGGGGTTAATCAGAAGCTGTAAATCAATGAAAACAGAAATCAAATCGCCATAATATTTATCTTTAATTTGTAATGCTGTAGAATGATTCTCACTTACGGTTCTAGGTAGCAATGGTAAACACAATAAAATGTTAAAATTAATTGTTACAAGTTTATTCTAGCAAAAATAATAATTGTGTTATATACGGTCACTGACCAACATTTAGTTTTCTAGTATCCGATTCATGTTCTGATCGTTTTCAACGGTGTCCTCTACCACGTCCTCGCTTATATTGTTGCCGTTTCTTATCGTCGTCCAACATGAATGTGATACCAGAAAAGCAATTTATCCTGCACTTGTTCTATTTGAGCAGTCAAGTTGCTTTGAATGGATAATTTTTTTGTTATAGTCATTGACAAAAGAGGTGTACAGTGTGCATTGAGTGTGGCACTCTCCACAAAACGTTACCCACTATGTTCCCTGATATGGCTTTCTGTACTATAAGCTGACATTGACAGGGTTCCCACTATCCGTTACCTAGATACTAGCTGAGCAGGTCTGTGGGTGTGAGATCTGGGAACCTTCACACAAAAGGAATAAGATAATGAAAGTCAAGCATAATTTTATGTATTGCCTGTGTTTTTGTTTTTGAGGAAACCTTCTATGGAACCTTCCATATGTGATTCCTACCAAATTTCAATTAATGTGGTCAAATGGAGTTAGAGAATATTTTTTAATTGGACAATCATAAACAAGAACCACTTATGGCGGCCATATATATATTAGTTGTACGATTGGCACGAAATATGGTAATTTGGTACAGGATCCCATATATCATTCCTACAATATAACAATTCACTGTGCCTCCTATTTTCAGGGGAGAAGATTCTTTAAATTTCAGCTAATCAGCTTTGTCCAACCAGGATGAAATGAGGAAATCTTATAGAGGACTTTCAGTAGATGCTTCCTGTAAAATATCGCTTTATTTGGGCAAACGGTTTCATAGGAGAAGATTTTTTGAAATCGACCAACTAGAAAAAAATACACAATAGAAAAAAAAGAAAAAAACTTAGATATTGTTGAAAGTGGCGTTAATCACCATAAAACCAATCTAACAATTAAAAAAAACATACCTGTCTATATGTTGTCTAGAGAAGTGTTGATGTTCAAAATAAATTATTACCTGCGCATGATTGTTTAGAACGAAATCAAAGTAATTGAACAGTTTGAAGATACCTAGGGGTTAATCAGAAGCTGTAAATCGATGAGAACAGAAATCAAATCGCCATAATATTTATCTTTAATTTGAAATGCTGTAGAATGATTCTCACTTACGGTTCTAGGTAGCAATGGTAAACACAATAAAATGTTAAAATTAATTGTTACAAGTTTATTCTAGCAAAAATAATAATTTTGTTATATACGGTCACTGACCAACATTTAGTTTTCTAGTATCCGATTCATGTTCTGATCGTGTTCAATGGTGTCCTCTATCACGTCCTCGCTTATATTGTTGCCGTTTCTTATCGTCGTCCAACATGAATGTGATACCAGAAAAGCAATTTATCCTGCACTTGTTCTATTTGAGCAGTCAAGTTGCTTTGAATGGATAATTGTTTGTTATAGTCACTGACAAAAGAGGTGTATAGTGTGCATTGAGTGTGGCACTCTCCACAAAACGTTACCCACTATGTTCCCTGATATGGCTTTCTGTACTATAAGCTGACATTGACAGGGTTCCCACTATCCGTTACCTAGATACTAGCTGAGCAGGTCTGTGGATGTGAGATCTGGGAACCTTCACACAAAAGGAATAAGATAATGAAAGTCAAGCATAATTTTATGAATTGCCTGTGTTTTTGTTTTTGAGGAAACTTTCTATGGAACCTTCCATAGGGGATTCCGTGGTCAAATGGAGTTCGAGAATATTTTTCAATTGGACAATCACAAACAAGAACCACTTAATATGGCAGCCATATATATTAGTTGTACGATCGGCACGAAATATGGCAATTCGGTACAGGATCCCATATATCATTTCTACAATATAACAATTCATTGTGCTTCCTAGTATCAGCTAATCAGCTTTGTCCAACCAGGATGAAATGAGGAAATCTTATAGAGGACTTTCAGTAGATACTTCCTGTAAAATATCGCTTTATTTGGGCAAGCGGTTTCATAGGAGAAGATTTTTTTAAATCGACCAACCAGAAAAAAAATATGACGGCACAGGTTTGTTAACTGATAGGGCCGAAATGAGCAATCTTTATAGAGGACCTACCCTGTATCTGTTCATTTGGCCAAGCGGTGTCAGAGAAGACGATTTTTAAGAGATGGACCAACCATAAACAACAATTAACAATGGCGGCCATATTTGTTATTGGATCGGGATGAGTAATCTTTGTAGAAGACCTTCCATAAATGCTTCATACCAAGTGCTGGTTCATTTGACCAAGCGGTTTCAGAGGAGAAGATTAAAATATGAAAGGTTAACAGACAGACGACTGTAATGACAAAAGGTCATCTGGTCGTTGGCCAGGTAAAGGAAAAATCGTATAAATAGTCAAAGTCGCTACCCTTAGCACACAAATACATGACCGCGCAGTTTCCTGGTTTGGCATAGACACTTCAATAAAAAGTGGCAGGGTTAAAATAGTTTTATGGGCCCAAACCTTTGTAATTCTCATGTGGGTTAACCCAATGGAATGTAAATGAACCTATTCATTGTTTTATAACTTGCTGTTCTTATTCCATTATAATCTGCAACACGAAAATAAGGTATAGATGCCATAAAAAAACATAGCTACGGCAAAATAACAAACAAACAAACCAAAACAAAACACTTTTATTTTATCTTAAGAGAAAACTTATGTTTAAACAATGTGACCTGTTTTTTGTGTGTTATTTTGTATGTTCTGTTTTCTATGTTAACTATCCACAATATTAAAGAAAATTAGGTTTATCACTTATGTAAAGAAAACTTTCTTTAATTCCTTTATCAAAGTACATGATATCTGTATTTCATTATCAATGAATTTATTTATCAATTTAATTCTTTATTTATTTAAATAGGATTGCCGACAGTCGGTGTCTACGAACGTGTTTCCTCGTTTCCCTTCAAATGTATTTATTAGCCACTTGTCATTCAGTTAAATGGTAGTATAAATCAACTTTAATCAAATACATGTGGTTTTTAAAGACGTTTGAACTGAAAGTAAACATGCAGACATTTTACGGTAACCTCCCAATGGAACATCAAGGTATAACACATAGAGCCTAGTTTTTCGGATAAACCTCTCGATAGAACCCAAGGTATAACACATAGATCCTAATTTTCTGCTCAACCTCCCAATGGAACCTCGACGTATAACACATAGAGCCTAGTTTTTCTGCTCAACCTCCCAAGGGAACCTCAAGGTATAACACATAGAGCTTAGTTGCTCTGCTCAACCTCCCAAGGGAACCTCAAGGTATAACACATAGAGCCTAGTTTTTCTGCTCAACCTTCCAAGGGAACCTCAAGGTATAACACATAGAGCCTAATGTTCTGCTCAATCTCCCAAGGGAACCTCAAGGTATAACACATAGAGCTTAGTTGTTCTGCTCAACCTCCCAAGGGAACCTCAAGGTATAACACATAAAGCCTAGTTTTTCTGCTCAACCTCCCGATGGAACCTCAAGGTATAACACATAGAGCCTAGTTTTTCTGCTCAACCTCCCGATGGAACCTCGACGTATAACACATAGAGCCTATTTTTTCTGCTCAACCTCCCAATGGAACCTCAAGGTATAACACATAGATCCTAATGTTCTGCTCAACCTCCCAAGGGAACCTCAAGGCATAACACATAGAGCCTAGTTTTTCTGCTCAACCTCCCGATGGAACCTCGACGTATAACACATAGAGCCTAGTTTTTCTGCTCAACCTCGCGATGGAACCTCAAGGTATAACACATAGAGCCTAGTTTTTCTGCTCAACCTCCCAAGGGAACCTCAAGGTATAACACATAGAGCCTAGTTTTTCTGCTCAACCTCCCAAGGGAACCTCAAGGTATAACACATAGAGCCTAGTTTTTTTGCTCAACTTCCCAAGGGAACCTCAAGGTATAACAAATAGAGCCTAGTTTTTCGGCTGAACCTCCCGATGGAACCTCACGATATAACAAATATATCCTAGTTGTTCGGCTGAACCTCCCGATGGAACCTCAAGGTATAACAAATATATCCTAGTTTTTCGGATGAACCTCCCGAT
This sequence comes from Bathymodiolus septemdierum, assembly GCA_963383655.1. Lineage (NCBI taxonomy): Eukaryota > Metazoa > Mollusca > Bivalvia > Mytilida > Modiolidae > Bathymodiolus > Bathymodiolus septemdierum. The sequence goes on along the minus strand of OY726529.1, from coordinate 9,230,109 downwards.
GGAAACTCAAGGTATAGCACATAGAGCCTAATATTTCTGTTGATTGTTTTAACCCTTCCGAATGCAGTGTCTGCTGGACAGGTTGTACAATAAGTGTCTTCTTTGTGGAAAGTGCCACGTTCCTAGTCCTGGCGTGTTTCATGGCAACTTTACTGCAGCTCGTGGGGAGGAATAATTTGTTGCGAGTGATTTGTTGATAACCCTTTAAAGGTCAACATTAACCGCGCCCCTGACCCTATCCATTTACCCTCCCCCTCATTTATTTTTACTTGACAATCAAAACATTAGCTTACATGTACAGGCCCATCACAATCTCGCTTATTTACGTGTATTGGTTTTTGTTTGTTAATTGCTTGCGTCATGAATATGGCTGGCATTTCCCCACAGATGACGCGAAATAAAAATCAACCAATCGATTAATAAAATTGTACCAACTAATTAACATTCTAAAGCATTGTCATTTGACAATTAACAGCTCTTCTTCTATTTTCATCTTGTTTACGACTTTATATCAACATTTTATTCTATATCTTACAACGTGCGTGTCATCTTCCTATTTTGATATACAGTCAGACCTGCCCATGAGATCACCTCTATTAAGTAGTCACCTCTATTAAGCAATCACCTCTAGTAAGCAGTCACCTGTATTAAAAGGTCACCTTCTTCTTTTCCTGTCACAGACAAGTTCATATAAATTGAACCTCTTTTATGAGATCACCTGTCTTAAAAAAACACTTATGCTTTGTCCCAAAGGTGACCTCTTAATACAGGTTTGACTGTAATTATATTGTCTGTCCTTCCATTTACGGATCTCTTTTGAATCTTCAAACATTTCTTAATAACATTATCCACTTTGTTACACTAAACAGGAATATACATGTACCCTTTAAATCCCTTCAGAAAAAATAACTCAAACTTAAACTATATTTTGATATATTATTTTTATGGAAAAAAAAACCAGTTTAATTAAACAGTGATCGCCAACAATTCCATCAATATCAATAAAACGAAATATCACCGAACACATCAAAGAGCGGGACAACGACATATGACGTTGGAAATACAAGTCCTTTCTTTGGCAGGCACAGAAATATGGCGGAGTTAGATATTTTAATGTATTAATGTATGTTTATGCTTGATTGATTTTTATCGTCGTATGAGCAGTATTTTAGTTATACTCATGATTAACACAAGTTTAGATAATAAAGATCCTGTAGGGGGAAAATGTGGCACTTGGATAGGCTTATGGGCGGGTTTTTTTTTGTCGTCACTGGAAAGACAAGAGGATATATGATAATATGACCTGAAAATAGTGTATTGCTACATACACGAACCATCACAATCCATTCTTGACAAACTATTGTTCCTTAGAAGTATGTGCCATTCACGAGGTATTTATTTCTGTCCCTTTCTAAGAGCGATTTGTGTGTTTGACTTGTCCTGCGTCACTCGCACTTAGCCTTCCCTTACTATGGAGTAGTACACCACAGCGGTGAAACTAGGTCCTATTTAAAAACATGGGGTGCCGGTGGGAGCAATTTATATTCAGGATGTTTTGTTATCGCTAACTTGATGTTTTGAAACTATAAATTACAAAATCTAAATGTAAACATCATGTGCAAATTAGATTTAAAAGTTTAAAACTTCCTTGGTGTTTATATATATATATGAAGGCAATAGGAGAGAGATGTAATGGACGAACTTGAGACGATGAGAATATATTTATTTCTACATTTTATCGCTTGTAAGTATTCTATTTTTTAACTTAATTTTTTTTAATAAAACAAAGGTGTGCGGTGAGTGAGTGATTGTTTTTTAAGGCAACATGAGCAATTTGTTCAACTGCATGTATATCATGACGAGAGCAAGTTACATTCAATGATAATGATGTCCGCTTTGTACTAGACCAACACGAGATGGATTTGATAGTGCTGGCTTGCTCAAACAACAGTCCACGTTTAGACATGTTACTCCACTTGGACACCCTGATTCCGAGCCATTACGTCGATGTTTTTCTCTCTGGTGCTGCGTCCTCACCGAAGAATCAACCAATACAAAATGTATAATCTTAGGTTTGACCCGACTGTGGCTCGAACCCATGATATACCACAATTGAATCGAGCAGGCTAACCATTACACCACCGATGCCTTTATGTAGTACAGATATGGGGAACATTTACACTAATATCAACCAAATGAAGAACCACCTTGTCCCGTGAGAATTATACTGCTATATATTCATTTCTTTGAAATTCAGAGTAAGGATCGTTAATATTATTACCGACAATGTTCTATCCCCTTTACCGACAATGTTCTATCACCTTTACCGACAATGTTCTATCACCTTTACCGACAATGTTCTATCACCTTTACCAACAATGTTCTATCACCTTTACCGACAATGTTCTATCACCATGGATAGCATGCTGAATTGCATTAAAACAAGCTAATGCTTACAATAGTATTATAACGTTATATATCCTTTCATCTTTAAGCAAAGCAAAACTGACCGCAGCATATAGGGTTAGAAATGCATGTTCTAGCTTAGGGCAAATAACAAAATGCAGTTAATGGGAACCCAGCCATCACCCTTTTGATAATTGGATCTCCAACAACAATGAAAATATTAACAAATAATAGTTTGTCACAGCAAAGCGTCTGTTGTTTTCTCCAGGCCGTGTTCTAGTTTCCTCCATCAATGTTAAGCCTAGGTCTAACTGAAATATATTGTTGAAGTTGGACCTTATTCAACACAAACCATAGCTAATTGTGTGGACAGTATTTAGGCTCCTCAATCAATAAAGCATATCGCCAAGAAAAAGCTGTAATACTGTTGAAATTCAGTTTGCTGATTAGCGACCAGTAGCAATTAAATTATTCGTGCTTGTTCAGGAAGAGAAAATGTACCTGACTTATTATATATAAAGACAAGAGGGAGGGTGTGACATCCGGGCAACTAGTTTTGAGTAAGCAGAGTTGAGTAGGGACGAGGGCAACTAGTTTTGAGTAAGCAGAGTTGAGTAGGGACGAGGGCAACTAGTTTTGAGTAAGCAGAGCTGAGTAGGGACGAGGGCAACTAGTTAGAGTAAGCAGAGTTGAGTAGGGACGAGGGCAACTAGTTTTGAGTAAGCAGAGCTGAGTAGGGACGAGGGCAACTAGTTAGAGTAAGCAGAGTTGAGTAGGGACGAGGGCAACTAGTTTAGAGTAAGCAGAGTTGAGTAGGGACGATGGCAACTAGTTTTGAGTAAGCAGAGTTGAGTAGGGACGAGGGCAACTAGTTTTGAGTAAGCAGAGTTGAGTAGGGACGAGGGCAACTAGTTTTGAGTAAGCAGAGCTGAGTAGGGACGAGGGCAACTAGTTAGAGTAAGCAGAGTTGAGTAGGGACGAGGGCAACTAGTTTAGAGTAAGCAGAGTTGAGTAGGGACGAGGGCAACTAATTTTGAGTAAGCAGAGTTGAGAAGGACGAGGGCAACTAGTTTTGAGTAAGCAGAGTTGAGTAGGGACGAGGGCAATTAGTTTTGAGTAAGCAGAGTTGAGTAGGGACGAGGGCAACTAGTTTTGAGTAAGCAGAGTTGAGTAGGGACGAGGGCAACTAGTTTTGAGTAAGCAGAGTTGAGTAGGGACGAGGGCAACTAGTTTTGAGTAAGCAGAGTTGAGTAGGGACGAGGGCAACTAGTTTTGAGTAAGCAGAGTTGAGTAGGGACGAGGGCAACTAGTTTTGAGTAAGCAGAGTTGAGTAGGGACGAGGGCAACTAGTTTTGAGTAAGCAGAGTTGAGTAGGGACGAGGGCAACTAGTTTAGAGTAAGCAGAGTTGAGTAGGGACGAGGGCAACTAGTTTAGAGTAAGCAGAGTTGAGTAGGGACGAGGGCAACTAGTTTAGAGTAAGCAGAGTTGAGTAGGGACGAGGGCAACGAGTTTAGAGTAAGCAGAGTTGAGTAGGGACGAGGGCAACGAGTTTAGAGTAAGCAGAGTTGAGTAGGGACGAGGGCAACTAGTTTAGAGTAAGCAGAGTTGAGTAGGGACGAGGGCAACTAGTTTAGAGTAAGCAGAGTTGAGTAGGGACGAGGGCAACGAGTTTAGAGTAAGCAGAGTTGAGTAGGGACGAGGGCAACTAGTTTAGAGTAAGCAGAGTTGAGTAGGGACGAACCATTTAACATTTTGTAGCAGCTACAATGCGTCTATTTCTTTTAAAATCTACAAAAGAGGTCTTTAACGTGATGGAGCGTGGCACTCCAAACACCTTACCCACCATGGTCGATGATCAGGCTTTCTTTATTAAAACATGACAATCCCATCCCTATTGAGAGATCACGCATGCACTACGCGTCACCTGGGGATAGGTGTTAAAATTAATAGTCAAACACCAGCAGCCCATCTTCGCTTGGAAAAGCATGTATTCCATCTACATTTTGTGGACACACAACATTTGACTAAACCCATTTAGAATACTTAAGAAAATCTTGAATTATACAATTAATTGTTTCTGAAATATCGATACTTTTCTTCCGGGTCAACACAAAATAAATCATCCATATCATTAAGTCAATACTTTACACGGAAGTGTAATGTTTGGTTAACAGTACTTTTATCAGGCCAATAAATCACTAATACAATGTGACTTTGTGATTAAGAAGAACTAAAACCCAAAAATATGTCGTCAAACAACACACAATATAATACTAGGAATAGAGGATTTTGCACATTTTCTATTTAGATTTTCAAATTATACGGCCTTTAAGGTAGGCAAAATGGTTCACCTTCATGCAAGGTGCAATGACTGTATATGTTCGAAGTTGTAGTGCTTTGCCAACCTGTAACTTTTCTATTTGCAATAAAATTGGCCTCTAATTCTTATAACGTTCAAATATCTAAAAATTATGAGAAAATGTTTTTTTTTTCACTGCTCTTGCAAGACTGAAAGTACCGCATCTGGACATTTTAAGTCTATTTAATAATTAATGAATTATTGGCTAAACTAGCCCGATACATATCGACTCTAGCTTGTTTAATGTAAGTCTGGAAATAATCCGATCGCCAATCATCATGGTGTCTCATCAAACATGTCTGGAATACCGGTTTGTGTAGCTTAAGTAGCACCACGATGCCTTAATACATTATAGGAGTAAACAGAGGGGTGGATGACAATTAAAAGAAGTGGTTCCTTGAATACGATGAACAACACAGATTTGACTACAGGGACACGTTCACATAAACCGGGAATGACCAGTAAAAATATGGCTCTCGGGTGGGTTCATGGATGAAATATTAAATTGACACGGGATATCGTAAATAAAATGGACATGTTCTAAGCATTTTGTCTTCAAACGGTCCATCAATGACCGCCACCAACAATAAAGCCATAACGCATCAGATGATCATACATATGTAATATACTTCTAGATGTTAAATTGAACAGGTTGTTTTAACAATTGTTAGAAAAACTAACTTTCTCACTTAGTTGCCAGCATGGAACATCTTCGTTACTTCAATGAAAGTGTAGGGTGGATGGAAGCATCAACGATATGCGGGTCTTTAAATGGATCATTACTGACAATTACCATGGAAACCAATGAGGCTTTATTACGTTGTTCATTAATTGAATTCAACAGCACGTTAGCATGGACAGGTCGGATAAAGACTACTTCACAGTGGATAGAAATGAAAGGTAATACATTTATAAAATAATTACCACTGTTTGACATTATCTCTATGGAAACCATGTAGCTTGATCGACAGATTGACCTTTGTTTATCGTCCAATGAGTTGAGGTATATCATGATCTGCAAACTGTTTGACCATGCAGGCTAGATTATGCTTTACAGAGGCGTAAAATCCTTGGGATCACGGGCATATGTATTGGATGCTTGTAGGGTTTGAAAACTTGCCACCCTCCCCCCCCCCCCCCCCCCCCCTCACCTTTCGTGCCAGATCTATGTTTGTCCCGATGTTTCGTGCAAGTCATAAAACATGTCTCCCACTGTCCAGTCCACTCATGCTTCGCTGTTCTATATGTACATAATTTTTTATACAGTTAATAGTAAATGTGTCAAGCAAGGCAACGATATTATTCTGCACCTCTGCAGTGATTTGTTTTCCCCCTAGAATGTCTTTACGTAAACTGTTGGTGATACATTACAGTAATCTGATTATACATTTGCGGAGAAAGAACTTTATCATTTTGGTACACTAAGGGGATCGTCGACGGGTGACGAATGCAACCAAATGATAAAATAATGACAACGCAAAATTACTAGAAATCGATTTCAATAATTTGCCCTATTGCTTTAAATTTTGAGAACACTGGAAATCATGATACTGGTTAAGTAGGTAAATTACACCCGCACTAGTTGCGTAGATGAATTGAATGCCACTAATTAGAGAGGACACTGTGGTTAGGGTTTGAAATGTTGCCTTTCGACGGCCACCAACGACCACTTCTTTAACAATAACAGCCCGCTGTCATTATAAGATTACTAATGTTTGCCCTGCGACGGTCCACCAGCTACCACTTTTAACAGTTACTGTCATAGGGCTTTGATTATGACCTTTATGCCTTTTGACGGCCCACTAGCGACCACTTATAAAATTACCGTCATTGGGGACTGCTACATGTTATATATATTGAGAGTAGTTCTCATTTATGTTTGGTCGTATGAGCGAGTTATTAATTTTATTCTAGCTCGATACCACCCCCCCAGATCAGCCGAGAAGTTGAATCCTAAATTGGAGTAGCTGAGGAACCATAATAGTGAACTGATCGATGAATGATATCTTTCAATTACATGAAATCATATTATGTGATGCCCTGAACAAGACATGTCTCACTAATCATGTTGTGTATGTAATTCTTTCAGGATATTGCAATGAAAGTCAGTTAATGGCGGGAATAACGATTCCTCTGGAGGAAAACATTTCTCAATTTGCATGCCAACAGTACTGCAGTGAATATGAATTTTTTGCCTCTCATGTAAGCATTCATTTCATAGCACAGAAATAGAAAACAATCTAAATATCTGAAAAGCGGAAGTCTAAAAACTTTTACACGCAATGCCACATATCGCAGTAAACACTAGAAAAGTTTTGGGATTATGGTGTTTAACGCCACTTTCAACAATATTCCAGCTGTCATTTTTCTTTTTGGTGGAGGAAACCGGATCGAGTACCCGGAGAAAACCACCGACCTTTCGTAAGTCACTGATAAACTTTATCACATAATGTTGTATCGAGTACACCTGCTATGAGCGGGATTCGAACTCACATATTAGTAGTGATAAACACTGATTGCACAGGCAGTTGTAAATCGAACTAAGATCACGAACACGACGGCCCTTAAACACTAGAAAGAATCTGATTGATATCGCATGGTCAATACGTTACACTCTTTTGACAGAAAGAATCTGATTGATATCGCATGGTCAATACGTTACACTCTTTTGACAGAAAGAATCTGATTGATATCGCATGGTCAATATGTTACACTCTTTTGACAGAAAGAATCTGATTGATATCGCATGGTCAATACGTTACACTCTTTTGACAGAAAGAATCTGATTGATATCGCATGGTCAATACGTTACACTCTTTTGACAGAAAGAGTCTGATTGATATCGCATGGTCAATACGTTACACTCTTTTGACAGAAATAATCTGATTGATATCGCATGGTCAATATGTTACACTCTTTTGACAGAAAGAATCTGATTGATATCGCATGGTCAATACGTTACACTCTTTTGACATCAAAGATGACTCGCTTTAAACTTTTGTTCTTGTAAGCTTTGCATATGTGTCGGGTTTTTCTTAAGCCGATGTCGCTGTCAATGATTTCCTTCCGATGTATGCATTGGTTAATATAAAGTTCACCTGATCGTAAGGTCAACTTTTGTGTCCGATTTTATTAATATAATATAATCTATTATGTCACGAAAGGTTCTTCTTCGATTTACGGATTCTGATTACCCCTTTGTTATCTTCAAACTCCTCTTATTGTTCGGAGTTCGGTAATTTTGTTATTACCCTTACTTTCATTACATTGGCTACCCCTTAGCAACTGTTTTTGACATTGTTGTTTTACCACTTCCCGTGTCTAGTATATAGCCAAAATATATTGAACTCGGGAGAATGTAAACAATATTTAAGATATATTCATGACGAAATTATGTCAGCAAACAATAAATTGTGTAGACAAAAATGTAGAACTGATAAAATTGAATTACTACTGGAAAATAGGGTTAATTGATAGGGTCTGGTTTGAATGCCTTGCAGGCGGTTACCATCAACCGCTTCGTGCAGGTTTTACTCATTAGAATATACTGGAATATGTTGTTTATGTGTGAAAAGATAGAATACATTCCACAAACAATACACTCGTTTACATTTTTGTCAAAGGACAAGTTGTATATTCGATTCACCCAACACAAGCGAGGAACGTCTTTTCGGCAATGTCGGACCGCACACAGGAGTCAACTTCTGCGATACATATATCATTATATTTCAGGACAATTTTATTAGAATCTATTTTTGTCTGTATGCAAGCCCCTTTGTATCATGTCACATATATTTGCATGACCATTCATTTCCATGACGAATTGCTTTATATTTCAGGACGTTTCTAAATCATGTTTCTGTTTGGAACACCCATCGGTTTTGACCAACAATAGACATGAATTTGATAATATGACTCTATGTCAAGTTTTCAGAATATTTGATGGTAAGATAAGAATCGTATCACAGTTTAGTGAGCGAATGTTGCTTAACGCCAATTCAGCAATTTTTCAGCTGCATCATGGGGAGAAGAAGTTAATTTTCAATAAGATAATGATGAGGTCCGCTTTGTTCTAGACCAACACGCTGAGTTGGAATTTAATAGTAATAGCTCACTGAAACAACAGTCCGGGGGTAAACATGTCGCTCCACTCGGACACATTATTCTCGAACCCACGATCTACCACACTCGAGGCGAGCACGCTAACCACTACGCAACCGATGCGGTTCATACGAGAGTATAAGGCAAAGACATATGCTAATACATGATTTTCTTGATAGTATACATAACAATATTACCTGATTTTAGGGATAAAAGGTAGATATCTACTTTAGTGCGCACGAAGCGACGCGTTTCTGAAATAACCTTTATCAGGTACACTCAAGGTCAAAAGATTGAAAAATCAAATAATCTAAAAGTCGTTGGGAGCAAGTAAACCATTGGGCATGCCTTAACAAGATAACCATATGGTATGCCTTAACAAGATAACCATAGGGCATGCCTTAACAAGATAACCATAGGGCATGCCTTAACAAGATAACCATAGGGCATGCCTTAACAAAATAACCATATGGTATGCCTTAACAAGATAACCATAGGGCATGCCTTAACAAGATAACCATAGGGCATGCCTTAACAAGATAACCATAGGGCATGCCTTAACAAAATAACCATATGGTATGCCTTAACAAGATAACCATAGGGCATGCCTTAACAAGATAACCATAGGGCATGCCTTAACAAGATAACCATAGGGCATGCCTTAACAAAATAACCATATGGTATGCCTTAACAAGATAACCATAGGGCATGCCTTAACAAGATAACCATAGGGCATGCTTTAACAAGATAACCATAGGGCATGCCTTAACAAGATAACCATAGGGCATGCCTTAACAAGATAACCATAGGGCATGCCTTAGCAAGATAACCATAGGGCATGCCTTAACAAGATAACCATAGGGCATGCCTTAACAAGATAACCATAGGGCATGCCTTAACAAGATAACCATAGGGCATGCCTTAACAAGATAACCATGGGGCATGCCTTAACAAAATAACCATGGGGCATGCCTTAGCAAGGAAACCATGGGGCATGCCTTAACAGGATAACCATAGGGCATGCCTTAACAAGATAACCATGGGGCATGCGTTAACAAGATAACCATGGGGCATGCCTTGACAAGATAACCATAGGGCATGCTTTAACAAGATAACCATAGGGCATGCCTTAACAAGATAACCATAGGGCATGCCTTAACAAGATAACCATAGGGCATGCCTTAACAAGATAACCATAGGGCATGCCTTAACAAGATAACCATAGGGCATGCCTTAACAAGATAACCATGGGGCATGCCTTAACAAAATAACCATGGGGCATGCCTTAGCAAGGAAACCATGGGGCATGCCTTAACAGGATAACCATAGGGCATGCCTTAACAAGATAACCATGGGGCATGCGTTAACAAGATAACCATGGGGCATGCCTTGACAAGATAACCATAGGGCATGCCTTAACAAGATAACTATAGGGCATGCCTTAACAAGATAACCATAGGGCATGCCTTAACAAGATAACCATAAGGCATGCCTTAACAAGATAACCATGGGCAGGCCTTAACAAGATAACCATGGGGCATGCCTTAACAAGATAACCATGGGGCATGCCTTAAAAAGATAACCATGGGGCATGCCTTAACAAGATAGCCATGGGGCATGCCTTAACAAGATAACCATAAGGCATGCCTTAACAAGATAACCATAGGGCATGCTTTAACAAGATAACCATAGGGCATGCCTTAACAAGATAACCATAGGGCATGCCTTAACAAGATAACCATAGGGCATGCCTTAGCAAGATAACCATAGGGCATGCCTTAACAAGATAACCATAGGGCATGCCTTAACAAGATAACCATAGGGCATGCCTTAACAAGATAACCATAGGGCATGCCTTAACAAGATAACCATGGGGCATGCCTTAACAAAATAACCATGGGGCATGCCTTAGCAAGGAAACCATGGGGCATGCCTTAACAGGATAACCATAGGGCATGCCTTAACAAGATAACCATGGGGCATGCGTTAACAAGATAACCATGGGGCATGCCTTGACAAGATAACCATAGGGCATGCCTTAACAAGATAACTATAGGGCATGCCTTAACAAGATAACCATAGGGCATGCCTTAACAAGATAACCATAAGGCATGCCTTAACAAGATAACCATGGGCAGGCCTTAACAAGATAACCATGGGGCATGCCTTAACAAGATAACCATGGGGCATGCCTTAAAAAGATAACCATGGGGCATGCCTTAACAAGATAGCCATGGGGCATGCCTTAACAAGATAACCATAAGGCATGCCTTAACAAGATAACCATAGGGCATGCCTTAACAAGATAACCATAGGGCATGCCTTAACAAGATAACCAAATTCTTAACAAGGTCACCTATGTCTAATGTAGGAGATCCTTAGTTTTGATAATACTTACATTATTTAGAAACTAGAAATTACAATAATAAATATATCTAGTAAACACTTACTACTGGGTGAATGATACCATCGGGAACTAATAGTCTACCCGCAGTGGAATCGACCCAGTGATAGCAATGTCAATGAAGACGTATATATCTAATAAACTATGTTAGTGCCGAAACACTGGCTACTGGGTGGATGATACCCTCGGGGTCTAATAGAGATATATTAGTTTAGGACATATATATTACGATTAACACTTCAATGTTTGTGACACATTATGTTTATGATATCATCTGTAATACATATTGTGTTATTTGCTATCACATTTGCATATCTCTGATTATAAGCGTGTTGTTTTGGTTGGGAAAGAGGGGTTTAACTTAATATGTTTCATTTGAGATAATCACAATGTAGGTCATTTCCCCATTCATCACCGGATTTATAACAGGAGCAACACCACGGGTGCCACATGTTGAGCAGGATCTACCTACTCTTCCGGAACACCTGTGTTCACCCTGTTTTAGTTGGGTTCGTGGTACATGTTGCCCGAATTGCAATTGTTGTCCTTTTGTCTTGTTTGCTTGTCTGTTGGCATTGTATTTGTCTCTCCTGTGGCTTCTGATTACCTTTTTGATATCTTCAAACTTTTCCTGATGTACATTTGGTCTTAATATTAAAACTGCTATCAAATGTGTAGTACAATGCATGGCCTATGATTGATCATTAAAACAAACCTATGGCCTTTCGGTTTTTTCTTTTATAATGTCAATATTCCCATTGTGAACTTTCCATTTATATGTAGCAACATTCCAGCAGCACCTGCACATGTAGTATATATATCACAGATGATACGATATTCAAGAGTTTGTGTTTTCTATCAGAATTTCCTTGGTAGAGTGTTGCTGCTAACAAGGAAGCTACTGAACCAAGGGTTCCTTTTGGTAAGGTTGAAGTCATCACTTCGAACATTTTATGGTCGCCATCATGACTTGGTTGACCGCTATGGAATATCTGTGTCACAAATGACCACGAATATGTTCCACTTGTCGTAAACACTTGGGTCCTTTCCTCATTCACGACTTATAACCGGGTTTGTAGCTAGTGGAGCAGTAGGTGCCTACCCTTATGGAGCACCTGAGTTCATCTCCGGGTTTTAGTGGGGTTCGTGTTACTCGATCTTTAGTTTTATGTGTAGGTTTTGTAGATCGTTGTTTGTCCTTTTGTAATTTTTCTGTTGGCCATTGTTTTGTCTGTTCTTCTTCGATATACGGATTCTGATTACCCCTTTGGTATCATAAAACTCTTCTTGTTGTCTTTTCTTGCATCAAATTTACAGTCCTTCTCGACGGCGCATATATCCTGTTTGTCGTCAAAATAGAGAGTATATGCCGTATATTTTTCATTTATCACGTGATAACTAATTACTACGCAAATTTCCACCTCTACTATCCGAAAGTAAGAAGGTGGCCTTGGCCGATTTTGGATATCGTGGGTAGGCACTTTGGGTTAATTGCAGCCAAATAGTATTTGGCTTTACAAGTTGTTGACTATTAGCGTATCGGATGAAGGTTATTCCAGAAACTCGCTGTGCGCACTTACTGAGATATCTACGTTTTCATTGCTGCAATGCTGCTGCATTAAAAAAAAAGCCATTTAAAGGAATGTGTATGCTTACATAAGCGTCTTAAAAAGACATGTATTCATCTTATATCAAATATATTGTATAGTTAATATCTTCTGAAATCATTTTCAATTGAAATGCTGTTATAGATGTACATGGAATCATTTTGAATGACTCGAACTGTCATGATCATTGTCACTGTGTATATGCGGCACTTAGTTCTGGGGAAGTGATTCTGCGTGCTAACTCCTGTGCGGAAAATAACCCTGTTTTATGCGGTAAGATTTATTTATTGATTGATTGGTTGTTATTCAACGTCAAGACAGCAGTATTTCAGCTATATTTTTGAAGTTAGCAAACACCCTTATTGCTTATTATGAGCTGCAGTAGGTTGTGTTGTGTGTGCTAGGAGCGTGGCATTCTCCTTACACTAGCACTCATTTAGGCTTTGATCTAAATATAGGTTGTGCATTTGTTATTCGAACAACAAGCGGATGTGCGTTTTGAAAGAGTTGTACTTCACAGCACAGAAATTAGCTATTATTTCAATAACCCGAGGTTCTCTTGGAGAATTGATTTTTTTAAATCTTTTTTCTAAGAATAAAACGTAGATATCAAACTTAGTCAACACGACGCGTTTCTGGAATAGCCTTCATCAGGAATAGCCTTCATCAGGAATAGCCTTCATCAGGAATAGCCTTCATCAGGAATAGCCTTCATCAGGAATAGCCTTCATCAGGAATAGTCTTCATCAGGAATAGCCTTCATCAGGAATAGCCTTCATCAGGAATAGCCTTCATCAGGAATAGCCTTCATCAGGAATAGCCTTCATCAGGAATAGCCTTCATCAGGAGGGCTCAAAGTCGACAGATTGGAAAGGAAAATAACTTAAAGCGTTGGGAGCAATAAATCCTAAGGGCCTAAACAGGATAGCCAAAGTCAGCTAATGTTACATATACCCGACAGAGGAGAACCGTAGTTTTATAAATAATTTCATTAACTAAACATATATCAAATTGTCATCACATGAAATTTCATGCTAAATTTTGTAGTTAATGGGGAGAGACATGCACATGGTTTAAGCTGGGATGCTGCGGATTCGTTCTGTAGACAATATAATTCTACTCTTTTATCGATTAATGTAACACTTGATAGTAATGAAGTAGTGTGGATTGGTGTAAGGAAAAATACTGCATTTGTTTGGACACAGTGTAAGTAGCAAGAATATGCATTGCATAGACATTTAGGGAAAACAACTCTCTATTTAGGATCACCTTCATGTTGTATTTTACATGCAAGGAGCATGGTATTCTAAATACGAAAGATACTCACTTACCCTCGTTTTAAGGGCGACTTGTATATTTGTTTCGTCCAGCAAACACCCCTTTCAAATGCATTGTACCTCGCAACGATGAAACAGTGTCCGTTTTTTTACCTCATGAATCTCTCGGAGATTATTGCTTAAAGATTGTTAGTTAGGACATATTGCCCTGAACATGTGTTGTCCTTTCCTGAATATCTTCGTGCATGAAGGTTAGGGTTATGGTGTTTAACGCCTCTTTCAACAATATTCCAGCTGTATCGTGGCGGTCAGTGTTATTGGTGGAGGAAACCGGAGTATCAGGAGAAAACCACCGACCTGTCGCAAGTCATTAACAAACTTTATCACATAATGCTGCATCGTGTACACCTCGCCTGAGCAGGTTTCGAACTCACAACCTTAGCGGTGATAGGTACTGATTGCATAGGTAATTATGAATGCAATTATCACACGATCAAGACAACGACGACCCCTCCTCGGTCATTGAGAGTCAGACATTTTGTGTCATTTATGCATGTCTGTATACAGGTAGCGGATTGGTTACGGTCGTACACTTGTGACCACATGTCTTAACACCACTGATGTGGTTTCGACCCCCGATATCCATCTAAATTGTTTATGTTTATATACAAACCCAAAACCGAGGACTTCACCGGTTGGTAAGTTATATTATTGCTTCTGAATAAATCTGCTGGTCAGCTATAGTTATAAAATTGCGGAAAAAAAACATTAAGAACAATAATTAAGATGCATGTAAGATGTGTATAAATATTAATATAATAATACGATTTCGTACATGTATATATGTCATGATAATGTTTATTTTATATAGATGCTCCTCAAAGTGCTGATCCAATGGAATGTACTACCGTAGATTGTACTCATTCACTGGATATTGTGTCTTGTCGGGACACACATTCATATATTTGCCAGATTGGTTAGTATAATTGATTATTGTAAGTTCAAAATCACTATAAGCTTGCTCGCATGCAGAGTATTAGTAATTTCGCTAACTATCGCGTAGAACCATTTTATTTAAAATTAAATAAGCTAAAACTATTAATGTCCAATTCTACATGTTGACCTAGTAAAAAAACATGCGCCATCTTCTGGTTTAAATTATATTGTTCACTTCAGGATATAGATTACACATAAATCAGAAATTATGTTAAAAACAAATGTATAGAGTTCTATATCATCGCTTGTACCGTGTTGTTTTAATGTCCACTGACATTGTTTACTGTACATGAACAACCGATATAACATGAGAGACTCCATATTTAAGCCAAGACACAGTTAAAGTAACGGAACTTCGTTGATATTGCTGTTCTGCACTTCACAGTCATTTGATATTAATTTTGTCTCTATGAAGAAACACCCAATCAAATTCATTGCTGAAAAGCATGAAAAGTTACAAACCAGTACGCTCAAAGCCAAATTATTTCAAGTCCATATAATTTGAAAGTTTTTCGGAGAAAGTTAACCAAAGGGCCTAAACAAGACAGACAAAATCGTCTAATGTTACCTGTGTCTGAGGGAGATTGACCTTAGTTACCTATGACTGAGGGAGATTGGCCTTAGTTACCTATGACTGAGGAAGATTGACCTTAGTTCCCTATGACTGAGGGAGATTGGCCTTAGTTACCTATGACTGAGGGAGATTGGCCTTAGTTACCTATGACTGAGGGAGATTGACCTTAGTTACCTATGACTGAGGGAGATTGACCTTAGTTACCTATGACTGAGGGAGATTGGCCTTAGTTACCTATGACTGAGGGAGATTGACCTTAGTTACCTATGACTGAGGGAGATTGACCTTAGTTACCTATGACTGAGGGAGATTGGCCTTAGTTACCTATGACAGGGAGATTGACCTTAGTTACCTATGACTGAGGGAGATTGACCTTAGTTACCTATGACTGAGGGAGATTGGCCTTAGTTACCTATGACTGAGGGAGATTGGCCTTAGTTACCTATGACTGGGGGAGATTGGCCTTAGTTACCTATGACTGAGGGAGATTGACCTTAGTTACCTATGACTGAGGGAGATTGGCCTTAGTTACCTATGACTGAGGGAAATTGGCCTTAGTTACCTATGACTGAGGGAGATTGACCTTAGTTACCTATGACTGAGGGAGATTGGCCTTAGTTACCTATGACTGAGGGAAATTGGCCATAGTTACCTATGACTAAGGCAGATTGGCCTTAGTTACATATGACTGAGGCAGATTGACCTTAGTTACCTATGACTGAGGGAGATTGGCCTTAGTTACCTATGACTGAGGGAGATTGGCCTTAGTTACCTATGACTGAGGGAGATTGGCCATAGTTACCTATGACTGAGGCAGATTGACCTTAGCTACCTATGACTGAGAGGGAGATTGACCTTAGGATACAGGGGATAGTAGCCTCTATCTGTCCCCCTCCCTTTTTTTAGTAGAGCAGTACGGTGATAGTGAAAACAAAATGAGACTTTATAGCTAAAATGACTGACAATTCTTCAGTATAATTTCAAAGTTGATTCATTTCGGTAAAAACTTTTCTGCAAATTACATTGGATTTGAGATAATAAGTTGTTACCGGCATAGGTACGTTCCTGTACTGACCCTGTGGTTTTCGACATAGGATACCAGTTGATTAATGGCAGCCCCCATGTAAAGAGGTAATGCACAAAATGTTCATGGTCATCAGGGCTGTTGAAAGCGTTTTTTGGTAGGATGCTATGTGCAGATGAAATGCTTTTATTCAGTTTTGTCCTTGTGTTTTGCTTTTTGTAAATTCCATATTGTGGAAGTGTAGTACCGTCCGTACAATTTAGTGGTATTTTGAATTTGAAATTTCTATATGTAAACATCATTTTATTTTTTAAGTGAGCAACAAATACCATTTTTGTATATTGACTGATAATGTCATTACTATTTCACTTTCATATCGTTTTCATTTGTTGATTTGTAGTGTCCTTGACTAAATAATAGCAATAAATAGAAACACTGTCAATTCCCGTAGATTTTGGTTAAAAGTACTATCCCCTGCATCCTTAGTTTTGATGAATTACAATATTTTTTGAATTTATTGTCAAGTACAAACATGAATATCTAATTTGATTAATAAGAAACATATTTTATTCAATCTAGAGACAGGGAACATTGAAGAAAATGACTGTATTGTTGGACTCCAAGACACCAACACGTCTGTTACTTCAGTCAACACCTCTGATGGTTCGCCAACAGACGAGTACGTAACAGCAAATACAGCTCAAATGTCAGATCACACGACAGTAGATGAATTCACAACAGATTATCATTCGATTACAACAGGTACCAGTCAGGAACCGGATTCCAGTACACCACCTGACGGCATACAAACGTCCGTTTACATCACAATCGATATAGAAACAACAACCAACGCGCTACAACCGTCATCAAATGAAAAGGATACAACACAGGGTAGGGTGTTATGTTTTATTCTCCTTTTCAGAATTTTTTAATTCAAATTTAGTGAATTTCATTTCTTAAATGTTTTGTTCCAAATCCCGAAAAAGAGATTGAATGTGCAAAATCCGTAATTGTAAGAAAAGACAATGCAATGACCAAACAGAAAGGGGACACAGGACAAGCACTGGTCTATTGTATTTTGGGACTGTGTCGACAGTGTGGTATTTTGGGACTGTGTCGACACTGTGGTATTTTGGGACTGTGTCGACACTGTGGTATTTTGGGACTGTGTCGACACTGTGGTATTTTGGGACTGTGCCGACACTGTGGTATTTTGGGACTGTGCCGACACTGAGGTATATTTGTTGTTGTACATTTTATTAATACAAAACACTACATAGAAAACTAATGACGAACTCCACTAAAACCGGTGATGAACTCGGATTTTTCGGAACACTAACCATTTTGATGTAAAAATAAATGTATGTTATGCTACAGTGAAACCCCTTTTCTCGAAAGCTGATCATTCGCACACTTTGATAACTTGGAAGTAATATATTATCTGTTTGTAATACAAAAGGATTGCACGCATTATGTTTTCATGGTTGAAATCTACTAATGTAGGTATTTAGCAGTTCAAATCTACTATTGGCAAAATGTTGTAGTTGAAATCTGCAAAGGGGTTATTCTTATGATGGAATCTACAAAGGTGTTATTCTTATGATGGAATCTACAAAGGTGTTATTCTTATGACGGAATCTACAAAGGTGTTATTCTTATGACGGAATCTACAAAGAGGTTATTCTTATGATGGAATATACAAAGGGGTGTATTCTTATGATGGAATCTACAAAGGTGTTATTCTTATGATGGAATCTACAAAGGTGTTATTCTTATGACGGAATCTACAAAGGTGTTATTCTTATGACGGAATCTACAAAGAGGTTATTCTTATGATGGAATATACAAAGGGGTGTATTCTTATGATGGAATCTACAAAGGTGTTATTCTTATGACGGAATCTACAAAGAGGTTATTCTTATGATGGAATATACAAAGGGGTGTATTCTTATGATGGAATCTACAAAGGGGTGTATTCTTATGATGAAATCTACAAAGGGGTGTATTCTTATGACGGAATCTACAAAGGGGTTATTCTTATGACGGAATCTACAAAGAGGTTATTCTTATGATGGAATATACAAAGGGGTGTATTCTTATGATGGAATCTACAAAGGGGTGTATTCTTATGATGAAATCTACAAAGGGGTGTATTCTTATGATGGAAACCACAAAGGGGTGTATTCTTATGATGGAATCTACAAAGGGGTGGATGCAATCTACAAAGGGGTATATTCTTATGATGGAAACCACAAAGGGGTGGATTCTTATGATGGAATCTACAAAGGGGTGTATTCTTATGAAGGAATCTACAAAGGGGTGTATTCTTATGATGGAATCTACAAAGGGGTGTATTCTTATGATGGAATCTACAAAGGGGTGTATTCTTATGATGGAATCTACTACGGGTGCATTCTTATGATGGAATCTACAAAGCGGTGTATTATTATGAAGGAATCTACAAAAGGGTGTATTCTTATGATGGAATCTACAAAGGGGTGTATTCTTATGATGGAATCTACAAAGAGGTGTATTCTTATGATGGAATCTACAAAGGGGTGTACTCTTATGATGGAATCTACAAAGGGGTGTATTCTTATGATGGAATCTACAAAGGGTTGTATTCTTATGATGGAATCTACAAAGGGGTGTATTCTTCTGATGGAATCTACTAAGGGGTGTATTCTTATGATGGAATCTACAAAGGGGTGTATTCTTATGATGGAATCTACAAAGGGGTGTATTCTTATGATGGAATCTACAAAGGGGTGTATTCTTATGATGGAATCTACAAAGGGGTGTATTCTTATGATGCAATCTACAAAGGGATGTATTCTTATGATGGAATCTACAAAGGGGTGTATTCTTATGATGCAATCTACAAAAGGATGTATTCTTATGATGCAATCTACAAAGGGTTGTATTCTTATGATGGAATCTACAAAGGGGTGTATTCTTATGATGCAATCTACAAAGGGGTGTATTCTTATGATGGAATCTACATATGCACGGAAATTACAAATGAACTATTATGACGGGAAAGCTTAAGCAGGGATGTTCAACAATTCCACCGGTATCAGCTTTTCGAACAATTGTTTCTCTGCTCAGCCCATTGAAAATTAAAAAAAAACTCCCGACATAAGACGTTGGAAATCCAGCTCGTGGGTTGTGAAAATAATGGTACATGATAAACCCGTAAATAAGATCCTAACCATCCCTTCTTGATAATTCAAATATCTACCATGGCCAATACAGTTATAAACCAACACAGATACACTTTCACTCACAATCACAGCAAATATGACCGCTTTTATCTGACTTTTCAGATTTTGCAGTTGAAATCTACAAATGTACATGTATCTTTTTTGTAGTTAAAATCTACATATGATTATTTTCATACTTTTTGTAGTTTATGTCATTGCTGCAGGCAGTGGTGGTGGTGGAATTGTTATCATGGTTATTGTTATAATTATCGTCATGGTAATCAAAAGAAAAAGGTAAAGTATTGTATAGATACCCGTGGAAACCAGAAATGTATAGGTTAAATAAATAATAATAATGTCATAATAAAACCTTAGATATGTTAATGTAGTATGCATGGTGGGTTTCTAGAATAACCTTTGTCCTTATTATTAGACTTTGAATGGTTTTTAAGTGAGGCTGTCGTGGTCGTATGGTAGTTAGATTTACAACTACCTATGCAATCAGTGCCTATCACCACTAACGTTGTAAGTGGCGAGGTGTATTCGATATAACATTATGTGATAAAGTTTGTCAGTGACTTGCGGCAGGTCGGTGGTTTACGCCGAGTACCTCGGTTTCCTCCACCAATAAAACTGAACGCCAAGATTTAAGTGAAATATTGTTGAAATTGACGTTAAACACCATAAAACCAAATCAAACCTTGAAAGGTTATTGACAAAGTTAGACTTATCTCCATCAATAATATGATATCGATAACTTTGCTCCCCGTTCTTCTGTGAGAAGCAATGCTGAATCAGTTTTCATTTTTTACGCATGCAAATTGGCTATATATAAAGAAGATAAATCAAATGTCTGTATGCTATTATGAAAGTATATATATCTAGAACTTAAAGTCTCCAATTGTATAAGAAAAAAAAGTAAACATTCGTTTATTGTTCGTATTTTTTTTTTGCCATAGTTTTATATGAAAATATGAAGAAAAACAAACATTCATTTATTGTTCACTCATTTTTTTGCCATAGATATCGAAAAGAGAGTTCAGTTGACAAACCACATAAAGCTGTTGAAATGGACATGGACGTGCAGAGTTTTAATGCATCTTATGAGAACAGTACGAATAACACAACTAATAAAACCAACAGCGGATATGACGTACTTCATATGCAA
The DNA here is from genome assembly GCA_963383655.1 of Bathymodiolus septemdierum. Classification (NCBI taxonomy): domain Eukaryota; kingdom Metazoa; phylum Mollusca; class Bivalvia; order Mytilida; family Modiolidae; genus Bathymodiolus; species Bathymodiolus septemdierum. The sequence goes on along the minus strand of OY726529.1, from coordinate 9,208,989 downwards.
ATTAACCAAGGTAGTAGTTTGTACGATGATATATGCGAGGACAGCTTCGTAAAGGACATCGAAGATAACAATATTGATAGTAAACGTTTTAAAAACGGCACACACGACAAATATAGCATTGGTGACGACATCAGTAGAACTAATTCATCATCTCCGGAAATAGCCGACTACAACCGAGACGATGGTGTATATTCACTTGCCGATAGCGGAAGATGTTCTTCAATCTACGACCATGCACGAATATCACGAGATTTACAACGTTCTAGTTCCGTGGAGAATACATACGGGTGCCAGTCAGGTATATACAACTATCTGGTGCATTCGGATAGTATCCCGACAGACCATAGCGAAGATATTTATGATCATTTTCACGATGACAGTTCCGAACAGCAATACGACGTCGCTAGACGTGGAATTAAACAGTATCATGTACGTGATCAATACGATTCCGTTATCCTTTCTCTAAACTGATGTTTGTACATAGATAGAGTAACGGCAGTTATGCAGGTCGTGACAGACATTATCGCTATTTTAGCGAATCCGATACTAGTGATAACGCATGTCAAGATCTTCAAAACTGACATTATTGTTGTTATCAGTAATGTCATTCTAAACTGACGTTATTGTTGTTATCAGTAATGTCATTCTAAACTGACGTTATTGTTGTTATCAGTAATGTCATTCAAAACTGAAGTTATTGTTGTTATCAGTAATGTCATTCTAAACTGACGTTATTGTTGTTATCAGTAATGTCATTCAAAACTGAAGTTATTGTTGTTATCAGTAATGTCATTCAAAACTGACGTTATTGTTGTTATGAGTAATGTCATTCAAAACTGACGTTATTGTTGTTATCAATAATGGCATTTCAAACTGACGTTATTTTTGTTATCAGTAATGTCATTCTAAACTGACGTTATTGTTGTTATCAGTAATGTCATTCTAAACTGACGTTATTGTTGTTATCAGTAATGTCATTCATAACTGACGTTATTGTTGTTATCAGTAATGTCATTCTAAACTGACGTTATTGTTGTTATCAGTAATGTCATTCTAAAGTGACGTTATTGTTGTTATCAGTAATGTCATTCATAACTGACGTTATTGTTGTTATCAGTAATGTCATTCTAAACTGACGTTATTGTTGTTATTAGTAATGTCATTCATAACTGACGTTATTGTTGCTATCAGTAATGTCATTCATAACAGACGTTATTGTTGTTATCAGTAATGTCATTCAAAACTGATGTTATTGTTGTTATCAGTAATGTCATTCATAACTGAAGTTATTGTTGTTATCAGTAATGTCATTCAAAACTGACGTTATTGTTGTTATCAGTAATGTCATTCTAAACTGACGTTATTGTTGTTATCAGTAATGTCATTCATAACTGACGTTATTGTTGTTATCAGTAAAGTCATTCTAAACTGACGTTATTGTTGTTATCAGTAATGTCATTCAAAACTGATGTTATTGTTGTTATCAATAATGTCATTCTAAACTGACGTTATTGTTGTTATCAGTAATGTCATTCATAACTGACGTTATTGTTGTTATCAGTAATGTCATTCTAAACTGACGTTATTGTTGTTATCAGTAATGTCATTCTAAATTGACGTTATTGTTGTTATCAGTAATGTCATTCATAACTGACGTTATTGTTGTTATCAGTAATGTCATTCTAAACTGACGTTATTGTTGTTATCAGTAATGTCATTCATAACTGACGTTATTGTTGCTATCAGTAATGTCATTCTAAACTGACGTTATTGTTGTCATCAGTAATGTCATTCATAACTGACGTTATTGTTGTCATCAGTAATGTCATTCATAACTGACGTTATTGCTGTTATCAGTAATGTCATTTAAAACTGAAGTTATTGTTGTTATCAGTAATGTCATTCATAACTGACGTTATTGTTGTTATCAGTAATGTCATTCAAAACTGACGTTATTGTTGTTATCAGTAATGTCATTCAAAACTGATGCTATTGTTGTTATCAGTAATGTCATTCTAAACTGACGTTATTGTTGTTATCAGTAATGTCATTAAAAACTGATGTTATTGTTGTTATCAGTAATGTCATTCAAAACTGATGTTATTTTTTTTTTATCGGTAATGTCATAATGAGATTGACGTCACACAAGGTCAAATCGTTGATACTGACAGTATCACTCGGCGAGATCAAAGGGAAAATGCCAAAATTATCGAGAAATTAACATAAGTAAAATGTATTGTTTTAAATAGTATTAATACAAGAACACATGATTATTTTGGAATATTATCGTATGCCTAATGATCAGTTTATATTTTCTTTTTATATTCTGTAACAAACCTTGTACCACATGAAATGATTTATTTACAAATAAATATTATAATAATTGTTAATATTGCAGTAGGTGAAATGATGAAAGAATGTGATTATGTCGAGCTATGACAGCTTGTCATTCTAAAGCACCTGAGATCTCCCAGGATTTTGTGGTTTTCTCACCATTTAGTTGTCCTTGTAGTGTGTTGTCGTCCTTGATACTTTATGTTATATTTTTCATGTCTTTTAAATTACGGTTTCAGAATAAATTTTTGGTTATCTTCACTGTGGAATATGTAAGGGGTTATTTTTTAAATCATTATTTGCATACTGGTGTCCAACAAGATTTTCATAGCAGATAATGTTCGTGTCGTTTAAAAGCAACACAATGGGTGCCATTAGTGTTGCACTCTAGTTCATCCCCGGGTTTTAGTGGGCTTCGTGTTGTCTCAAGCGTTGGTGTTCTGTGTAGTGTTTTGAATATCATTGTTTGTCCTTTTGTATTTTTTCTTTTGTATTATCTATCTTTGTTTTATTGATACTAATTACACTTTTGTTATTGTCAAACTCTTTTTTGATTAGAGTCCCAATTTAGATAATTCTTATTGTTTAAAGGACTGCTTTTATTTATTAACACTAATGAGAGCATGGCGTGTGTTTATTTATTTTAGATCATTTTATTCAACATGTAACATAACATAATATATATACTGATAAACATCACTTGACAACATAGAAACAAAACCTGGCATAACTTATATATATAGTGCAAAGTATATGATCAATTCTAGCCATTTTGTGTATAATTTGTGACATTTTATCTACAGTCTAGTTTCCATTGATGACCGACCACTTATCACAAAATAAAAATATCACGGACAGCGCCGATGCAATCAAGGTTGACGTGCATACTTGTTAATGAGCACTTTACAATGAATGAACACGAATATATTGTTAATTATGTCCAATGAAAATCGTTAATTAGCTAAAAAAACAAAAAAAACAAACAAACAAAAAAAAACAACAACAAAAAAAAAACGACGTACTAAATTTATGATAAAGATAATATTTATTTTTCTGTACTGATTTGTTCAGTTAAAATATAAAAGATTCGCAATAAATGGCTAAAGGGTTTGTCTGATATTCAGTTTCATAAATCTACTACAACAAAAAACCAAAAAACAATACCTTGCTTCTACACATGAATATAAAATCGACTTCAATTTCTCTGCTGCCTATTATATACTGATGTGAATGACCCTATGTGTTAATTATTGACAATCAAACAATATGTAATGTTCTCAGTCATTTTTTGTGAAGATTTTTTATAATCTTTCTTTTTTTTCTTATGGGACCTTTTATAACTTTTCCTGAAATATGATGAAAAAATATTATTGCAAAATAATAGTAAAATGGATACATCTGTAATAGAACTAAACTAAGGTGTATGGTTTGTTTATGGTGTTTAACGCCACTTTCAACAATATTTCAGTTATATTGTGGTGGTCAGATTTATTGGTGGAGGAAATCGGAGTACCTGGATAAAACCAACAACCTGTCACAATTCACTGACAAACTTTATCACATAATGTTGTATCAATTACACTTCACCATGAACGGGATTCGAAATCACAACTTTGGTGGTTGTAGGCACTGATTGCACAGATAGTTGTAAATCCAACTACCATACGATCACACCACGACTGTCCCCTAACATCATTTATCTATTTATCTAAAATATATACACTTCACCCTAAGGTAAGCAACACTAAATTCATATTAGGCTTAAATATCGATAACATGACGTAATATTGCATCTTTACTACACAATGAACGATATGTTGACAATAGACGAAATGAAAGAATGGCATGTTTTCAAGCTTGATTATCATACAAACACATGTAGGGCAAAATAAACATAACATTCCGACAAGCTGGAAGCTGGTTGATGATTTTTCGCAATAAAATTCTACAAATACTCAATAGGGTTCGTACCCGATGGCATCCCTTGCCAGAGAACAGTGTCGATTGTCTTCTGATGCAAATAATCAAATAATGGTTCCACTCTCTGTAGCGGTTTCAAAATTACACTGTATTCTACTCCAAAACTGGAGAGCTATACTCTGTATACTCAACACGCTAATACACATACAAGCGATTTGTAATGTTTATTTTACGGCTTAACCCCTTTACGACGTTCATTGTGGTATACAGTAACCAAATCATCACAGGAAGCACATATTAATGTAAATATACAAACTTTCATCTGTTAAAACTGGTTGGTTGTTTTAGAAAACTTGTTAATAAGATACATAGAGACAAAACCTGTCAGTTAACAAATGATTATAGAAAAAAAACACATTATAATTTGTATTAAGGGAACGACCATTTAACTTGAAGGTAGGGGGGTTATGGGTTTTTTTCTAAAAATATATGATTCCCAATGTTGCTGAAAAAATTATATTCTGATTTTGGTGGAGGAAAAAAAAAAGAATCTGATTCAGAGTTTTTGTCATATAACCTAATGTTAAATTCTGGAGAAAAAAAATCCCGCTTAGAGCGACAAATAAAATAAATATTCTAACTCTGTGTTGTCCGAAAAAAAATTCTGAACGAAACAAAAAACCATAACCCCCCTCTGCAAGTTAAATGGTCGGTCCCTAAAAAAAAAAATATTATGCAAATCATTTTGTGCTGCTTAGCTTTTAGCGAGGTACATGTACTATAATATATATTACCTGCTCCTCTATACACCATTGTTATAGCTGCCCCTTCTCTGGCAGAGGACACCATGGGATATAACGTGTAATGTTTCATCGTGTCATCTTGAATTGCTTCGCCATAATATTTACCATCACTTCCGAACATCAACTTGCAATCCACCAAGTCAATATACATGAAAAATCTGTCTGGTAACTTAGCGAAGAATGCATTAGGAAACTTACCAACGAGAAGTCCATTCGAGAACACCTTTTTGGATGACAAATCAATCCCCCAAGAATGTTTCACCTGACCAACTAAAGTAGTTGATCGTCCTAAATGTAAGTCAACATTCTTTACACCAACACCAATTGACGCGTATGGATTTCTTAATGTTTGGGGGAATACCACCTCGAACACGTGCTTTCCAGAACTGAAACCTTTTGACCAAATAGCGCCGTCTGTCTCTGAACAACCTAGAAAGACAAATAGTATTGCGCTGAGAAAATAGTACTATAAATAACAAATAGTTCACAATAATATTATATTATTGTCTTCTCCTGAGGTAACTGTTTTCTTATAGTGTTGTCTGGTAAGCCATAGTACTCGAGCCAACGGTAACCCGTTTCAAACTTGTATAGTTCTCGTTGCTAGGTACAGTCACCCGTTGCCAAGATAAAACATACACTGTTCAAAGATAGTAAACACTAATCATACAATCAAAAGGAAGTATTTCAATATGTTATATACGTTATTAATCTATGCCAATAAATTGACGTTATAGATGTCCATCATTGTCACCAGGGTCGTTGCCGGTGGATAAGAAAGCCAAAACATTGATTTAAAAAGATATATGTGAGCATACAAAATCAGAAGCTGCAATCAAATACATTTAAGATTAAATAAGATTTATTGGTTTTCGCGATTTACATTCAGTCAAGTGTTTTCGGGATAAATCGATGGTCAACTCAACAACAACCAGGTTTGATCGTTTATTGTATTGTTTGAACTCTTTACCAGTAGTTTTTATATTTATCCAAGTATGCAATGCTTAGTCGAAAGTTATGAGTTCAAGTTCAATTCGCGCTCGTTGCAATATGTACATGCTCTCGATACTACTTTAGGTGATAATATTTGTCAGTTAATTGCAACAGGTCGATGGGTTTTTTCAGGTAATCTTGCTTCTTCTATCAACAAAACTGACCACTACCGTGTTACTGAAATGAGACGTTTTCCTCAATAAACATAACTATAACCATAACAACTTACCTTTGCGATGACGTACTATGGTATTTAGCGAGATATTTTTACATCCGGGTGACAATCTACTGAACCCATCTTTATAAAAATTCGGAGTAAACGTCACAGTATGTATCCAATCAGGTGGTTTATTTGAGGCTGGAAATATAACAGAAAAATCATATGTAACTGTTGTGTTGTCCACAACAATTTCCACATAAAAATGAAGTTCAGTTCCTCTTTACCTGGAGTTGTTTGTATGAGTGATCATGTCTTATTTACGTTATTTGTTTTTATTTACGTATACGTGTCCAACACATATTATAATGTGTTTTGTTTTGTTTGCCCTCGTCTTATGTCTTGTGTACCCAATGTTGCCAGTTTCTCTGGTTTGTCCATTTTTGATTGCCCTCTCGGTATTCTCTAACGTTTATTTAGCACGAACTTACTTATTATATAATAAAATGATGGAAAACACACAGCATCTGAACAGTACGAACATCTAGTTGTAAAATGACAGAATCACAAGTGAAATCTATACCCTTAACACACATATAAATATGACCACTCGCTGTCCTGGCTAGAAAGTCACTTCTGTCAAACAAATGGCGGGATTAAAATAGTTTCATGGGCCCAAACAACCTCTCTTGAAATGATGTGGTCATGCAGTATTTCCTATATTTCCATGACAACAATGAGTTTACAAACAATATAATCATGCAAGAAAAGAATAGCTTTTGAATTTACTTACGGGTGTCTGGTTTGATTGCCTCTCACTAAGGAGGAGATTATTGGACAGGATGATACAATAGCATGAGCGACTAATGATACAATAGCATGAGTTACTAATGATACAATATCATGAGTTACTAATGATACAATATCATGAGCAACTAATGATACAATAGCATGAGTTACTAATGATACAATAGCATGAGTTACTAATGATACAATATCATGAGTTACTAATGATACAATAGCATGAGTTACTAATGATACAATAGCATGAGTTACTAATGATACAATATCAAGAGTTACTAATGATACAATATCAAGAGATACTAATGATACAATATCATGAGCTACTGATGATACAATATCAAGAGTTACTAATGATACAATATCAAGAGTTACTAATGATACAATATCAAGAGTTACTAATGATACAATATCAAGAGTTACTAATGATACAATATCATGAGATACTAATGATACAATATCATGAGCTACTAATAATACAATATCAAGAGTTACTAATGATACAATATCAAGAGTTACTAATGATACAATATCAAGAGATACTAATGATACAATATCAAGAGATACTAATGATACAATATCAAGAGTGACTAATGATACAATATCAAGAGTTACTAATGATACAATATCAAGAGTTACTAATGATACAATATCAAGAATTACTAATGATACAATATCAAGAGCTACTAATGATACAATATCAAGAGCTACTGATGATACGATATCAAGAGTTACTAATGATACAATATCAAGAGTTACTAATGATACAATATCAAGAGCTACTAATGATACAATATCAAGAGTTACTAATGATACAATATCAAGTGTTACTAATGATACAATATCAAGAGTTACTAATGATACGATATCAAAAGTTACTTATGATACAATATCAAGAGCTACTAATGATACAATAGCAAGAGTTACTAATGATACAACATCAAGAGTTACTAATGATACAATATCAAGAGTTACTAATGATACAATATCAAGAGTTACTAATGATACAATATCAAGAGATACTAATGATACAATATCAAGAGCGACTAATGATACAATATCATGAGCTACTAATGATACAATAGCAAGAGTTACTAATGATACAATATCAAGAGTTACTAATGATACAATATCATGAGCTACTAATGATACAATATCAAGTGTTACTAATGATACAATATCAAGAGTTACTAATGATACAATATCATGAGCTACTAATGATACAATATCAAGTGTTACTAATGATACAATATCAAGAGTTACTAATGATACAATATCAAGAGTTACTAATGATACAATATCAAGAGATACTAATGATACAATGTCAAGAGCGACTAATGATACAATGTCAAGAGTTACTAATGATACAATATCAAGAGTTACTAATGATACAATATCAAGAGATACTAATGATACAATATCAAGAGTTACTAATGATACAATATCAAGAGTTACTAATGATACAATATCAAGAGTTACTAATGATACAATATCAAGAGTTACTAATGATACAATATCAAGAGCTACTGATGATACAATATCAAGAGTTACTAATGATACAATATCAAGAGCTACTAATGATACAATATCAAGAGTTACTAATGATACAATATCAAGAGATACTAATGATACAATATCAAGAGATACTAATGATACAATATCAAGAGTGACTAATGATACAATATCAAGAGTTACTAATGATACAATATCAAGAGTTACTAATGATACAATATCAAGAGTTACTAATGATACAATATCAAGAGCTACTAATGATACAATATCAAGAGCTACTGATGATACGATATCAAGAGTTACTAATGATACAATATCAAGAGTTACTAATGATACAATATCAAGAGCTACTAATGATACAATATCATGAGCTACTAATGATACAATATCAAGTGTTACTAATGATACAATATCAAGAGTTACTAATGATACAATATCAAGAGTTACTAATGATACAATATCAAGAGATACTAATGATACAATGTCAAGAGCGACTAATGATACAATGTCAAGAGTTACTAATGATACAATATCAAGAGTTACTAATGATACAATATCAAGAGTTACTAATGATACAATATCAAGAGCTACTGATGATACGATATCAAGAGTTACTAATGATGCAATATCAAGAGTTACTAATGATACAATATCAAGAGTTACTAATGATACAATATCAAGAGTTACTAATGATACAATATCAAGAGCTACTGATGATACAATATCAAGAGTTACTAATGATACAATATCAAGAGCTACTAATGATACAATATCAAGAGTTACTAATGATACAATATCAAGAGTTACTAATGATACAATATCAAGAGTTACTAATGATACAATATCAAGAGATACTAATGATACAATATCAAGAGTTACTAATGATACAATATCAAGAGTTTCTAATGATACAATATCAAGAGCTACTAATGATACAATATCAAGAGTTACTAATGATACGATATCAAAAGTTACTTATGATACAATATCAAGAGCTACTAATGATACAATATCAAGAGCTACTAATGATACAATATCAAGAGTTACTAATGATACAATATCAAGAGTTACTAATGATACAATATCAAGAGTTACTAATGATACAATATCAAGAGTTACTAATGATGCAATATCAAGAGCTACTAATGATACAATAGCTTGAGCTACTAATGCTACGATATCAAGAGATACTAATGATACAATATCAAGAGTTACTAATGATACAATATCAAGAGATACTAATGATACAATATCAAGAGTTACTAATGATACAATATCAAGAGTTACTAATGATACACTATCAAGAGCAACTAATGATACAATATGAAGAGTTACTAATGATACGATTGCATTGGCTTCGAATGATAGCATGGATGTGTATGTGATCAATGCTATATACTGATAATACATGTACGATATCATCAATATGTATATTTTGTACACTCAATATGTGGCCCGTCCTTTCACACAAAATGCATTTACACTAATAACCTCATGACCTTTTTCTTTTCATTTGCACTCTCGTGTCTCTCTATAATAGTGATCGGGTTAGCACATTTATGATTTGAATGAGACTAGCAGATCAGTTTCATTTTCTACTTTTATCATTCCTTCATCATGCAGTTTCCTTGCGGAATACGCTAATGGTTGAAAAATATGCTTACCCATAATATAATTGGACGCTGTTGTTTTGACACTTCGTATTATGTACGTTTAAATCTACCGACAGAACAATGTCTAAGTCACATTCGCATTGCTGTTGGATATATATTTACCGATGCAATCGTCGCTTATACTGCCTATATTGCGAGTTCGATTCCTGCTTATGACAAGGTGTACCCGATACAACTTTATGTGGTAAAGTTTGTCAATGACTTGTAGCATGACGTCGATTTTCTCCGTTAAAATAAAAACGTAAATATCAAAATTAGTGCGGACGACGCGTTTCTGGAGTAACCTTCATCAGGTACGTTTCTGGAATAACCTTCATCAGGTACGTTTCTGGAATAACCTTCATCAGGTACGTTTCTGGAATAACCTTCATCAGGTACGTTTCTGGAATAACCTTCATCAGGTACGTTTCTGGAATAACCTTCATCAGGTACGTTTCTGGAGTAACCTTCATCAGGTACGTTCCTGGAATAATCTTCATCAGGTACGTTTCTAGAATAACCTTCATCAGGTACGTTTCTGGAGTAACCTTCATCAGGTACGTTTCTGGAATAATCTTCATCAGGAACGTTTCTGGAATAACCTTCATCAGGTACGTTTCTGGAATAACCTTCATCAGGTACGTTTCTGGAATAACCTTCATCAGGTACGTTTCTGGAATAACCTTCATCAGGTACGTTTCTGGAATAACCGTCATCAGGTATGCTCAAAATCGAAAGATTGGAAATCCAAATAATTTAATGTTTTGGTAGCAATAAAACTAAAGGGCTAGCTAAAATCGACTAAGGTCATCTATTTGCCTCAGGGTGAAAAAACCTTATTTTTTTTTATTAATAATTATATAATGTAGGAAGTGTAAAGTTTTCCACTGTGATATAACTCGCATATGATATAATGTGGGGGTCACAGACATCCAAACTTACCTACAGACGATGCTCCATTTCCCATTAGATCATACTGTGTTTCTGTTTGAGAACTGCTTCAACGTTTCATATATACTGTAATGATAGATATTTGTTTACATCTATAGTTATATATGGAGATTTTCATAAATTATAATGCTTAAGAAAAGCATAAAGATACCAATGGTGTATTGAGAAGCCGTAAATCGAAGGACTGACAATACAATGGCCAAAAGAAAAAGGACAAACAATAATCTACAAAACACTGCACAGACAACTAATAATTGAGCAGCATGAACCCAACTAAAACCGGGGTTAAAGTCATGACAGGGTGGGTTAAATGGTGGATTTAAATCTTAAACTAAAGATCATGAAATTGGTGCGCAGCATATAGGCGTACGAGACAAATACCGTTTGGTAGGGAGTCAATATGATGAGTCCGAATGAAGTAACATGTCTTCCTGCAGAATTTTTTTCAGTGAGATACTGTAATGTAATTTGGTTAATAATCTGGACATTCGGGTATTCTAATATATATAAATATCTTCTCTGCTAGTAATAAAATTGAAAAAAATAGTGTTTAATTGATTGATTGATTGATTGATTGATTGATTTATCTATTTATAAACTTTTAAAGACAATACATATATTTTCTGTGATTTAAAGAAGGTATGTTTTGTTCTATTGAAACGTTGAAGCGCTTCCCCCGTGTCGTGATTCTGAAATATACCACGTGTTCTTTCTTGTGTATTGTGTTCTTGCAGGTCTTGGCAATTTTATTCGAACTGAAATCGTTATAGAAATACATTGAATTTCTTATTGTTTAACGTCAAGTGAGTAGTATTTCAGATGGATGGATAGGGCCAGCAAAGTTTGCCTTACAACGAACCACCAACGGCGACTAGATAACAAGCTGTTCCTCATTAGATGGTATTACCTGCAAGGTGTGTGGTATACTCCATACACTAGACACTCATTTACATACCGTCCTAAGAGCGAGTTGTGTATGTGTATGTATATTCGTCCCACACAACAAGTGGAGAGGTTTTAACCCGCAGCGGAGAAATTAGATGGGTTTTATTTTTTTAACGGGGATCTATGTGATTATATAGCACCAAAAACATATGTCTCATGAAATGTAAAAACAATGTAAGGGTTATATTATTATGTTGATTCTAAAAATGTAAAATATATATCTTGTGGTTACGCTAAGCATTGTTTTTGACTGCGGTTTCTTTTTGTATGGTGCTTTAACTTCGATTATAGGACTCTTTTCAAACGATTATACATTTCATATTACAGTTTCCCTTTCACTTTAAAATGATTCTTTAAAAATTATTAATAAAATTAATTGCATTGACTTGCTTGTAATAGTATTAAAACAAAACTTCATTCTTGGTAGCTTTGGGGCCTTGTGAGTTCGAATCTCGATCAGCGCGAGGTGTACAACATTATGTGATACATTTGTCAGTGACTTGTGACAGGTTGGTGGTTTTCTCCGGATCATCCGGTTTCCTCCACAAATAAAACTGACCGTCACGATATAACTGAAATAGTGTTGAGAATGGAATCAAACACAATTACACTAACTCCCTTAAAATAATTCTTTAAAAACGATTTAAAAACTGAATTGCCTCAGCTTGCCTGTGATACATGTAGTATTAAAACAAAACTTCATTTTATAGTAACTTATAATTTTACATACCTGTTTTAATTCGTAAACTTACTACAAATCCCGATGTCTGACAAGGTGCAATTGAATACACATAAATTTATAACATTCATTTGTGTATTGGTTTTGTCGATGTCGGTATCTACATGATCAATTTCATTCAAATAATAAACACTGATCTCAATCAATAAACCGATAGAAATATAGGTGAATACCTATAGATAGGTACCCATTGATCCTTTGTGCTACCTGTCAATATTTACGTTTAAAGGGCAAGTATTGGTTTTGTTAGTAAGCATACCTTGACCGATTTTTTCTAATGATTAAAAATTAAAATTATGTCAAAATACTATCAACCATTCTAATAAGTGTATTGTATTATTTATAATCTGTATGACTTGTTTAAAGGTCAGTGTTTAGAGTTTAAAGGTCAGTGTTTAGAGTACTAGTAAGGATTATTTGGGAATGACCATTAAAGGGGTGTTATGGTGTTTAACGCCACTTTCAACACTAATAATTCAGTTATATCGTGGTGGTCAGTTTTATTGGTGGAGGAAACCGGAGTATAAGGAGAAAACCACCGACATGCCGCATGTCACTGACAAACTTTATCACATATTGTTATATCAAGTACACCTCATATGTGCGTGGCTCGAACTTCAATCGTAACTACTCGGCCATTCTCGCTACCCTGCAAATAACCTCGTACGTACATGTACATAGTAGAAATTCTTCTTAAATTGTTTGCCGGAAGTTAAGTTAAGTTAAACCGCACAAAAATATAGTTCACCAAAATCCAATATGGAAGACATACTAAGTAAAATCTAATCATGCAAAACTAATTAAAACTTTAATTGAAATATAGAAAATTGCTTAAAATATAACTTTATCAAACTTTCATGTAACTGACATGTGAAAAGTAGTGCGATTTATACGCCTAATGCATACGAGGTTATTTGCAGGATAGCGAGAATGGCCGAGTAGTTACGATTGGCTCGAACTTACGACCTTAGTTGTAATAGACACTGATTGTAAATCTAACTATCATATGATCACGACCATGACGGCCCCGACCATGACGGCCTCGACCATTAGGAGAGGGTATATCTGATAATGCAGTTTTCGACAAGAAATTTTAGAAAAATTTGACGCAAACGATCAATTTGATCATGTAAATAAATCAGATTTTTGTTGAATGTGACACAAATGGTGGTACTAGAAAATATACCCCCCCCCCCCTTATAAAATTGTTAAAATTGTCGGTCCTTAAAGATGTTAATTGACGATAACGAACCATATATGGTCTTGTATATTACAGTTGGGTTGTAAAGTGTCACTTTCAACAATATTTCAATTATATGATTGTTTAATTCGCTTAATTGGAATACAACCAAGACAACCAACTGATCAGTAGGCCGCAAGTCGATGATCGACGAAATGTATCGAACTCAAAAACTTCAATGGTGATAGGTTGATTGATTGATTGATTTCTGTTTAATGTCAAATCAGCAGTATTTCAGTTGTATCCATGAGACCGAGCTTGCAAAGAAAACCTCTTGAAGGAAGAAATGTGGCTTTGGGATCCTCCTATGAACGGAGGTTTATATAGACAGAAGATTGCGAAGAAAATTGATAGCGTTGGAAAACTTTGCTTTGCAACATGTCATCAACGACCACTCAAAGTAAACCTCTTAGGAAATTGTTCAATTGCAAGTTGTCTTTTAGATGCAATGGTGCGTGACATTATTCAAACACGAGGCACTTATTTGCGTTCCGCGCTACGCTCAAATTTTGCATTGGCTTCTTGCGGGGCACAACTACAGTTCGGATGTGAGCTAAATACCACTCATAGAAGAAACTAGATCCCATTCGTTTACCCTCATGGTAAATACGGGGGTGTAATGATAGACACTGATTGAAAATATAAAGTTTTTTGATAATTTTTTACAAATATTTTATTTCTGCATTGGACATTACTAAAACCGTATATTCACCCTTTCTAAGCACGACATTCGAGATTTGTATTTTTCAATATCAACCTGCCACTTTCCATTTCTAGAAATATTGTAAAATATGTATAAATGGCTCAAAGATATATTTCCAGACAAAGATTCATACCATAATCGCGGAAGGGACCAAATGAGGAAAAAGGGGGTCCGGAATTCGAGTGCCTGTGACAAAATGTGCTTCGGTCCACGCTTTTACACGCCAATAAAACTACAAAAAATGCATTCAATTCTTAAATAATGCTAGTGGTGAATTGTGTCCACCCCCCCTTTTTTTCCCCATAGAAACAATTAATTTCCTCCATGTACAATACATAAAAAATATATTATTTTTACTAGACTATAAAACTTATTGTTGGCAAGCCCTCCGATGATAATTTGTATCATATATTGCTGATGCTGTCGATGTCGATATACAGTTAGAAAGCAGCCTGTGACATGTGTGCTCAACACAACCTGATTAGATAAAGTAAGTCAGTAACTTCCGGCAGGTCTGTTGGTTTTCTCTTGGTATTCCGGTTTCCTCCACTCAATAAAACTGACCGCCACGAAATAACTGAAATATTGAATACAAATGGGGTTAAGACACTTAAAATACGTGGGCGTAATATCGTCATGTATAAACTAACCAATACTAAATTTACCATTTAAATGTCAATAGATCGAACCGCTAATGAATATTCTGTTGTTATTTCCTTATTTTCGTAAAAACACATTATATTTTTTAGTAATATGTTACTGGTCGTTCTTACTTTTCCTCTGTAAATGACATTTCCTGGTTATAAAAATCATTGCCCTTATGGTAAGCAAAGACAATACAATTGGTCAAAGAAAAGAGACAAAAGAACAATGCTCTACAAAACATTACACAGGAAACCAAAGAGCGAACAAAACAAATACCGCTAAATACCGGGGGACACAGGTGCTCCGGAAGTGACAGCATTTATATGTATCATAACAAAGGAGGAGGTTTGAAATATCACTAGATCTAACCTCTAATAGATATTCGGTTGTTATTTCCTTATTTACGTAAAAACACGTAATTTTTGTAATATGTTACTTGTCGTTTCTGTGCCATTTCCGGGTTTATAAAAATTAATTTGCACTTTTTACATGTCCCCAAAACAGACAGAACAAATTAATAAAAATGGCTTAATGTTGATGCGGCAATGAATGGCTGATTATCTTTGGATACATACGTTATTGTCTTTCTTTTTGTATTTTAAATTGCTTGTATGAAAGCAAAATATCATTTATATATAATATTATTTTGTGTATTGTATGTATTGAAATTCATTTGTATGCAACACTTTTTCTATTTTTAAATTAAACAAAATTACAAAAAACAAAAAAATTATTTCCTTGATGATAAGCAAATCATTGTACTTACTATATAAGAAAGTCAAAATTGTTTATTATTATCCATTCAATGTATTTGTAAGTATGGAGGTATTTTACTGCTAATTGTTTATTATTATCCATTCAATGTATTTGTAAGTATGGAGGTATTTTTACGGATAATTGTTTATTATTATCCATTCAATGTATTTGTAAGTATGGAGGTATTTTACTGCTAATTGTTTATTATTATCCATTCAATGTATTTGTAAGTATGGAGGTATTTTTACGGATAATTGTTTATTATTATCCATTCAATGTATTTGTAAGTATGGAGGTATTTTTACAGCTAATTGTTTATTATTATCCATTCAATGTATTTGTAAGTATGGAGGTATTTTTACTGCTAATTGTTTATTATTATCCATTCAATGTATTTTGTAAGTATGGAGGTATTTTTACGGATAATTGTTTATTATTATCCATTCAATGTATTTGTAAGTATGGAGGTATTTTTACGGATAATTGTTTATTATTATCCATTCAATGTATTTGTAAGTATGGAGGTATTTTTACGGAAAATTGTTTATTATTATCCATTCAATGTATTTGTAAACGTATGGAGGTATGTTTACGGATAATTGTTTATTATTATCCATTCAATGTATTTGTAAACGTATGGAGGTATGTTTACAGCTAATTGTTTATTATTATCCATTCAATGTATTTGTAAGTATGGAGGTATTTTTACTGCTAATTGTTTATTATTATCCATTCAATGTATTTTGTAAGTATGGAGGTATTTTTACGGATAATTGTTTATTATTATCCATTCAATGTATTTGTAAGTATGGAGGTATTTTTACGGATAATTGTTTATTATTATCCATTCAATGTATTTGTAAGTATGGAGGTATTTTTACGGATAATTGTTTATTATTATCCATTCAATGTATTTGTAAGTATGGAGGTATTTTTACTGCTAATTGTTTATTATTATCCATTCAATGTATTTGTAAGTATGGAGGTATTTTTACGGATAATTGTTTATTATTATCCATTCAATGTATTTGTAAGTATGGAGGTATTTTTACTGCTAATTGTTTATTATTATCCATTCAATGTATTTGTAAGTATGGAGGTATTTTTACTGCTAATTGTTTATTATTATCCATTCAATGTATTTGTAAGTATGGAGGTATTTTTACTGCTAATTGTTTATTATTATCTATTCAATGTATTTGTAAGTATGGAGGTATTTTTACGGATAATTGTTTATTATTATCCATTCAATGTATTTGTAAGTATGGAGGTATTTTTACTGCTAATTGTTTATTATTATCCATTCAATGTATTTTGTAAGTATGGAGGTATTTTTACGGATAATTGTTTATTATTATCCATTCAATGTATTTGTAAGTATGGAGGTATTTTTACGGATAATTGTTTATTATTATCCATTCAATGTATTTGTAAGTATGGAGGTATTTTTTCTGCTAATTGTTTATTATTATCCATTCAATGTATTTGTAAGTATGGAGGTATTTTTACTGCTAATTGTTTATTATTATCCATTCAATGTATTTTGTAAGTATGGAGGTATTTTTACGGATAATTGTTTATTATTATCCATTCAATGTATTTGTAAGTATGGAGGTATTTTTACAGCTAATTGTTTATTATTATCCATTCAATGTATTTTGTAAGTATGGAGGTATTTTTACGGATAATTGTTTATTATTATCCATCCAATGTATTTGTAAGTATGGAGATATTTTTACTGCTAATTGTTTATCATTATCCATTCAATGTATTTGTAAGTATGGAGGTATTTTTACTGCTAATTGTTTATTATTATCCATTCAATGTATTTGTAAGTATGGAGGTATTTTTACTGCTAATTGTTTATTATTATCCATTCAATGTATTTGTAAGTATGGAGGTATTTTTACGGATAATTGTTTATTATTATCCATTCAATGTATTTGTAAGTATGGAGGTATTTTTACGGATAATTGTTTATTATTATCCATTCAATGTATTTTGTAAGTATGGAGGTATTTTTACTGCTAATTGTTTATTATTATCCATTCAATGTATTTGTAAGTATGGAGGTATTTTTACTGCTAATTGTTTATTATTATCCATTCAATGTATTTGTAAGTATGGAGGTATTTTTACGGATAATTGTTTATTATTATCCATTCAATGTATTTGTAAGTATGGAGGTATTTTTACTGCTAATTGTTTATTATTATCCATTCAATGTATTTTGTAAGTATGGAGGTATTTTTACGGATAATTGTTTATTATTATCCATTCAATGTATTTGTAAGTATGGAGGTATTTTTACGGATAATTGTTTATTATTATCCATTCAATGTATTTGTAAGTATGGAGGTATTTTTACGGATAATTGTTTATTATTATCCATTCAATGTATTTGTAAACGTATGGAGGTATGTTTACGGATAATTGTTTATTATTATCCATTCAATGTATTTGTAAACGTATGGAGGTATGTTTACAGCTAATTGTTTATTATTATCCATTCAATGTATTTGTAAGTATGGAGGTATTTTTACTGCTAATTGTTTATTATTATCCATTCAATGTATTTGTAAGTATGGAGGTATTTTTACGGATAATTGTTTATTATTATCCATTCAATGTATTTGTAAGTATGGAGGTATTTTTACGGATAATTGTTTATTATTATCCATTCAATGTATTTGTAAGTATGGAGGTATTTTTACGGCTAATTGTTTATTATGATCCATTCAATGTATTTGTAAGTATGGAGGTATTTTTACTGCTAATTGTTTATTATTATCCATTCAATGTATTTTGTAAGTATGGAGGTATTTTTACGGCTAATTGTTTATTATTATCCATTCAATGTATTTGTAAGTATGGAGGTATTTTTTCTGCTAATTGTTTATTATTATCCATTCAATGTATTTGTAAGTATGGAGGTATTTTTTCTGCTAATTGTTTATTATTATCCATTCAATGTATTTGTAAGTATGGAGGTATTTTTACGGCTAATTGTTTATTATTATCCATTCAATGTATTTGTAAGTATGGAGGTATTTTTACGGCTAATTGTTTATTATTATCCATTCAATGTATTTGTAAGTATGGAGGTATGTTTACGGCTAATTGTTTGATTTTGTATGTAAATGAAATGAATCGAGAATAAAAACAAAAGAATATATTTTAAAACTCTTTTGAAATTTAATTTGCCTTTAAATGCGAGAACATGTACATTTAATAGCTATTAAAATTCCCCACTTCAGCTGTATACTTATTGTATACGTCTGTCGTCGTCCGTCTGTTTGTAGACAAATAATTTCCATTGCATATCTTTTATTCTGGTTGACTGATCCTTCTGCCTTTAAATACAATTATTCGTTGTGCAATTGCTTTTGGGGGGATTGTAGCCTAACTCGTTTCTATACAAGAGAAGCCCCAAAGTGCCAAACAGAGTGTTTCTGTTTCTGTTTATTGTTCATCTGTTGATTAGTGTTTGTTGCTCGTAATGAATTCCGTATAGAAAATATGCATAGCGTTATTATATATGTAACTATTACCGTTTTTTGACATAAAGGGGGGTAGTGGGATTCCAAAATTCGAACTTTTTATTTTTTATCCAATTTCAATGTGTTTTTTTTTTTAACAATGTTAAGTTGATCTTCTTTAATTTTTTATTTCTAAAAGGTAGCTAAATTCCAAATTCTCTCTCATCATGAAGGTATATATTTATTCATCCAATTTTTATGTGATTTTTTCCTGTGAATTGATTGTATTCAGAGCTTCCGGAAGTATATATATATATATCAGCGGCTATCTGCTATGTCTTATGGAGTCTGAGATAAAAAAAAAAAAAGAAAAAAAAAAGGCAATACAGGAGACAAAAAATGTTGTAGCAGGTGAACTGAGGAACTTCTATTATGCTTGGTAAAGACGTTGAATAAAGGTACTAATGCATTTTAATGGAGATACTGGCTTGTTTCTTTGAATACTGATGAGAGTCGCTCCACGATACCGTTTCTTTACATCGATGAAGTAAAAAGGAAAGCACCAACGTGACTTCGATCTCAGAGTCACTTGTATATTAAACGTTCTTCAACGTTAAATTTTCGTGACGGTAAAGATAAAAATTCGTAGGACACACATTTCAGAGTAAATAAAGGAAATATTTTACATACAAAATATATAAATCTTTAAGCATATTATTATTCAATGTTTACTGTAATGATTAAACCTATAAAACATAAAGAAACACCATTTTTGAAGATTTAATTCTTTTTTCTATGATCATCCCTGTTATGGGACATTACCCTCACATGTATTATTCTATATGTGACGGTAAAAAAGAGAATATGTAAATCCATTATTTGGCGTATTATATACCTTAATGTATTTTATAAATCTTTTAATGAAATAAATACAATTTAACATGAACAACCGACATATCAACTTTTATTTCAATTTAAATTTGTTGTTTTTTCTGTAAGATTAATGGGACACAATTGCAGTCTTTACCGTCACTATTGTAAAAGTTGTCAGAGTATGATTATGATTTTGTAAACTGAAAAAAAAAACGTCCGGGTAACTTACATATTAATTGGAGAATAATAATTTGTAATTTGGGAGTAATAACAAAAAGTGTTATTATTCCCAGTTTGAAATAAGTGTAGGTTAAAGCTAGTTCTAATAATAAAACCCTAAATGCTCGCTTACTCGCAAGGTTTGTCACAGGAGCTACATTATTGCAGCTAGTCATAGCCAGAAATGATAGGTGATTTGCTCATTTGCATATTCAAAATGGCGGCTCAAAGAGAATTTGGATTTTAACATATAGTTGAACGGGAAACTTTCTGTTAGCTTGGGCCGGACAATTTGCCGGGATAAAAATTCAAACTATGCACCGGTTTGAACAATATCTCAAAATATTACAGCTGTGCCATGAAAACTCAAGGTTCCCACCCAGTTTCAAATTTGAAGCGTAAGCGCCATTCAAAAGCATTGAGAAGAAGTGAAAAAATGCATCCTGCACGGTTTTCAAGACCTAAAAGCACTTTTCTTACAATCCCCATTCTAATTGCCGGGTCAAATTCCGTCAGTTCCGGTAACATTGTTGAGGAATCTTTCTTCGATAAAATTGTTGCTGACAAATTAAAGGTTCCCACGATAATTTAAAAGAGGGCTTCACAAGTTTTTTTTACCTTTCTAGTAGAGATTCAATAGGGGTTCACGCAAAAAGAATCTACTATTTCGTAAAACTGCTTCTGCTAGACATAGCATTATTTGAGTAAGCACCGCATTCCATTGTAAATGTAAATAAACAATTAAAAAAAGGCTCCACAAGGGTATTTTTTTATTTCGACAAAACAACAGAACAAGTACATGTAGCTATAATACAATTACAATACTGCTGATATAAAAATTTCAAAAAATTTAACAATATATATCCTATACAAAACGATTTCAATGACATACTAATACTTATAAATGTGGGGCAGAAATTGAAAAAAAATGCACAATATATTTTTTATTTACATATATTTCATCAGCGTCTTCCAAATATGGTTAAACGTTTATTTGCTGACGTCATACATGACGCGTTTTGGTTTATGAATATTCATGAGCAAAATCACCCATGATTTCTGGCTATGTTAAAGCCCTTTTTTTTCTAATTGTTGAAATTATAAATTAGTATAAAATATACTTGGATTTATAAGACATAATAGTGTCTTGTGAAATTGTGTCCGGTTGTGTTATATTTGTAATGAAAAACCTTACACAGACCGAACGAAGTCATCGCTGTCCTTTATTCCGTCCTCTGACTTTATCATAGGAGACAATTGTAAGGGCGGACTCTATTTAATGTTACATATTCTTTCTCTGATCTGGGAATAATAAAGGACGAAGTCCTTATAACGGTAGGCTGTCCGATTTTTCCTTCTATATTGATAACCAAATATCTGTTCACCAGAAGTTTAAAAAATAGATCAATTAATAATTTAGAAACGCAAAAGAAATATATTTCAATGAAAAATTCCCAATTCTTTAATTATTTACTCTATGCAAAATCGAAATAAACTTGAAATAAAATTCTAATAAAGAAATCTCTTTCTACGAAACTCCCGACGGAAGAGCGGCGTACAGTAGGTAAAATGATCGGAACAGCCGTATCAAATCGGCTACAAACTTCATTCAAAATAACTTGTACAGATCATCGTATTATTGAAATTTTAGGACTTCGTCCTTCAAACAGGTTGTCTGTCTCATATTATGTTTTAATAATATTTTTTTTTAGTAATTATTCATTTAAGTTTTATTTCATCAATGATCTGATTTACATAGGGCGAAATCCTTTTAACGATAGGCTGTCCGATTTTTCCTCCTTTCTATATTGATAGCCAAATATATGTTCACCGGAAGTTTAAAAAAATAGATCAATTGATATTTAGAAACGCAAAAGAAATATATTTCAACGAAAAATTCCCAAATCTTTAATTATTTACTCTATGTATACAAAATCGAAATAAAACTTGAAATAAAATTCTAATAAAAAATATCTTTCTACAAAACTCTCGACGGAAGAGCGGCGTAGGTAAAACGAACGGAAACAGCCATAGCAAATCGGCTACAAAATTCATTCAAAATGAAAGATAATAACGTGTACTGATCATCGTATTATTGAAATTTTAGGACTTCGTCCTTCAAACAGGTTGCCTATCTCATATTAAAGCAAATTTGTTTTTATCAATCTCAGATTGTATACCAAACTAGGTACAGTAGGATTTGCAGTTCATTTCATACCATGATATTTTTACATTCTAAGTATAGTAAGTTATTTTAATAAATTAAACAGTGTGTAAAGTGAGTTATAGCATACAATATTACAAAGGGGATAACCCGAATAATCCAGTCGCTATATTACGCTCCCGCTGGTCGCTACATCATCTAGCGATTGCGCCGATAGAGGGCGCAGTATTATTCGAGTTACAAAGGGTGATCTGTCAAAACGCCGAACAGAACGCGTGTGAAATATGGAAAAGTCAAAAGAGGTATCGACTGTTTTGTTTTACAATCATTCGTTTTTCTCTTGACCTTTCTTCATTATTATGGCATTTCCGGTCGATAATTCAAGATGGAAGAGAGTGATAAATCCTCCCCATCGACACCTGAATTATTGTCATATTCTCCAGACGAAGAGCCATTAGAACTGGCAAAGAAAGCTGGAAAAGTAATTTGGTTTAATTTATTATTCATGACTTACGATCGTTATTTAAACGCACTACCGTGCTGTAAAAACTGCATCATTAGACAAAACTCCGAACGAATGTTTTTTACATGCATGATACAGTTGTCTGTTGACTGATGTAGACTCTATCTCCCACGGTGTCAGAACAAATTATTCCTATTTCCCAGCGATCTCTCCTCGTGAACCAATGTCAATCTGTATCTGTAGACGAACTATCAAGGCACACCTCAATATGAGAGGAAGGTCAATCCACCACCATAATGATTACGATGTGCAAGATATATAGTATATATAAAAGTCACTATCACTACAGTATAAAACACATAATATGCTAATTCACCACCATAAATATTAATATAACGACGTGTAAAATAAATATTTGCAGAAGTCACTGTCGTATGAGTACAGTGGGTATTATTTTGACTCCTGTGGCTGTGCCTCTCCTGTATTGCTGTAAATACATGTAAGCGTGAGAGAATAGCGAAGGGACAATCCAGATAAACTGATAACATAGGGTACACAACACAATATGTGTTGGACACCACTTTACGTAGCAAACACAAATAACATAAATAAAACACATGCCCTCCTACAAACAACTGGAGGTAGAGAGGGACCCAACATCTTTCTTATGCTGAATTCATAATGGACTTAACAACATGGAACTCAGAACGTCCTTATTAAAAGGTTGTCTATTATTGCTATTCCGTATTCATTTCAAAAGGTTTATATCATATAGTTGCATTCCTAATCTAGTCCAGGAAAATCAGTTTTTAAATGAAAATTTTCCATAGTTAGTTCGATCGTGTAATCATAGTTATCATGCTAGCCTCATGTGTGTTTGATCATGGATCAATAACTGGTCGGGTCAAACCAAAACTATTAAATTGAACTGCTGTTTGATTGAGATAGCACTATGAAAATCCAACTCAGCATGTGCAGGTTGGTGTAAAGTATAAAACAGACGTCATCATCGTCTAATCAAACATAACATTTTCTCTCCATGATATTGAAAAATTGTGGTAGTTGGATTTACAATTACCTATGCAATCAGTGCCTATCACCACTAACGTTGTGAGTTTGAATCCCTCTCAGACGAGGTGTACTCAATACAACATTATGTGATATAGTGTGTCAGTGACTTACGTCAGGTCAGCATTGTTCTCTGGTTACTCAGGTTTCCTCCACCAATAAAACTGACTGCCACAATATAGCTGAAATATTGTTGAAAGTGGCACAACCCAAACCCTGTTGGAAAATTGCTCACTTGAGGTCAAACATTAATCACTGAACTTCAAGTAAGAAAATAATTTTACTTTTTTTTTGTAGAAAAACCTGTTACAATGGATGGAGATAACAGTATCAGAACCAGAAAAGAGGACCGTGACCTCTATGAAAGTTCAAGACACATTTTATGTCTACCTCATTGAAACCAGGTTAAACTTTTTTCTTCGTTATTACCATATGGCAATGATTTTGCTGAAAGACAAAGCATGTTCTAAGATGGCTAAATAACAATTAAACCAACAAATGTCAAGATACCACAAATATTACAATAAGCGAGCATTAGCATGATTAAAATGACATATAAACATTAGACAATATATACAAATAAAACATCAACATGATCAATACCAGTGTGTGAAACAAAATTTTGTGGTATCTCTATTGTACATAGACCTCCCTGTACATTATGTACACATTTTGAAAATTTGACATTGACCAGCTTGATTTCACATAGACATTGTCTATAGGTCTACCGATAATGTCACACACGGCAATAGTATACATTACATGTAGAATAACCACAATTTTGAATGTTGAGACAGACATTATCAAAAGGACGATAATGTATGTCGAGATCTTCAAAATGGGTGTTATTATTTTTTTTTTCAGTAATAAATCTCATAATGTGACCTCACACTGACCAATATTTTCCAGTATCAGAGTCACTAAGTTGATATTGACAATTTCACTCATTGAGATCAAATGAAAATGCCAGTTTACTGACAAATCCATATAAGTACATATTAGTCATACCAATATAGTAAAGGTAAGTTTTTGTTTTCAGATATACACATTATTTCTGTTCCTAGTCGCATCGGTGGTGTAATTGTTAGCGTGATCGTGGGTTACAGATCCAGTGGGTCAAGTCAGAGATTGTCGTGGGGTACAGATCCAGTGGGTCAAGCCAAAGATTGTCGTGGGTTACAAATCCAGTGGGTCACATCGGTGGTGTAATTGTTAGCGTGTTCGTTTGTGGTGGATCGTGTGTTACAGATCCAGTGGGTCAAGCCTCAAGTGTGGTAGATCGTGGGTTACAGATCCAGTGGGTCAAGCCTCAAGTGTGGTAGATCGTGGTTACAGATCCAGTGGGTCAAGCTTGTAGTCAAAGATTGTAACATTGGTAATTGCTGCTTCTCCACTAAACTTATAGCTCACATCAAGGTTGATACGGTGAGCTAGCACTATAAATATCAAACTGTTGGTTTAGTCCTAAGCAGATATCATCATCATAATTTATCGATTTGTAACTTTTTCTCACCATGATATAACTGAAAATTGATGATTTGATGTTTAACAACAATCACTGACTTATTCAACATTGACATTTATAATTAGGTCATTGTGTTTAAGGGTAAAAAATGACAATAATTTTTTGGCTTCTCCATTTTTATGGTTTATGTTTTTGATATATTACAGAATAACAGATAACAGTCTTACTTGTAAAGGAGACGGGACAACATCGCTATGGAGACGATATAACGAGTTTGAACTGTTAAGGAATTATCTAGAATGTATTTATCCTGCTCTGGTTATCCCTCCATTACCAGAGAAAAAGGTATGGTGATGGATAACAACAGGGAAAAAGTGAATTTTTGGTTGATAAAAGACAGATGTTTAAATTTTAAAATAAATCAGACACTAAGGCTAAATATTATGTTTGGTTTACACAGAACTTTGTTTCAAATCAGTAAAATTCAGTTTGAATATCATATAAAAATGGTCAGATTTAGGCAAAAGAAAATACCTGGAAAAAAACAGGGTAGGTAAGTAGACAAAACTTTTTTTGTACAAGACAATAATCTGACTTGAACAGTGTTTTTCCAAATATAGTCAATAAAAATAAAATTATGATTTTTTTAGGGAAACACAGGTTTATTAACACCTAAAACTTTGCTGTCATTAATTCATATGAAGTCAATATGTGCTCTATAAAAATATTATATATATATTTCGTAAGAGAATGAACCCAAACAGTGCATAGCAATCACATTAACTTAACCTCCTAGATTAACTGGTAGTCTTTGATTAGTATAAGTATATGAACAAATTAATTGATGAATTCACAGTAATTCTTAACAATAAGATTCAACTTAACCAGTACATGTACTAGATAAGCCATTTTGTATTATATTTGTATTTTATTATGTAGCCATCATACCTGTGGCAAGGAGCACCTACTGACAAGTTTGATCCAGAATTTGTAGAAAGAAGGAGGGCAGCTTTGGAGGTTTGTGTTCTGTCCATATAATGACATTTTTAGCTCACCTTGCCAAAGGCAATGTGAGCTTTTGTCATCACTTGTCGTCCGTCGTCTGTCTTCCGTTAACTTTTCACATTGTAATCTTCTCCTCTGAAACCCCTCAGCCAAATGAACTGAAACTTGGTAGGAAGCATCTATGGAAGGTCCTCTATAAAGATTGCTAATTTCGTCCCGATCCATTAACAAACATGGCCGCCACAGGCAATTCTTGTTTCTGATTGGCCTATTTTAAAAAATCTTCTCCTCTGAAACCACTGGGCCAAATGAACTGAAACATGGTAGGAAGCATCTATGGAAGGTCCTCTATAAAGATTGCTCATTTCGTCCCGATCCATTAACAAACATGGCCGCCACAGGCAATTCATGTTTATGACTGTATGCTTTTTGAAATAAAATGTTTTTTTTGTGGAAAGGGAGATAACTCTAATTTAAATATAAATATTAGTAAAATACAGTTAGCTATGAATTGAATTACAGATAAATATTCCTCTAAAACTCCTCAGCCAAATGAACTGAAACTTGGTAGGAAGCTTCTATGGAAGGCCCTCATTGCTCATTTCATCCCGATCCGTTAACAAACATGGCTGCCATAGGCGACTCTTGTTTCTGATTGGCTGAATTAAAAAATTCTTCTCTTCTGTAACCGTTTGGCCAAATGAACCGAAACTTGGTAGGAAGCATCTATGGAAGGTCCTCTATAAAGATTGCTCATTCTGTCCCGATTGATTTACAAACATGGCCGCCACAGGCGATTCTTGTTTCTGATTGACTGATTTTAAAAATTCTTCTCCTCTGAAACTGTTTGGCCAAATGTACCGAAACTTGGTAGGAAGCATCTATGGAAAGTCCTCTGTTGCGATTGCTTATGTCGTTCTGATCCATTAACAAACATGGCCACCACAGGCAATTCTTGTTTCTGATTGGCCTATTTTTTTTAATCTTCTCCTCTGAAACTGCTTGGCCAAATGTACCAAAACTTTGTAGGATGCATCTATGAGAGGTCCTCTATAGCGATTACTCATTTCGTCCCGATCCATTAACAAACATGGCCACCACAGGAAATTCTTGTTTCTGATTGGTCGATTTCTAAAAATCTTCTCTGAAACCGCTTGGTCAAATGAACCGAAACTTGGTAGGATGCATCTATGGAGGTCCTCTTAACAAATATGGCTGCCACAGGCAAGTCTTGTTTCTTATTGGTCAATTTCTAAAACAGCTTTTCCTCTGAAGCCGCTTGGCCAAATGATATGAAACTTGGTAAGAAGCATCTATGGAAGATCGTCTATAGAGATTACTCATTTCGTTTTGATCCATTTACAAACATGGCTGCCACAGGCAATTCCTGTTTTAGATTGGTCAATTTCTAAAAATCTTCTTATCTGAAACTGCTTTGCCAAAATGAACCGATATTTGGTGGGAAGCACCTATGGAAGGTTCTGTATTAAATTTCCTCAAAGCAGAATGAAAGGTGAGCGACACAGGCTCAGCCCACTGAGCCTCTAGTTTATGTTTTCTGTTGTCCTGTCGAATCACCATATTCATTGCTTCATTGATTTAATTTTAAAAATTGTTTTGCATTTTTATTTTTCACTTCAAAGTATTCATGTGGAGGATTTTACAATCACATTTAAAAACAGTAACTTGTCTGAAGACAAATTTGATTTTTATCTTGTCCAAATATTAAATACATTAAAAAAAGCATAAAAGAAAATAAGATTTCCAATGTTTACATGATAATGATTCTATTCTTACTAGAATTTATCAATAACTCGTAATCCGATTGGATATTGTCACATATATTTCCGTTTGCCGGACTACTTTATTTTGTAGCGTTACGGCGTAGGAATATGAAAAAATAATCCACCAAGAATTATTAGTATTTAGCGTCGAAAACAAACACGATGTCCAAGAATAAGAATTATAAGGATTAAACACTGTTTTTTAGGAAATTATGTATGTATAAACTCTGGCAGCTCACTCACAAACTTTACATAAAATATAGATAATTTCGTTAAAAACAGTGTTAATCCTATAGTATTTATTTTTTCAAGCCTTCCTGGTACAATAATGGTCACCTCAAACTATCAAATCAGAAACAGATTGTGGACAATTCATTAAAAATAGAAATATTCTTCCCCTCAAGATATTTCACCATTATAGATGGCTTTAGTGTTGCCTGTGCTTGTCTATGTTATGTTTATATATGCAGGGTTCTCAAAAAGTTTTTAAGTAGATGGTGAATTTTTGGAAGTAGGCAGAGACTTGATATGCCAAAGGCATGTCCCCGAGCGCCATAGGTGTGAGGGGGTGTGAGTCCGAGAGGAGGGTGTCCCCCATCTTTGGTGGGGGGTGGGGGGGGTACGGCCCCAGACAATTTTGAAATTCTAGATGGCAGGAGATGCAATCTGGGCATATATTTGAGGAAAATGAAGCTTTTAATTGGTCTCAAAAATGCAGATTTTTTAGGGTGAATGTTTGTTCCTCTCTAAGAGAAATTGAAGAAATCCAAGCTACAGTCAAAATGCCTCAAAATTAGAACCGACTGACAATGCCATGGCAAACACTGAATACACCTGTAGATGTTAGGATAACATCTTGGCATCATGGTTTTTTATTCATTACCAGAAATCTGTAACTTCTAATACATTCCAATTTTGGGGTGACTCCGAATCAAAATCCACGATCAACGAAACGTTTTGCGGTCATAGGTTACACTGGTTCAAAAAGACGGTTAAAAAAAATCAAGAGCGATCTGTTCTTTTCTAACGGGGAATGAAATTATAACAGAACGAGAAAAAAGTAAATATCTTGATAACATTTCAGTTTTACCAACTTCTATTTTTAGCTCACCTTGCCAAAGGCAATGTGAGCTTTTGCCATCACTTGGCGTCCATCGTCCGTTAACTTTTCACATTTTAATCTTCTCCTCTGAAACCCCTCAACCAAATGAACTGAAACTTGGTAGGAAGCATCTGTGGAAGGTCCTCTATAAAGATTGCTAATTTCGTCCCGATCCATTAACAAACATGGCCGCCACAGGCAATTCATGTTTATGATTGTATGCTTTATAAAAATAACTGTTTTTCTGTGGAAAGGGAGATAACTCTAATTTAAATATAGATATTAGTAAAATACAGTTAGCTATGAATTGAATTACAGATAAATATTCCTCTAAAACCCCTCAGCCAAATGAACTGAAACTTGGAAGGAAGCTTCTATGGAAGGCCTTCATTGCTCATTTCGTCCCGATCCGTTTGGCCAAATGAACCGAAACTTGGTAGGAAGCATCTATGGAAGGTTCTCTATAAAGATTGCTCATTCCGTCCCGATCCATTAACAAACATGGCCGCCACATGCGATTCTTGTTTCTGGTTGGCTGATCTTAAAAATTCTTCTGCTCTGAAACTGTTTGGCCAAATGTACCAAAACTTGGTAGGAAGCATCTATGGAAAGTCCTCTGTTGTGATTGCTTATGTCGTTATTATCCGTTTACAAACATGGCCACCACAGGTAATTCTTGTTTCTGATTGGCCTATTTTTGAAAATCTTCTCCTCTGTAACTGCTTGGCCAAATGTACCGAAACTTTGTAGGATGCATCTATGGGAGGTCCTCTATAACGATTACTCATTTCGTCCCAATCCATTAACAAACATGGCCACCACAGGCAATTCTTGTTTCTGATTGGTCGATTTCTAAAAATCTTCTCTGTAACTGCTTGGCCAAATGAACCGAAACTTGGTAGGATGCATCTATGGAGGTCCTCTTTAAAGATTACTCATTTCGTCCCTATCAATTAACAAATATGGCTGCCACAGGCAAGTCTTGTTCCTTATTGGTCAATTTCTAAAACAGCTTTTCCTCTGAAGCCGCTTTTTTTACAGACATGGCTGCCACAGGCAATTCCTGTTTTAGATTGGTCAATTTCTAAATATCTTCTTATCTGAAACTGCTTTGCCAAAATGAACCGATATTTGGTGGGAAGCACCTATGGAAGGTTATGTATTAAATTTCCTCAAAGCAGAATGAAAGGTGAGCGACACAGCTGAGCCTCTAGTTATTTTTGACAAATTTGTAGACGGTGCTCAACCAGAAGTAGCCTGCGAAATCGTCGGTTGCCGGCACATTTTGAGAACCCTGTATATGTGTCAATTAGCTATAGTCTTAAAATCAATGAAACAAATTTTCCTTTCATAAATCATTAAGTGATTTAGATTAACTGGTTTTCTAATATCATACTGTATGGAACCAGTATAAGAATAAATAAAACATCAAATGCAAAATAGTATGTACACACAGCTACAAATGTAGAGGCATGTCTACCAGTGAACATTTGTTTCAGTGAGCTAGTGAATTTATAAACATGTAAGCATCTTTTTTCATCCTTCTCTGATTTCTTTGCCAAGAAGGGGTTAGGCTTATGGTGTTTAACGGTACTTTCAACAATATTTTAGTTTTATCCTGACAGTCAGTTTTATTTGTGGAGGAAACCCGGAGTGCCCGGAGAAAACCACCGACCTGCGGCAAGTCACTGACAAACTTTAAATACATCTCATTCAATAAGAAATGTCAGAGTCAGCATCTTTATCATTTCTTTTCTTTTTTTTTCAGATTTTCTTGTTACGGTTAGCGGCTCATCCTATCTTAAGTCAAGACAGGATATTTATTTCATTCCTACAACAGGTAAAATATAAACAAATAGAAAATATGTGATATGAAAAAACACTCGATATCATTTGTGAGGCCACGTTTAAAAGGTATTAGATATATGCACAGGTTTGAACATCATACATAATAATAGACACAAATTATAATAGTATTAATGTGAAAATAACATAGATAGAAAGAAACGGTTCAGTTGTGAATTTCGTATGTTAAAATAAATTGTGTATAGAATGCATGGTATTATATGTAGTGAACGAACACTCCTGATAGTGAGGCTACACATGAAATAAATACATTGTTTGTGATACAGCAGAACTTAGATACTGCTGACAAATGTGATATACTCTGAATTGAAATACTTATTTGTCAGGACTCAATGCTGACACAAAATTAATAATAATAATATTTTAAATAATATTTTTGAGAAAAAGAATAGAAATTAGGCTGAAAAATATCTGTGTTTCACATGCTAAACCTATCGATCATGGTTTTTGGTGGCTACATTGAAAATTGATTGCCATTTGTGGACAAACACAATTAACAGTTAAAATCAGATTCTTGTGCTGCATAATGATTAATCTACCTAAAAATACAAATAAAATGGCCTACCTAATACATGATTTATATTTAAACATGGTTGTTACATAGATACCAACCATTACGATTTTCCCGTAATTTTTACGAATTTCTGGCCAAAGTTACGGTCAACAGTCTACTTGTTACGGATTTCCGATTATTGCCAGCCCGGAACCGTTCTCCATTTAAATATCATTGTGATCATTTAGACGCTTCATTGTCTGTTAAAATCACGTAACGATAAGCGCTCGAGGGATTCCGATTATTAAATACTTTTGGGTTTCTCGGGACTATCTATAGTAGAAAACAATCTATCCATTTCTTGTTCGATCCCGAGTAGTTAATGAACACAGCACATTTTTTTGTCAATTTCACGATGTCTGAGGGAACAAGTGAAGCTTCTGCAGTGAAGAAAAGAAAACTGGAACAACGAATATTGTATTGAGTTCCCTTGCTTTATGAAATCGACACAGGAACATTATGGCCTATTGCAAACAAGTCTTTTCCATTCAGCGCGGTGGTTGGGATGATTGTCGGTGCCACAATGTAGTACGATTAAGGTAAAAAAAATTGAAAAATTATGATTACTGAAAAAAATCACAAATTACTGACATCTCAATTTTTTCTTACTGATTGCACCAAAAAGGGGTTGGCATCTATGTTGTTATAATATTGTTTATATTTAGACATGGTTGTCATAGCATTGTTTGTATTTATATTTAGACATGGTTGTCATAGCATTGTTTGTATTTATATTTAGACATGGTTGTCATAGCATTGTTTGTATTTATATTTAGACATGGTTGTCATAACATTGTTTGTATTTATATTTAGACATGGTTGTCATAGCATTGTTTGTATTTATATTTAGACGTGGTTGTCATAGCATTGTTTGTATTTATATTTAGACGTGGTTATAACATTGTTTGTATTTATATTTAGACGTGGTTGTCATAACATTGTTTGTATTTATATTTAGACGTGGTTGTCATAGCATTGTTTGTATTTATATTTAGATGTGGTTGTCATAGCATTGTTTGTATTTATATTTAGACATGGTTGTCATAGCATTGTTTGTATTTATATTTAGACATGGTTGTCATAGCATTGTTTGTATTTATATTTAGACATGGTTGTCATAGCATTGTTTGTATTTATATTTAGACATGGTTGTCATAGCATTGTTTGTATTTATATTTAGACATGGTTGTCATAGCATTGTTTGTATTTATATTTAGACATGGTTGTCATAGCATTGTTTGTATTTATATTTAGACATGGTTGTCATAGCATTGTTTGTATTTATATTTAGACATGGTTGTCATAGCATTGTTTGTATTTATATTTAGACATGGTTGTCATAGCATTGTTTGTATTTATATTTAGACATGGTTGTCATAGCATTGTTTGTATTTATATTTAGACATGGTTGTCATAGCATTGTTTGTATTTATATTTAGACATGGTTGTCATAGCATTGTTTGTATTTATATTTAGACATGGTTGTCATAGCATTGTTTGTATTTATATTTAGACATGGTTGTCATAGCATTGTTTGTATTTATATTTAGACATGGTTGTCATAACATTGTTTGTATTTATATTTAGACATGGTTGTCATAGCATTGTTTGTATTTATATTTAGACATGGTTGTAATAGCATTGTTTGTATTTATATTTAGACATGGTTGTCATAGCATTGTTTGTATTTATATTTAGACATGGTTGCCATAGCATTGTTTGTATTTATATTTAGACATGGTTGTCATAGCATTGTTTGTATTTATATTTAGACATGGTTGTCATAGCATTGTTTGTATTTATATTTAGACATGGTTGTCATAGCATTGTTTGTATTTATATTTAGACATGGTTGTCATAGCATTGTTTGTATTTATATTTAGACATGGTTGTCATAGCATTGTTTGTATTTATATTTAGACATGGTTGTCATAGCATTGTTTGTATTTATATTTAGACATGGTTGTCATAGCATTGTTTGTATTTATATTTAGACATGGTTGTCATAGCATTGTTTGTATTTATATTTAGACATGGTTGTCATAGCATTGTTTGTATTTATATTTAGACATGGTTGTCATAGCATTGTTTGTATTTATATTTAGACATGGTTGTCATAGCATTGTTTGTATTTATATTTAGACATGGTTGTCATAGCATTGTTTGTATTTATATTTAGACATGGTTGTCATAGCATTGTTTGTATTTATATTTAGACATGGTTGTCATAGCATTGTTTGTATTTATATTTAGACATGGTTGTCATAGCATTGTTTGTATTTATATTTAGACATGGTTGTCATAGCATTGTTTGTATTTATATTTAGACATGGTTGTCATAACATTGTTTGTATTTATATTTAGACATGGTTGTCATAACATTGTTTGTATTTATATTTAGACATGGTTGTCATAGCATTGTTTGTATTTATATTTAGACATGGTTGTCATAGCATTGTTTGTATTTATATTTAGACATGGTTGTCATAGCATTGTTTGTATTTATATTTAGACATGGTTGTCATAGCATTGTTTGTATTTATATTTAGACATGGTTGTCATAACATTGTTTGTATTTATATTTAGACATGGTTGTCATAACATTGTTTGTATTTATATTTAGACATGGTTGTCATAACATTGTTTGTATTTATATTTAGACATGGTTGTCATAGCATTGTTTGTATTTATATTTAGACATGGTTGTCATAGCATTGTTTGTATTTATATTTAGACATGGTTGTCATAGCATTGTTTGTATTTATATTTAGACATGGTTGTCATAGCATTGTTTGTATTTATATTTAGACATGGTTGTCATAGCATTGTTTGTATTTTGTTTTAGGATGATGGTTGGAAAGAAACAGTTTATTCTACTGACTTCCAGAGTAAGGTAAGATTTGAAATTATAAAATAGTTTTAAATGAGGGTTAAAATCAATTAAATTAGAATTAGATTTTTGCATTAAAAACCTGAGATCTGTTGTCTAATTGAACAATATATTATATTTAGTTGTCTTGTATTTTATATCAAAAGACTGTCTACATGTGAAAAACTTCTATCAAATTGTAAGGCATGGGACGCTGTTCTTGCACTACTGGGAGAATTTTAAATCTCTCTCAATGCAATGCTAACTGGAAAGAAATATTTCCGTTATCAACTTTTACTGTATTAGGCCCATACATGAAGTAGATTCACTATAATGTTGAAAACTTGTAGACAAATGTTAAATCATCAAGTATACTGAATGGCAAAATATAATTACATGTAAAGGAGAAACAATTGAAAATTACAATTCATAAAGACATAGTTTTTTGAGAACAAGATATTGAGCTGTTTTTAATTATTTTCAATTTTAGGCAGAATCGAGATTAAAGGCTTTGAGTGCAGCTTACAGATTAAAGAAACCAGAAAAGTTTGTATAGATATATGGAGATCTTCAGACCTCCAAAAACATATTCAGATCAACAAATCATTTTTTTAATATGACTGCAAGCCAGTTTTTTATTTATTATTTTATAAATTAATTCACTAGAGTAGTATCCCATGTTGCCGACATTCAGAGGGTTGTTCACTGGTGAACTAAAGTGTTCTTTGTTAGACTTGACTGTTCCCTGAATCATATGCTATTCTTCTATTGAAGTTATATCACAGCGTGAGACAAATTAAGTATTTATGGGTGAACAATAGGGTTATTGCATATTGAAGGGAATATTCCACCAGCACAGTTGCAATTAAAAAAAAATATCTGACATGTCTTATGACATGTGACAATGAAAATCAGATTCTAAAGAGTGAGATAGAACAAAACTGGAAATCAATTCTTTTGTCTCTGTGAACCTTGGTATTCTCTCTCTCTGTGAACCTTGGTATTCTCTCTTGCTGTGCATCAGTGATGTAGTGATTAGCATGTTTGCCTCAAGTGCAGTAGATCATTGATTTGATCCCCAGTTGTGTCAAACCAAAAACTATAAAATTTATA
This sequence comes from Bathymodiolus septemdierum, assembly GCA_963383655.1. Classification (NCBI taxonomy): domain Eukaryota; kingdom Metazoa; phylum Mollusca; class Bivalvia; order Mytilida; family Modiolidae; genus Bathymodiolus; species Bathymodiolus septemdierum. The sequence continues at coordinate 9,172,815 of OY726529.1, read as the reverse complement.
TTTGTTGCTTCTCTGCTAAGGACTCTGCATTAAGGAGTAAGTACAAAGACTGGTTGGAATCAGGATAATAAGTCAAGAGTAGAGTGACATGTCTACCTGTGGACTATAATAAGTCAGAGTAGAGTGACATGTCTACCTGTGGACTATAATAAGTCAGAGTAGAGTGACATGTCTACCTGTGGACTATAATAAGTCAGAGTAGAGTGACATGTCTACCTGTGGACTATAATAAGTCAGAGTAGAGTGACATGTCTACCTGTGGACTATAATAAGTCAGAGTAGAGTGACATGTCTACCTGTGGACTATAATAAGTCAGAGTAGAGTGACATGTCTACCTGTAGACTATAATAAGTCAGAGTAGAGTGACATGTCTACCTGTGGACTATAATAAGTCAGAGTAGAGTGACATGTCTACCTGTGGACTATAATAAGTCAGAGTAGAGTGACATGTCTACCTGTAGACTATAATAAGTCAGAGTAGAGTGACATGTCTACCTGTGGACTATAATAAGTCAGAGTAGAGTGACATGTCTACCTGTGGACTATAATAAGTCAGAGTAGAGTGACATGTCTACCTGTGGACTATAATAAGTCAGAGTAGAGTGACATGTCTACCTGTGGACTATAATAAGTCAGAGTAGAGTGACATGTCTACCTGTGGACTATAATAAGTCAGAGTAGAGTGACATGTCTACCTGTGGACTATAATAAGTCAGAGTAGAGTGGCATGTCTACCTGTGGACTATAATAAGTCAGAGTAGAGTGACATGTCTACCTGTGGACTATAATAAGTCAGAGTAGAGTGACATGTCTACCTGTGGACTATAATAAGTCAGAGTAGAGTGACATGTCTACCTGTGGACTATAATAAGTCAGAGTAGAGTGACATGTCTACCTGTGGACTATAATAAGTCAGAGTAGAGTGACATGTCTACCTGTAGACTATAATAAGTCAGAGTAGAGTGACATGTCTACCTGTGGACTATAATAAGTCAGAGTAGAGTGACATGTCTACCTGTGGACTATAATAAGTCAGAGTAGAGTGACATGTCTACCTGTGGACTATAATAAGTCAGAGTAGAGTGACATGTCTACCTGTGGACTATAATAAGTCAGAGTAGAGTGACATGTCTACCTGTAGACTATAATAAGTCAGAGTAGAGTGACATGTCTACCTGTGGACTATAATAAGTCAGAGTAGAGTGACATGTCTACCTGTGGACTATAATAAGTCAGAGTAGAGTGACATGTCTACCTGTGGACTATAATAAGTCAGAGTAGAGTGACATGTCTACCTGTGGACTATAATAAGTCAGAGTAGAGTGACATGTCTACCTGTAGACTATAATAAGTCAGAGTAGAGTGACATGTCTACCTGTGGACTATAATAAGTCAGAGTAGAGTGACATGTCTACCTGTGGACTATAATAAGTCAGAGTAGAGTGACATGTCTACCTGTGGACTATAATAAGTCAGAGTAGAGTGACATGTCTACCTGTGGACTATAATAAGTCAGAGTAGAGTGACATGTCTACCTGTGGACTATAATAAGTCAGAGTAGAGTGACATGTCTACCTGTGGACTATAATAAGTCAGAGTAGAGTGACATGTCTACCTGTGGACTATAATAAGTCAGAGTAGAGTGACATGTCTACCTGTGGACTATAATAAGTCAGAGTAGAGTGACATGTCTACCTGTGGACTATAATAAGTCAGAGTAGAGTGACATGTCTACCTGTGGACTATAATAAGTCAGAGTAGAGTGACATGTCTACCTGTGGACTATAATAAGTCAGAGTAGAGTGACATGTCTACCTGTGGACTATAATAAGTCAGAGTAGAGTGACATGTCTACCTGTGGACTATAATAAGTCAGAGTAGAGTGACATGTCTACCTGTGGACTATAATAAGTCAGAGTAGAGTGACATGTCTACCTGTGGACTATAATAAGTCAGAGTAGAGTGACATGTCTACCTGTGGACTATAATAAGTCAGAGTAGAGTGACATGTCTACCTGTGGACTATAATAAGTCAGAGTAGAGTGACATGTCTACCTGTGGACTATAATAAGTCAGAGTAGAGTGACATGTCTACCTGTGGACTATAATAAGTCAGAGTAGAGTGACATGTCTACCTGTAGACTATAATAAGTCAGAGTAGAGTGACATGTCTACCTGTGGACTATAATAAGTCAGAGTAGAGTGACATGTCTACCTGTGGACTATAATAAGTCAGAGTAGAGTGACATGTCTACCTGTGGACTATAATAAGTCAGAGTAGAGTGACATGTCTACCTGTGGACTATAATAAGTCAGAGTAGAGTGACATGTCTACCTGTAGACTATAATAAGTCAGAGTAGAGTGACATGTCTACCTGTGGACTATAATAAGTCAGAGTAGAGTGACATGTCTACCTGTAGACTAAATAAGTCAGAGTAGAGTGACATGTCTACCTGTGGACTATAATAAGTCAGAGTAGAGTGACATGTCTACCTGTGGACTATAATAAGTCAGAGTAGAGTGACATGTCTACCTGTGGACTATAATAAGTCAGAGTAGAGTGACATGTCTACCTGTGGACTATAATAAGTCAGAGTAGAGTGACATGTCTACCTGTGGACTATAATAAGTCAGAGTAGAGTGACATGTCTACCTGTAGACTATAATAAGTCAGGAGTAGAGTGACATGTCTACCTGTAGACTATAATAAGTCAGAGTAGAGTGACATGTCTACCTGTGGACTATAATAAGTCAGAGTAGAGTGACATGTCTACCTGTAGACTATAATAAGTCAGAGTAGAGTGACATGTCTACCTGTGGACTATAATAAGTCAGAGTAGAGTGACATGTCTACCTGTGGACTATAATAAGTCAGAGTAGAGTGACATGTCTACCTGTAGACTATAATAAGTCAGAGTAGAGTGACATGTCTACCTGTGGACTATAATAAGTCAGAGTAGAGTGACATGTCTACCCTGTAGACTATAATAAGTCAGAGTAGAGTGACATGTCTACCTGTAGACTATAATAAGTCAGAGTAGAGTGACATGTCTACCTGTGGACTATAATAAGTCAGAGTAGAGTGACATGTCTACCTGTAGACTATAATAAGTCAGAGTAGAGTGACATGTCTACCTGTGGACTATAATAAGTCAGAGTAGAGTGACATGTCTACCTGTGGACTATAATAAGTCAGAGTAGAGTGACATGTCTACCTGTGGACTATAATAAGTCAGAGTAGAGTGACATGTCTACCTGTGGACTATAATAAGTCAGAGTAGAGTGACATGTCTACCTGTGGACTATAATAAGTCAGAGTAGAGTGACATGTCTACCTGTGGACTATAATAAGTCAGAGTAGAGTGACATGTCTACCTGTGGACTATAATAAGTCAGAGTAGAGTGACATGTCTACCTGTGGACTATAATAAGTCAGAGTAGAGTGACATGTCTACCTGTGGACTATAATAAGTCAGAGTAGAGTGACATGTCTACCTGTGGACTATAATAAGTCAGAGTAGAGTGACATGCCTACCTGTCGACTATAATAAGTCAGAGTAGAGTGACATGCCTACCTGTGGACTATTGTTTCAGTGAACTAGTACTATAAAAATCCAACTAAGCATGTTGGTCTAGTACAAAGCAGACATAATTTTTCATTGATATACAACTTGTTCTCGCTATGATAGGCTTTCTTGGCCTTTAAACAACAGTCACTCACTGAAGAACACTGACTTTTCCTTTAAGTGAGGGTCCATCGTGGCCGGGATCGTATGGTAGTTGGATTTACAACTACCTATGCAATCAGTGCCTATCACCACTGATGTTGTGAGTTCGAATCACAATCAGGGCGAGGTGTACAACATTATGTGATCAAGTTTGTCAGTGAATTATGACAGGTCTGTGGTTTTCTCTGGGTCCTCTGGCTACTTCCACCAATAAAACTGACCGGCACGATATAAATGAAATATTGTTGAAAGTGGCGTTAAACACCATCAAGCAAACAACAAACGTTTAAGCGAGCCTAATTGCAAGATCTTTTTCAGTTGCATGTTAACCGTTATTTTTAAGTTGATTGGATTAAATTTGAGATCCAACAAATGTAAATTAAGCATAACATATTTATCACATGATTTTAAGTGATTGAAGAAAGATGAATTTGTGAATTCCTTCCCTAATTTTTTTAATTTTTATATTGCAGGAGATTTGAAGAATTAAAGAACTACAGTAATGAATTAGAAAACAACATTGCTAACTTACTTAAAATTAGAGCTGTAAGTCTAAAGAGACAATTAATCAAATGTAATGAATTAGAAAACAACATCGCTAACTTACTTAAAATTAGAGCTGTAAGTCTAAAGAGACAATTAATCAAATGTAATGAATTAGAAAACAACATTGCTAACTTACTTAAAATTAGAGCTGTAAGTCTAAAGAGACAATTAATCAAATGTAATGAATTAGAAAACAACGTCGCTAACTTACTTAAAATTAGAGCTGTAAGTCTAAAGAGACAATTAATCAAATGTAATGAATTAGAAAACAACATCGCTAACTTACTTAAAATTAGAGCTGTAAGTCTAAAGAGACAATTAATCAAATGTAATGAATTAGAAAACAACATTGCTAACTTACTTAAAATTAGAGCTGTAAGTCTAAAGAGACAATTAATCAAATGTAATGAATTAGAAAACAACGTCGCTAACTTAAAGAACTACAGTAATGAATTAGAAAACAACATTGCTAACTTACTTAAAATTAGAGCTGTAAGTCTAAAGAGACAATTAATCAAATGTAATGAATTAGAAAACAACATTGCTAACTTACTTAAAATTAGAGCTGTAAGTCTAAAGAGACAATTAATCAAATGTAATGAATTAGAAAACAACATTGCTAACTTACTTAAAATTAGAGCTGTAAGTCTAAAGAGACAATTAATCAAATGCAATGAATTAGAAAACAACATTGCTAACTTACTTAAAATTAGAGCTGTAAGTCTAAAGAGACAATTAATCAAATGTAATGAATTAGAAAACAACATTGCTAACTTACTTATAATTAGAGCTGTAAGTCTTTTGTAAGAAAAGATATGGATGTAGATTTACATGAGAGACTATCCAACATTACACTTAGGCACAAAATGAAGTAAAGGAATAGCACTTTTATTGCTGTTCTACATTTCACAGTCACATTAGGGTCTTCAACAACGAGCATAACTCATATCCTAAGATTAGTGTGAAATGACCCCTGACCTGCAGTTAAATGGTACTCTTTACTTCTGCCAATAAACATCTGAGCATCTCTTGTCATTTTGATGTGACTTGGTGTTTAAAAACTTACCTAAGATTTAGAGGTGTTAATGACTTGAGAGATTAATATACACAGTAACAGATTATTAATCTACTAATGGAATGAGACAATCAATTATAATCTACTAATGGAATGAGACAATCAATTATAATCAAACAAGTTTAAATTTTACTCACAAAAAAAAACATTTTGCATAATACCTCTCTGTTAGACAAATCATATAACGGTAGGACATATTGTTTTTTTTTTGGCATTATTTAAATGTTTTATTTATATTTATATTTCATTGTTTAACTTGTAGAGAATGGCAGATAAGACCTATGGAATACACAAGGTACATTCTAACTATGGTAGAGTTTTCTGTGAGTGGAGTGGCATTGAGAAAGAGATGGCTGAACCTCTAAAAAGTTCTGGACACTACATGAATGTGTAAGTACTGTTGTTTTTCTAGATAAACTCATAGTACCTATACAATCAATGTCTGTTACCATCAAAGCTATGAGACTGATTCCTGCCGGTGATAAGGTGTACTTGATACAACCTAATGTGCATTTATTTGCAACAGGTCTGGTTTCTGTGGATGCTTTGGTGTCCTTTCCAGAAAAATTTACTGCCACAATATAACTAAAATATTGTGAACGATTGTTGTTTTTTCAACTATATCATGACGAATACAAGTTTCTTGTTGATGAACCACATCGATGGCGTGCTTGCCTCGAGTGCGGAGATCGTGGGTTCGAGCCCCGGTCGGGTCAAATCAAAGACTATGAAATTGGTATATGTTTCTTCTCCGCTAAGCACGCAGCATTAAGGAGAAAGAGCAAAGACTGGTTAGCTTGGAATCAGAATAATTTGTCTGAGTGGAGTGACATGTCTACCTGCAGACTGTTGCTTAAGTGAGCTAGCACTATAAAAATCCAACTCAGCGTGTTGATCTAGTACAAAGCGAACCTCATCATCATCTCATTGAAAATTAACTTGTTCTCGCCATGATATAGCTGAAAAATTGCTGAATTGGCGTTAAACAACAAACAACTCAACAACAGCTCTTTTTGATGAGATGTTGATGCTGTGTATTTTATACTAAATTAACACGACAGGTGTCAGTAGTTGAGCAGGAACTGCTTACCCTTCTGGAGCACCTGAGTTCACCCCCAGTTTTTAGTGGGGTTCGTGTTACTCGATCTTTAGTTTTATATGTATGTTTTGTAGATCATTGTTTGTTCTTTTGTACATTTTCTTTTGGCCATTGTGTTGTCTGTCCTTCTTCGATATACAGATTCTGATTGCCTCCCCTTGGTTTCTTAAAACTCTTCTTAACAGGCTTAGTAGGATTTTTATTGTGTTAACTGAACGTAAATTGAAAATAAATCACTTGGAAATGAACAACAATGATAAATCATGAATTACCACATTTTTCCGTTACTAGTCACCCTAGTGACTAATTTTCGATATTCTGAATGTAAGGGTAATGACACAATAACTATTTCACTGTGTGACATTACCTATGATGTCAAAAATAAAAATATCATTAAGCATGTCTCTTGAAATGTATTAATAACACAAAGAAAAGTGTAAAATTTATGTAATAAACAGGATAACTACTCTTCAATTTTGAATATTGAAAATAAATGACAATGACAATTTACTCATTAGCTACATTGTCTAACGTGTTCATGAATTAACTGTATTGTTTAGTTCTATTTTTAATGTTATGAAGACAAGAGTAATTATTTAACCTAGTTTGAGATAACAAAATTTAACTGTCAATTTTGATATATATGATAAGAGTCAGATCAGCATCCGGACTCAAATCATCATCCTCTGACGTCATTCTCTCAAATCACGGTCCGATTAAGAGTATTCTCAAATAGGCATCCTTTCCAAATTCTCAGATCTCTGGCCGATTTATTGGTTAGGGTTAGGGCATACATCAGTGATGTCAATTTGAGAAAGTGAGAAACGGACATAGATTTAAGAATTGGACGCCAATTTGAGAATTTGAAAAAAGGACATAGATCTGAGGAAGAGATGTCTGTGACGTAGAAATTGGACATGGATTTGAGGATTGGACGTGGATCTAAGTGTTACATATCTACTTGTGTTTTAGTTATGGTCAGACAGTTGATAGTATCTTAGAAGAAGAAGAACAATATGCTGACCAACTCAAGGAGTACATGGCATTTGCAGACTCACTGAGGTACAGTAAAGGGTTATCATAATACTGTAGTTCCCCTTTTTAAAGGCCCCCTCTCAATCAATCAATCTAATCAGGTCAGATTTCAGATGCACTGAGATAGTGACTTACTGAGGTATTGTAAAGGGTTATCATAATACTGTAGTTCCCCTCTTTAAAGGTCCCCCCCCCTCTAATCCGATCAGATTTCAGATGCACTGAGATAGTGACTTACTGAGGTACAGTAAAGGGTTATCATAATACTGTAGTTCCCCTCTAATCATGCCAGATTTCAGATGCGCTGAGATAGTGACTTACTGAGGTATTGTAAAGGGTTATCATTATACAGTAGTTCCCCTCTTAAAAAGGCCCCAGGGGCCGTCGTGGTCGTGATCGTATGGTAGTTGGGTTTATAACTACCTATGCAATCAGTGCCTATCACCACTATCGTTGTGAGTTCGAATCCTGCTCAGGTGATGTGTACTCGATACATCATTATATGATAATGTTTGTCAGTAACTTGTGGCAGATCATTGTTTTTTTTCTGGGTACGCAGATTTCCTCCACCAATAAAACTGACTGCCACGATATAGCTGAAATATTGTTAAAAGTGGTGTTAAACACCATGCCCCTAACCCCTAATAGGTCCCACCCTCTAAAGGCCAGATTTCAGAAACACAGATAATAAAATACTACTAAATTATCCCCCTTAAGAGATGATGAGGTCACTTTTTCATTGCAGAACGGGTGGCCTTATAAGAGGGGTACTACTGTATTGATGTTTACTGACAACTGATCCTATTTCACCAAGTACCTCATCTTGCCAACGTGCGTGAAGTGTGCTATCACATACAAATCGTTAAACACCAATCAATCACACAAATCTACATGTCATTAATCGATTGACAAGAGATGACGTTTTAACAAGCTAACAGAATATTTTTGTGTGATAGGGCAAAACAAAAATATGTGTGTTTACGGTCACCCGACCGACCCTAATTTTTGCTAGCGACCCTATGAATTTTTACACAGAATTCGGATAACCATTTTTGTTGTTTAATCAGCAGCAATGTTTTATTTATTCAACTGCTAGCTTTTTGTCGAAATTGAGAGCAAAGAAGGTAGAAAAACTGCATAATTCGTCATAAAACAGCTTCAATAAATGACAGCTTACCGGAAATTTCGAAAATGAAATACCAAATTTTCGGATTCCGGAACCGGGAACGACTATTTCCAGTTTTGCCGATAATAATAAAAAAAAAAAATCCTGACCGACCGACCCTAGATTTTTTTGACATGTGACAGTAAACACACATATTATTTTTTTTGGCCTAGCACAATTCAAACGTATTCCTTTTGTAATACACTTGACAAACAAATGTAAATTGTCAATGTCAATGTTACCGTAATAAATGTATGTGAATTGTGGTACATGAGATTAGTATTTAGTGCCACTTTCTATAATATTTCAGTACTATGATAATGGCAGCTTTTATTGGTGGAGGAAACTAGAGAATAACCATGACCTGGTGCAAGTCTCTTGACAAATTCTATCAAATAAAATTGTATCGACTAATAAAAGAAAAATGTTCACATCACGATGTAGCTGAAATATTGCTAATGTTGGCGTTAAGCACCAATAAATCAATCAATCAATCAATTAAGCCGATGGCAATCAAGGTACAATGTGAATTTGTAGATCGATTGATCATTGCTTAACATCTAGGGAGCAATATTTCATCTATATTCAGGATGGACTCCTATCTGCCACCTGGATCCACACTGGCTTTATCTGTGGCACGAACCCTGACAACCTTCACCAATACCTAGAGAGAATTTACCGTGATCGTATGGTAGTTGGATTTATAACTACCTATCAATCAGTGCCTATCACCACTGATGTTGTGGGTTTGAATCTTGATCAGGGCGAGGTGTATAACATTATGTGATGAAGTTTGTCAGTGACTTGCGACAGATCGGTGGTTTTCTCCTGGCACTTCGGTTTCCTCCACCAATAAAACTGACTGCCACGATATAACTGAAATATTGTTGAAAGTGGCGTTAAACACCATCAAGCAAACAAACCAGAGAGAATTTGTCGAAAATTCATGAGTTATTTCCCTTTTTTTATAGAACAGTGTGTAGGAAGTATGAATGTATGCAGTATGATTTTGAGAGAGCTGAAGATAATTTATCTTATAAACAGACTCAGAAGGAACAATTGGTATGTAATGACTAATATTTTGATTACCGATGTAATAATGAGGTTCTGAATAGGGTGTGGTTGGTTTTTTTTATTCTTTAGAGAAAAAAATGAAATTTTAGTTGGTTTTGGATAACTTCTTAATTGCAGTTTTATTAAATTTTGATGTTGTTAGATATTTCTAATACAGTGATTCTGTCTAAGCCAAACCTACGTCATACCAACATTTGTGTCCGCAATAGACAGGTGATTTGGTTTATGCAGGATAAATAAGCAAAGATTTCCTATATGCAGACTTTATTTTAAATTTAGTTTATACAGGATTTCCCTTTTCAAGATTCTGTTTAGACATGTTTCACTGTATGTCAATCCACAAAAAATCTATTATTTGACATTATTTTAAAAGCTTCATAAAAATGATATAGCTGAAATATTGCGCAAAGTGGCATTAAACACCATAAAACAACAACATCAACCAGATGCGGCAGTATTTTTTCATGAAGTTAAATCTCTATTTCAGAGCCAAGGGAAGACTGCCAGCTCATTTTCATTAACAGGGATGAAATCTAAAATATTTGGGAATGACACCCCAGAACAACGGGAACAGAAAATAAAGCAATTAGAGGAACAAATACAACAGTCTGAGGTGGAGCTTAGGAGAGTAGGAGAAGAAACACAGTATGTAACTCTAATAGTTGTGTAAATGAATGAGGTGGAGCTTAGGAGAGTAGGAGAAGAAACACAGTATGTAACTCTAATAGTTGTGTAAATGAATGAGGTGGAGCTTAGGAGAGTAGGAGAAGAAACACAGTATGTAACTCTAATAGTTGTGTAAATGAATGAGGTGGAGCTTAGGAGAGTAGGAGAAGAAACACAGTATGTAACTCTAATAGTTGTGTAAATGAATGAGGTGGAGCTTAGGAGAGTAGGAGAAGAAACACAGTATGTAACTCTAATAGTTGTGTAAATGAATGAGGTGGAGCTTAGGAGAGTAGGAGAAGAAACACAGTATGTAACTCTAATAGTTGTGTAAATGAATGAGGTGGAGCTTAGGAGAGTAGGAGAAGAAACACAGTATGTAACTCTAATAGTTGTGTAAATGAATGAGGTGGAGCTTAGGAGAGTAGGAGAAGAAACACAGTATGTAACTCTAATAGTTGTGTAAATGAATGAGGTGGAGCTTAGGAGAGTAGGAGAAGAAACACAGTATGTAACTCTAATAGTTGTGTAAATGAATGAGGTGGAGCTTAGGAGAGTAGGAGAAGAAACACAGTATGTAACTCTAATAGTTGTGTAAATGAATGAGGTGGAGCTTAGGAGAGTAGGAGAAGAAACACAGTATGTAACTCTAATAGTTGTGTAAATGAATGAGGTGGAGCTTAGGAGAGTAGGAGAAGAAACACAGTATGTAACTCTAATAGTTGTGTAAATGAATGAGGTGGAGCTTAGGAGAGTAGGAGAAGAAACACAGTATGTAACTCTAATAGTTGTGTAAATGAATGAGGTGGAGCTTAGGAGAGTATTAGAAGAAACACAGTATGTAACTCTAATAGTTGTGTAAATGAATGAGGTGGAACTTAGGAGAGTAGGAGAAGAAACACAGTATGTAACTCTAATAGTTGTGTAAATGAATGAGGTGGAGCTTAGGAGAGTAGGAGAAGAAACACAGTATGTAACTCTTAATAGTTGTGTAAATGAATGAGGTGGAGCTTAGGAGAGTAGGAGAAGAAACACAGTATGTAACTCTAATAGTTGTGTAAATCAATTGTAATGTCTGTATTGTATGTAAAAATGGAAAATAAAAATAAACCAGTCCCGATAACCACTAAAATTGTGATTTCGAACCCTATTCATGGCGATGTGTACTCGATACAACATTATATGATAATGTTTGTCAGTGACTTGTGGCAGATCATTGTTTTTTTTCGGGTACGCAGGTTTCTTCCACCAATAAAATTGACTGCAACGATATAACTGAAATATTGTTGAAAGTGACGTTAAACACCATATACCTAAAACCCTACAGGTATCTTTAGCACTGATTGTTTTATTTGGGGGAAAAATATTGCTCGAATGATTCTAGTTTTAAGTAATGAAGTTTGACTGCAATATTTGAAGGTTTCGTCGTGGTCGTATGGTGGTTAGATTTACAACTACCTGTGCAATCAGTTCCTATCACCACTATCACGTTGTGAGTTCCAATCCAGCTCATGGCAAGGTATAGTCGATACAGCATTATGAAGTAAGGTTTGTCAGTGACTTGCGGCAGGTCTGTGTTTTTCCGATACTCAAGTTTCCTCCATCAACAGAACTGACTACCACAATATAGCTGAAATATTGTTGAAAGTGGCCTTAAACACCATAACTCCAATAATATTTGATGTGTTATTTATTTATTTTGCAGGAAATTTATTGACACTGCTCTCAGAGACATAGACAGATTTAAAAGACAGAAAGTAAAGGATTTAAGAGAAATATTTACAAATTATGCTATCATGCAGATAAAACAGTGTAAAAAGGTATTTATCATGTGATTGTTTCAAATAATGTTATTCTCAGAGAGTGGTTTGTATTCTCTATTTCACGTAAGCAGACGAAAAGTTGATCTCTTAAAAAGGGGTTATATTACTACCCCTAGAGTACAGAATATCTCCTATGTCACTCCGTAAATAAGGTGTCCCTCATGGCAGACGTTCACGTAAGATTTTTTAAAAAATAGAACACAGAGTTGAATAAATCGAAACTGTGGATAACAACAGACAAATTTTAAAGCCAACATTTCACCAAGCTAAATTTTAAAATGAAACCAGATCAACTACAAATTTTAAGATTTTATAAGACTAGAAGAAAAGTAGTACCTCATTTACCTAAAACAAGGCAGTGATTATTCAAAATGGCTGACCACATATGGCGGAAGTGGAATTCTGATGAAAGAAAACTGTAGCCTCTGTTCGTAGATTGAAGGATTTGATTTATGGATGATTTACATATTATTTGCGTTATAAACTGTAGCCTCTGTTCGTAGATTGAAGGATTTGATTTATGGATGGTTTACATAATATTTGCGTTATAAACTGTTGTTTTTATGGTAGAGGAAATTAAGTGTACAGTAAGAAAACCATAGCTTAGACAGATTTATGGTCATATGATCACAATCGTGTCAGCCAATGCTAAAAATAATAAATTTTCAATACACACCATTGATAATACAGTGGAGCTTATCTAATGCAGCACACCAAGGGACCGGGCAAATATGTTCGATTGTACAGGATGTCGGAATACTCAGGTTTTATTTTAATTAACAGAAATACTTTGGGATTATAAATTTTGTCGGATGTCACAGGATGTTGGAAAACTCAGGTGTCGGATTGCACAAGTTACACTGTATTGTAAATTAAATATTCTTCTGTTACAGGGTATAGCAGTTTGGACCAGTGCCAAGGATTGTTTGACCAAGATGTGATGAAAAAGAGATGAAGAATTTAATATTATAATTCTGTTGTACTAAAATGTGTTATAAGATAGCTCCAAGCTTCTGTGTTGTGAAGTAAGAACGTGACAAGGAAAAAATGTGAAATGCTACGATTTATTAATTATTTGTTAACATTGCCGATTTTAACAGAAAAATGAGACACACAAATTGAAATAGTCTAAACGGTGGAGCCTGTCTAATCTGACCCACCAAGGCATGTGGAAATGTGTCATATTGTACAGGATGTCGGAATACTTGGGTTTTATTTTAGTTAATATACTTTGGGACCGTAAATTTTTATCGGATGTCACATGATTTTCGGAAAACTCAGGTGTTGGATGGTACAAGTTCCACTGTATTAACAAAAGATGTGTTTACACATGCATAGGAAAAGCTTGTTATTAAAATAAACATTCCGCTTCCTTTGCAAACTTTGCGGTCATGAAGCTTTTCAGTACTCATACTTGAAAATTGACCAATCAGAAGACTACATTCAGTAGATACAGTGTTCTGATTGGATGATATTAGAGTACAAGTACAAAAACCACAATGAAAAGAGATTTTGATTTGTTTGTCTTCATCTTGTGTGCCCAATGTTGCCAGTGTCTCTGGATTGTCCATTCTTGATTGACCCTTCGGTTTTCTTTGACGTTTATTTCAAATTTTGTGGACTTCCTGTGATTTGTAAAAACTTTAAACATATTTTATTAATTAATAAACATTGTACAATAAGATAGATTTCAATATGATATAATACACATAATTAAAAGGATTCGAAAACAAGTTTAGAAAAACTTATATTAATTTGTTTCCGTGTTATATCTCTTTACAATAAGTAAACTGGTCTGGAAGTTTATACAATATCAAATTTTAGTTTATAATAAACAATGTTATTCTGAATAATGTGGAAATTGTAAAAACTTGACACTTTAGGAAAGTATCCCCACGTTAGTGTTGTTTGGTTGATTGATTGATTGGTTGGTGTTTAACGTCCAGCGAGCAATTTTTCAGCTATATTCAGGACAAGAACATTTATAAATTTAAACGCCACGGGACTCGAAACAAGGAAAGGTGATGGGTATGGACGGATAATTTTGCCAGTGCAACAGGTCTCTTATGGACCACTGAGCTGTAACACTGGGTTCTTTAACGTGCGGAGAGTGTGGCAATCTCTCAACATGGGACCTTGGTTTTATTTACGTCTCATCCGCAGGACGGGTTGGTTGTGAATTTCTACATCCCGCACAACCGACGGATGCCCCTTCAAGCCGAAGAAGCTCTCTGTCCCATTTCTATACCACAGGGTTCCTGCGGGGTTAGTGTCGTTTGGTTTGTGGAAGAAAGTCGATAATGATTAATATATTCACTCAGGCAGAACTTTGATAGTCAGCAAGGAGCAAGAAAAAGAAATGTTTAAGTAGGTTGTGTATATCAGAGATTTCTGTTTTTAGCTGGATGGGTGGTTGTCAAACCATTTTATTTATAGAACTTGGAAAAATAATTTTTGCATTGTCAAATAGGGAATTTTCCTTTTTATTCCTACAAATCTTCGCAGTTTTAAGTCTACAGTATGTAATATAAAGACTATAATATGTTTTCAGCAAAGGTAGATAACTCTGTATACAGAGTTATTTTAATTGCCATTCTAGACAGAAGTTATCTCCCCTTAAAGGGCAACTAACACTCAAAACAGCATCTACAGAGTATGTTTGTGATCACGAAATAAATAAATGATTGATGAACACTTGTTTTTAATGTTTTAGATAATTATGTAATTTTAAAAATATTTATTGAATTTCTATTAACTTATTACATGTAATATTTACTAAAATTTTGATTGTTCCATTTTGACTAGCAATTTTTATTTTTTTTTATTTTATTTATTTTTATTTTTTTTATTTAAATATAGCAAACATGTCCATTGTATATTTTAAAAATCACAATTTAATTTATTTAAATTAAAATAAACTCTGCATGTTAGTGTCAATTAGAAAAATACAAAAATAATTACATTGTGTATAACAGAAGTTTCCTCAACAAATTGATTTTTTTTACTATTTATATAATGTTCAGAGATTAGCAAGTTCTGTCCCTTGAATATTGTCAATGAAATGATATAGCTAGTTAAACATTTTTGAAGATTTCTACGACAAGCCAGTCAGAATGAAAATGAAATGTTTTTTTTAGAACCAAGACTCTACAGTAATGTTCTGTCTTTACACTTAAAAGTAAATAGAGAATAAATAGGACAAATATGTCAGTGTACTATGCCTAAAACAGCATGAATAAAATACTTTTGATCGTTATTCTCGAAGGAGGTGAAGCCATCAGATATACTCAGGATTTTACCTCTATTTCAATGGATAATTTGAATTATATTTTGATAATTTAAAGTAAACCTGTTGTATATAATTTGAAGAAAATCAAATTAGAGAAGAGATTTATTGTCCACAAGAACGAGAGGTGAATTTAATTACTATATTCAACTTCTGTTGATAGATATCAAATAATTAACATTGAAGTCTGTAGAATCCAGAGGATTTTGGTTTGCTTCACCTCCTAAAAGTTTCTTCATATCACAAAATGCTAAACATTGATTGGCCAATTACATCATGTGACGTCACTCTAGAATAGAGAATTGATGTATGAAATGATTCACAATGTTTCTATATTTATTTATGTGCAATATGTTGTGTATACATTTTATTTATTGTTTTAATAAAACATTGATTTGATGTGATGGTTTTTTTACTAGACAAAGGAGTCAGGAATACATAGAGGACTTTGAACAATAATTATGTCCCTTTCCAATTAATGATTGATTGATTGTTGGTTAACGTTCTGCAGCAAATATTACATTTATGTTTAAGATTTTGATTGATTTGATTTGATTTTTGGTGCTTAACGCCACTTTCAGCTATATCATGGCAACCATTTTTAGTGGTGAAAGAAGCCGGAGAAAACCACCGACCATGGGCAAGCAACTGGTAAGCTTTATCACTTGCGGCTGCAAGTCGAGTTCATGCATGTTTAGGACAAGAACATGTTTATATATTTAGCTTATATTTATTACTAGATACAACATTATATGATAATGTTTGTCAGTGACTTGCTGAAGGTCTTGATTTTTTCTGGGTACTCTGGTGTTATATAACACCAAAAAAAAAATGACCACCACAATATAACTGAAATACTGTTGAAAGTGGCATTAAACACCATAGCCCTAACCATATACATTTATATAGAAGCTAGTCGACAATTAATTAATCTTACAGGATGTTGGATTGGCTATGGATATGATGATACTGCACAAATAGAATAATAATAAAAACTCTAGAACAGTTTGGACACCAACACCACATGTATAACTAGTAATACATAATAGTTACTGCTTTAAAATGACTATTTGTTGCTATTGTAGTATATCTTCATTCTTTTCAAATATACAAATACAGTCAAATCTGCCCATGTGGTCACCTCTATTAAGTCAAATCTGTTCATGTGGTCACCTCTATTAAGTCAAATCTGCCCATGTGGTCACCTCTATTAAGTCAAATCTGCCCATGTGATCACCTCTATTAAGTCAAATCTGCCCATGTGGTCACCTCTATTAAGTCAAATCTGCCCATGTGGTCACCTATTAAGTCAAATCTGCCCATGTGGTTGCCTCTATTAAGTCAAATCTGCCCATGTGGTCACCTCTATTAAGTCAAATCTACTCATGTGGTCACCTCTATTAAGTCAAATCTGCCCATGTGGTCACCTCTATTAAGTCAAATCTGCCCATGTGATCACCTCTATTAAGTCAAATCTACCCATGTGGTCACTTCTATTAAGTCAAATCTGCCCATGTGGTCACCTCTATTAAGTCAAATCTGCCCATGTGGTCACCTCTATTAAGTCAAATCTGCCCATGTGGTCACCTCTATTAAGTCAAATCTGCCCATGTGGTCACCTCTATTAAGTCAAATCTGCCCACGTGGTCACCTCTATTAAGTCAAATCTGCCCATGTGGTCACCTCTTAAGTCAAATCTGCCCATGTGGTCACCTCTATTAAGTCAAATCTACTCATGTGGTCACCTCTATTAAGTCAAATCTGCCCATGTGGTCACCTCTATTAAGTCAAATCTGCCCATGTGATCACCTCTATTAAGTCAAATCTACCCATGTGGTCACTTCTATTAAGTCAAATCTGCCCATGTGGTCACCTCTATTAAGTCAAATCTGCCCATGTGGTCACCTCTATTAAGAAAAATTTACCCATGTGGTCACCTCTATTAAGTCAAATCTGCCCATGTGGTCACCTCTATTAAGTCAAATCTGCCCATGTGGTCACCTCTATTAAGTCAAATCTGCCCATGTGGTCACCTCTATTAAGTCAAATCTGCCCATGTGGTCACCTCTATTAAGACAAATTTACCCATGTGGTCACCTCTATTAAGTCAAATCTGCCCATGTGGTCACCTCTATTAAGTCAAATCTACCCATGTGGTCACTTCTATTAAATCAAATCTGTTCATGTGGTCACCTCTATTAAGTCAAATCTACCCATGTGGTCACCTCTATTAAGTCAAATTTGCCCATGTGGTCACCTCTATTAAGTCAAATCTGCCCATGTGATCACCTCTATTAAGTCAAATCTGCCCATGTGGTCACCTCTATTAAGTCAAATCTGCCCATGTGGTCACCTCTATTAAGTCAAATCTGCCCATGTGGTCACCTATATTAAAGCAAATCTGCCCATGTGGTCACTTCTATTAAGTCAAATCTGTTCATGTGGTCACCTCTATTAAGTCAAATCTGCCCATGTGGTCACCTCTATTAAGTCAAATCTGCCCATGTGGTCACCTCTATTAAGTCAAATCTGCCCATGTGGTCACCTCTATTAAGTCAAATCTGCCCATGTGGTCACCTCTATTTTGCAGTCACCCTTTTCTTGTCTTTTAGAAAATTTCATATGAATTTAACCTCTTTTAAGAGGTCACCTGTCTTATAAGGCCGCTTTTTCTTTGTCCCAAAGGTGACCTCTTAATATAGGTTTGACAGTACATGTCTTCTACAAATGATTACGTCTAACAGTGAGGTAAATCAGTTCATTAAAGATTCCACCAGCACACGTCACGAAGCTGAGAATATGATACAAAGCGGTTGATGGTTCATCTATATATACCCACAAACCATGAACAGCCAGTAAGGTGAACCGTAGTATAAATACCATTATAAAGAAAGACATATTGCGTGTTACGACCAGGATTCGTGATGATGTAACACTTTGCTCTCCAATTGTTGCAGCAATTTGTTTCCCTTCTGTGTAAATCTTCACCCAGATCAGGAAGTACAGAATTAACATAAATAGAAGGATGACAACGAGAGGTAGAAATATAAATACGAAATTCCAAAAGATACCATTACCCTCCTTTATTCCGCAACTGAAAATAAAACAAAATCAATTAGAAAACCAGTATGAAACAGGTAGGTATGGTACTCCTCCTGCAGACATAGGTGACCTAAGTCGATTTTGGGTATCTTGTTTAGGCCCTTTCGTTTTATTCGTACCAAAACTTTAAATTACTTGGCTTTCGATTTTGAGCGTACCTGGTGAATGGTTATTCCAGAAACGTGTTGTTCACAGTAAATTTGATATATTTTTAATAGCCTTGATTTGATTTCACAATAACGGCAAATTTCAAAATATATGACAAGGCCATGCCTAATGATAACAATGTATGACAAGGCCATGACTAATGATAACAATGTATGACAAGGCCATGACTAATGATAACAATGTATGACAAGGCCATGACTAATGATAACAATGTATGACAAGGCCAAAACTAATGATAACAATGTATAACAAGGCCATGACTAATGATAACAATGTATGACAAGGCCATGACTAATGATAACAATGTATAACAAGGCCATGACTAATGATAACAATGTATGACAAGGCCATGACTAATGATAACAATGTATGACAAGGCCATGACTAATGATAACAATGTATGACAAGGCCATGACTAATGATAACAATGCATGACAAGGCCATGACTAATGATAACAATATATATCAAGGCCATGACTAATGATAACAATGTATGACAAGGCCATGACTAATGATAACAATGTATGACAAGGCCATGACTAATGATAACAATGTATGACAAGGCCATAGCTAATGATAACAATGTATAACAAGGCCATGACTAATGATAACAATGTATGACAAGGCCATGACTAATGATAACAATGTATAACAAGGCCATGACTAATGATAACAATGTATGACAAGGCCATGACTAATGATAACAATGTATGACAAGGCCATGACTAATGATAACAATGTATGACAAGGCCATGACTAATGATAGCAATGCATGACAAGGCCATGACTAATGATAACAATATATATCAAGGCCATGACTAATGATAACAATGTATGACAAGGCCATGACTAATGATAACAATGTATGACAAGGCCATGACTAATGATAACAATGTATGACAAGGCCATAACTAATGATAACAATGTATAACAAGGCCATGACTAATGATAACAATGTATGACAAGGCCATGACTAATGTTAGCAATGTATGAAAAGGCCATGACTAATGATAACAATGTATGACAAAGCCATGACTATTGATAGCAATGCATGACAAAGCCATGACTATTGATAACAATGTATGACAAAGCCATGACTAATGATAACAATGTATGACAAGGCCATGACTAATGATAACAATGTATAACAAGGCCATGACTAATGATAACAATATATAACAAGGCCATGACTAATGATTACAATGTATGACAAAGCCATGACTAATGATAACAATGTATGACAAGGCCATGACTAATGATAACAATATATAACAAGGCCATGACTAATGATAACAATGTATGACAAGGCCATGACTAATGATAACAATGTATGACAAGGTCATGACTAATGATAACAATGTATGACAAGGCCATGACTAATGATAACGATGTATGACAAGGCCATGCCTAATGATAAAAATGTATAACAAGGCCATGACTAATGATAACAATGTATGACAAGGCCATGACTAATGATAGCAATGCATGACAAGGCCATGACTAATGATAACAATGTATGACAAGGCCATGACTAATGATAGCAATGTATGACAGGGCCATGACTAATGATAACAATGTATGACAAGGCCATGACTAATGATAACAATGTATGACAAGGCCTTGACTAATGATAACAATATATAACAAGGCCATGACTAATGATAACAATGTATGACAAAGCAATGACTAATGATAACAATGTATGACAAGGCCATGACTAATGATAACAATGTATGACAAGGCCATGACTAATGATAGCAATGCATGACAAGGCCATGACTAATGATAACAATGTATGACAAAGCCATGACTATTGATAGCAATGTATGACAAGGCCATGACTAATGATAACAATGTATGACAAGGCCATGACTAATGATAACAATGTATGACAATGCCATGACTAATGATAACAATGTATGACAAGGCCATGACTAATGATAACAATGTCTAGCAAGGCCATGACTAATGAAAACAATGTATGACAAGGCCATGACTAATGATAACAATGTATAACAAGGCCATGCTTAATGATAACAATGTATGACAAGGCCATGACTAATGATACCAATGTATAGCAAGGCCATGACTAATGATAACAATGTATGACAAGACCATGACTAATGATAACAATGCATGACAAGGCCATAACTAATGATAACAATATATGACAAGGCCTTGACTAGTGATAATAATGTATAAAAAGGCCATGACTAATGATAGCAATGTATGACAAGGCCATGACTAATGATAACAATGTATGACAAGGCCATGATTAATGATAACAATGTATGACAAGGCCATGACTAATGATAACAATGTTTGACAAGGCCATGACTAATGATAACAATGTATGACAATGCCATGACTAATGATAACAATGTATGACAAGGCCATGACTATTGATAGCAATGCATGACAAGGCCATGACTAATGATAACAATGTATGACAAAGCCATGACTAATGATAACAATGTATGACAAGGCCATAACTAATGATAACAATGTATAACAAGGCCATGACTAATGATAGCAATGCATGACAAGGCCATGACTAATGATAACAATGTATGACAAGGCCATGACTATTGATAGCAATGCATGACAAGGCCATGACTAATGATAACAATGTATGACAAAGCCATGACTAATGATAACAATGTATGACAAGGCCATGGCTAATGATAACAATGTATGACAAGGCCATGACTAATGATAACAATGTATAACAAGGCCATGACTAATGATAGCAATGCATGACAAGGCCATGACTAATGATAACAATGTATGACAAGGCTATGACTAATGATAGCAATGCATGACAAGGCCATGACTAATGATAACAATGTATGACAAGGCCATGACTATTGATAGCAATGCATGACAAGGCCATGACTAATGATAACAATGTATGACAAAGCCATGACTAATGATAACAATGTATGACAAGGCCATGGCTAATGATAACAATGTATGACAAGGCCATGACTAATGATAACAATGTATAGCAAGGCCATGACTAATGATAGCAATGCATGACAAGGCCATGACTAATGATAACAATGTATGACAAGGCTATGACTAATGATAGCAATGCATGACAATGCCATGACTAATGATAGCAATGTATGACAAGGCTATGACTAATGATAGCAATGCATGACAAGGCCATGACTAATAATAACAATGTATGACAAGACCATGACTAATGATAACAATGTATGACAAGGCCATGACTAATGATAACAATGTATAACAAGGCCATGACTAATGATAACAATGTATGACAAGGCCATGACTAATGATAACAATGTATAACAAGGCCATCACTAATGATAGCAATGTATGACAAGGCTATGGCTAATGATAACAATGTATGACAAGGCCATGACTAATGATAACAATGTATGACAAGGCCATGATTAATGATAACAATGTATGACAAGGCCATGACTAATGATAGCAATGTATGACAAGGCCATAACTAATGATAACAATGTATGACAAGGCCATGACTAATGATAACAATGTATGACAAGGCCATGACTAATGATAACAATGTATGACAAAGCCATGACTATTGATAGCAATGCATGACAAGGCCATGACTAATGATAACAATGTATGACAAAGCCATGACTAATGATACCAATGTATGACAAGGCCATGACTAATGATGACAATGTATGACAAGGCCATGACTAATGATAGCAATGTATGACAAGGCCATGACTAATGATAACAATATATAACAAGGCCATGACTAATGATAACAATGTATGACAAGGCTATGACTAATGATAACAATGTATGACAAGGCTATGACGAATGATAACAATGTATGACAAGGCCATGACTAATGATAACAATGTATAACAAGACTATGACGAATGATAACAATGTATAACAAGGCCATGACTAATGATAACAATGTATGACAAGGCCATGACTAATGATAGCAATGTATGACAAGGCCATGACTAATGATTGATAACAATGTATAACAAGGCCATCACTAATGATAACAATGAATGACAATGCCATGACTAATGATAACAATGTATGACAAGGCCATGACTAATGATAACAATGTATAACAAGGCCATGACTAATGATAACAATGTATGACAAGGCCATGACTAATGATAAAAATGTATAACAAGGCCATGACTAATGATAACAATGTGAGGTAAAACATGTGTTTATGAATACATGCTAAAAGTTGACAGGTCGAAAAACGATCGAAAATATCTTTTTTCTCATTTTTGGCTTCCATTTGCTCTCCATAGACTGTCAACCAACACCAAAGAACAACATTGAGAATAAAAAAAGATTAATTTGTTTGTAATGTCCTTTGTAGCGAAAACAAGACATTTCTGAAGAACAAAAATATGTCATGCTGTTTAGATCTGACCCAGTATAATGTAGTATAAGTTTCTGGTCCAGTAAAATGTAATATAAGTTTCTGGTCCAGTATAATGCAATATACGATTGTGGTCCAGTATAATGTAATATAAGTTTCTGGTCCAGTATGATGTAATATAAGTTTCTGGTCTAGTATAATGTAATATAAGTTTCTGCTCCAGTATAATGTAATATGAGTTTCTGGTCTAGTATGATGTAATATAAGTTTCTGGTCCTGTGATGCAATATAAGTTTCTGCTCCAGTATGATGTAATATAAGTTTCTGGTCTAGTACAATGTAATATAAGTTTCTGGTCCAG
Source organism: Bathymodiolus septemdierum (assembly GCA_963383655.1). Taxonomy (NCBI): domain Eukaryota; kingdom Metazoa; phylum Mollusca; class Bivalvia; order Mytilida; family Modiolidae; genus Bathymodiolus; species Bathymodiolus septemdierum. The sequence goes on along the minus strand of OY726529.1, from coordinate 9,149,322 downwards.
TATAATGTAATATAAGTTTCCGGTCCAGTAGAATGTAATAAAAGTTTCTGGTCCAGTATAATGCAATATAAGTCTATGATCCAGTAGAATGTAATATAAGTTTCTGGTCCAGTATAATGCAATATAAGTTTCTGCTCCAGTATAATGTAATATAAGATTCTGGTCCAGTATAATGTAATATAAGATTCTGGTCCAGTATAATGTATTATAAGTTTCTGGTCCAGTATAATGCAATATAAGATTGTGGTCCAGTATAATGTAATATAAGTTTCTGGTCCAGTATAATGCAATATAAGTTTATGATCCAGTATAATGTAATATAAGATTTTGGTCCAGTAGAATGTAACATAAGATTGTGGTCCAGTATAATGTAATATAAGATTGTGGTCCAGTATTATGTAATATAAGTTTATGATCCAGTATAATATAATATAAGATTCTGGTCCAGTATAATGTAATATAAGTTTCTGGTCTAGTATAATGCAATATAAGTTTATGATCCAGTATAATGTAATATAAGATTCTGGTCCAGTAGAATGTAACATAAGATTGTGGTCCAGTATTATGTAATATAAGTTTATGATCCAGTATAATGTAATATAAGATTCTGGTCCAGTATAATGCAATATAAGTTTCTGGTCTAGTGTAATGCAATATAAGTTTATGATCCAGTATAATGTAATATAAGATTCTGGTCTAGTATAATGTAATATAAGTTTCTGGTCCAGTATAATGCAATATAAGTTTATGATCCAGTATAATGTAATATAAGATTCTGGTCCAGTAGAATGTAACATAAGATTGTGGTCCAGTATTATGTAATATAAGTTTATGATCCAGTATAATGTAATATAAGATTCTGGTCCAGTATAATGTAATATAAGTTTCTGGTCTAGTACAATGTAATATAAGATTCTGGTCCAGTATAATGTAATATAAGTTTCTGGTCCAGTAGAATGTAATAAAAGTTTCTGGTCCATTATAATACAATATAAGATTGTGGTCCAGTATAATGTAATATAAGTTTCTGGTCCAGTATAATGTAATATAAGTTTCTGGTCCAGTATAATGCAATATAAGTTTCTGGTCCAGTATAATGTAATATAAATTTCTGGTCCAGTAGAATGTAATATAAGCTTCTGGTCAAGTATAGTATAATATAAGATTATTGTTCAGTAGAATATAATATAAGTTTCTGGGTCAGTATAATGTAATATAAGTTTCTGGGTCAGTATAATGTAATATAAGTTTCTGGACTAGTATAATGTAATATAAGTTTCTGGTCCAGTAAAATGTAATAAAAGTTTCTGTGCCAGTAAAATTTAATATAAGTTTCTGGTCTAGTATAATGTAATATAAGTTTCTGGGCCAGTAAAATGTAATATAAGTTTCTTGGCCAGTAGAATGTAATATAAGTTTCTGGTCCAGTATAATGTAATAACAGTTTCTGGGCCATTAGAATGTAATTTTTAGATTGTGGTCCATTAGCATGTAATATAAGTTTCTGGTCCAGTAGAATGTAATATAGGTTTCTGGTCCAGTATAATGTAATAAAAGTTTCTGGGCCAGTAGAATGTAATATTAGATTGTGGTCCAGTAGAATGTAATATAAATTTCTGGGCCAGTAGAATGTAATATAAGTTTCTGGGCCAGTAGAATGTAATATAAGTTTCTGGACTAGTATAATGTAATATAAGTTTCTGGTCCATTAGAATGTAATAAAAGTTTCTGTGCCAGTAAAATTTAATATAAGTTTCTGGTCTAGTATAATGTAATATAAGTTTCTGGTCCAGTATAATGTAATATAAGTTTCTGGACTAGTATAATGTAATATAAGTTTCTGGTCCAGTAGAATGTAATAAAAGTTTCTGTGCCAGTAAAATTTAATATAAGTTTCTGGTCTAGTATAATGTAATATAAGTTTCTGGGCCAGTAAAATGTAATATAAGTTTCTTGGCCAGTAGAATGTAATATAAGTTTCTGGTCCAGTATAATGTAATAACAGTTTCTGGGCCATTAGAATGTAATTTTTAGATTGTCGTCCATTAGCATGTAATATAAGTTTCTGGTCCAGTAGAATGTAATATAGGTTTCTGGTCCAGTATAATGTAATAAAAGTTTCTGGGCCAGTAGAATGTAATATTAGATTGTGGTCCAGTAGAATGTAATATAAATTTCTGGGCCAGTAGAATGTAATATAAGTTTCTGGGCCAGAAGAATGTAATATAAGTTTCTGGGCCAGTAGAATGTAATAAAAGTGTCTGGGACAGTAGAATGTAATATAAGCTTCTGATCCAGTATAATGTAATATAAGTTTCCGGGCCAGTAGAATGTAATATAAGTTTCTGGGCCAGTAGAATGTAATATAAATTTCTAGTCCAGTATAATGTAATATAAGATTGTGGTCCAGTATAATGTAATAAAAGTTTCTGGGCCAGTAGAATGTAATATAAGATTCTGGGCCAGTAAAATTTAATATAAGTTTCTGGTCTAGTATAATGTGATATAAGTTTCTGGGCCAGTAGAATGTAATATAAGTTTCTGGCCCAGTAGAATGTAATAAAAGTTACTGGGCCAGTATAATGTAATATAAGTTTCTCGTCCAGTAGAATGTAATATAAGATTGTGGTCCAGTATAATGTAATATAAGATTGTGGTCCAGTAGAATGTAATATAGGTTTCTGGTCCAGTATAATGTAATAAAAGTTTCTGGGCCAGTAGAATGTAATATAAGATTGTGGTCCAGTAGAATGTAATATAAATTTCTGGGCCAGTAGAATGTAATATAAGTTTCTGGGCCAGTAGAATGTAATATAAGTTTCTGGGCCAGTAGAATGTAATAAAAGTGTCTGGGCCAGTAGAATGTAATATAAGCTTATGATCCAGTATAATGTAATATAAGTTTCCGGGCCAGTAGAATGCAATATAAGTTTCTGGGCCAGTAGAATGTAATATAAGTTTCTGGTCCAGTATAATGTAATATAAGATTGTGGTCCAGTATAATGTAATAAAAGTTTCTGGGCCAGTAGAATGTAATATAAGATTCTGGGCCAGTAAAATTTAATATAAGTTTCTGGTCTAGTATAATGTAATATAAGTTTCTGGGCCAGTAGAATGTAATATAAGTTTCTGGCCCAGTAGAATGTAATAAAAGTTACTGGGCCAGTAAAATTTAATATAAGTTTCTGCTCTAGTATAATGTAATATACGTTTCTGGTCTAGTATAATGTAATATAAGTTTCTCGTCCAGTAGAATGTAATATAAGATTGTGGTCAAGTAGAATGTAATATAAGTTTATGATCCAGTAGAATGTAATATAAGTTTCTGGTCTTATATAATGTAATATGAGATTGTGGTCCAGTATAATGTAATAAAAGTTTCTGATCCAGTCGAATGCAATATAAGATTCTGGTCCAGTATAATGTAATATAAGTTTCTGATCCAGTATAATGTAATATAAGTTTCTGATACAGTATAATGTAATATAAGTTTCTGGTCCAGTAGAATGTAACATAAGATTGTGGTCCAGTATAATGTAATATAAGATTCTGGTCCAGTATAATTTAATATAACTTTCTGATCCAGTATAATGTAATATAAGTTTCTGATCCAGTATAATGTAATATAAATTTCTGGTCCAGTAGAATGTAACATAAGATTGTGGTCCAGTAGAATGTAATATAAGTTTTTGGTCCAGTATAATGTAATATAAGATTGTGATCAAGTATATTGTAATAAAAGTTTCTGGGCCAGTAGAATGTAATATAAGTTTCTGGGCCAGTAGAATGTAATATAGGTTTCTGGGCCAGTAGAATGTAATAAAAGTTTCTGGGCCAGTAGAATGTAATATAAGTTTCTGGTCCAGTATAATGTAATAAAAGTTCCTGGGCCAGTAGAATGTAACATAAGTTTCTGAGCCAGTAGAATGTAATATAAGTTTCTGGTCCAGTATGATGTAATAAAAGTTTCTGGGCCTGTAGAATGTAATATAAGATTCTGGTCCAGTATTATGTAATATAAGTTTCTGATCCAGTAGAATGTAATATAAGTTCCTGGTCCAGTATAATGTAATATAAGTTTCTGGTCGAGTATAATGTAATATAAGTTTCTGATCCAGTAGAATGTAATAAAAGTTTCTGGTCCAGTATAATGTAATAAACGTTTCTGGTCTAATAAAATGTAATATAAGTTTCTGGACCAGTATAATGTAATATAAGTTTCTGGTCTAGTATAATCTAATATAAGTTTCTGGTCTAGTATAATGTAATATAAGTTTCTGGTCCAGTATAATGTAATATAAGATTCTGGTCCAGTAGAATGTAATATAAGATTGTAGTCCAGTATAATGTAATATAAGTTTCTGGTCCAGTATAATGTAATATAAGATTCTGGTCCAGTATAATGTAATATAAGTTTCTGGTCCAGTATAATGTAATATAAGATTCTGGTTCAGTATAATATAATATAAGATTCTGGTCCAGTATAATGCAATATAAGATTGTGGTCCAGTATAATGTAATATAAGATTCTGGTCCAGTATAATATAATATAAGTTTCTGGTCCAGTATAATGCAATATAAGATTGTGGTCCAGTATAATGTAATATAAGATTGTGGTCCAGTATAATGCAATATAAGATTGTGGTCCAGTATAATGTAATATAAGTTTCTGGTCCAGTATAATGTAATATAAGATTCTGGTCCAGTATAATGTAATATAAGTTTCTGGTCCAGTATAATGCAATATAAGATTGTGGTCCAGTATAATGTAATATAAGATTCTGGTCCAGTATAATGTAATATAAGTTTCTGGTCCAGTAGAATGTAATAAAAGTTTCTCGTCCAGTATAATGCAATATAAGTTTATGATCCAGTAGAATGTAATATAAGTTTCTGGACCAGTAGAATGTAATATAAATTTCTGGTCTAGTATAATGTAATAAAAGTTTCTGGTCCAGTATAATGTAATATAAGTTTCTGATCCAGTATGATGTAGTATACGTTTCTGGTCCAGTATAATGTAATATAAGTTTCTGGTCTAGTATAATGTAACATAACTCCCTGGTCCAGTATGATGTGATATAAGTTTCTGGTCCAGTATGATGTAATATAAGTTTCTGGTCCAGTATAATGCAATATACGATTGTGGTCCAGTATAATGTAATTAGGTTTCTGGTCTAATATAATGTAATATAAGTTTCTGGTCCAGTATAATACAATAAATGTCTGCTCCAGTATGATGTAATATAAGTTTCTGCTCCAGTATAATGTAATATGAGTTTCTGGTCTAGTATGATGTAATATAAGTTTCTGGTCCAGTGATGCAATATAAGTTTCTGCTCCAGTATGATGTAATATAAGTTTCTGGTCTAGTAAAATGTAATATAAGTTTCTGGTCCAGTATAATGCAATAAATTTCTGCTCCAGTATGATGTAATATAAGTTTCTGGTCTAGTATAATGTAATATAAGCTTCTGCTCCAGTATAATGTAATATGAGTTTCTGGTCTAGTATGATGTAATATAAGTTTCTGGTCCAGTGATGCAATATAAGTTTCTGCTCCAGTATGATGTAATATAAGTTTCTGGTCTAGTATAATGTAATATAAGTTTCTGGTCCAGTATAACGCAATATAAGTTTCTGCTCCAGTATAATGTAATATAAGTTTCTGGTCCAGTATAATGCAATATAAGATTGTGGTCCAGTATAATGTAATATAAGTTTCTGGTCCAGTATAATGCAATATAAGATTGTGGTCCAGTATGATGTAATATAAGTTTCTGGTTCAGTATAATGCAATATAAGATTGTGGTCCAGTATGATGTAATATAAGTTTCTGGTCCAGTATAATGCAATATAAGATTGTGGTCCAGTATGATGTAATATAAGTTTCTGGTTCAGTATAATGCAATATAAGATTGTGGTCCAGTATGATGAAATATAAGTTTCTGGTTCAGTATAATGTAATATAAGATTGTGGTCCAGTATAATGTAATATAAGTTTCTGGTCCAGTATAATGCAATATAAGATTGTGGTCCAGTATGATGTAATATAAGTTTCTGGTTCAGTATAATGTAATATAAGATTGTGGTCCAGTATGATGTAATATAAGTTTCTGGTCCAGTATAATGCAATATAAGATTGTGGTCCAGTATAATGTAATATAAGTTTCTGGTCCAGTATAATGCAATATAAGATTGTGGTCCAGTATGATGTAATATAAGTTTCTGGTCCAGTATAATGCAATATAAGTTTCTGCTCCAGTATAATGTAATATAAGTTTCTGGTCTAGTATAATGCAATATAAGTTTCTGCTCCAGTATAATGTAATATAAGTTTCTGGTCCAGTATGATGTAGTATACGCTTCTGGTCCAGTATAATGTAATATAAGTTTCTGGTCTAGTATAATGTAGCATAACTCTCTGGTCCAGTATGATGTGATATAAGTTTCTGGTCCAGTATGATGTAATATAAGTTTCTGGGTCCAGTATAATGTAATATAAATTTCTGGTCTAGTATAATGTAATATAAGTTTCTGGTCCTGTATAATATAATATAAGTTTCTGGTCCAGTATGATGTAATATAAGCTTCTGGTCCAGTATGATGTAGTATAAGTTTCTGGTCCAGTAAGATGTAGTATAAGTTTCTGGTCAGGTATAATGTAGTATAAGTTTCTGGTCCAGTATAATGTAATATAAATTTCTGGTCCAGTAGAATGTAATATAAGCTTCTGGTCAAGTATAGTATAATATAAGATTATTGTTCAGTAGAATATAATATAAGTTTCTGGGTCAGTATAATGTAATATAAGTTTCTGGGTCAGTATAATGTAATATAAGTTTCTGGACTAGTATAATGTAATATAAGTTTCTGGTCCAGTAAAATGTAATAAAAGTTTCTGTGCCAGTAAAATTTAATATAAGTTTCTGGTCTAGTATAATGTAATATAAGTTTCTGGGCCAGTAAAATGTAATATAAGTTTCTTGGCCAGTAGAATGTAATATAAGTTTCTGGTCCAGTATAATGTAATAACAGTTTCTGGGCCATTAGAATGTAATTTTTAGATTGTGGTCCATTAGCATGTAATATAAGTTTCTGGTCCAGTAGAATGTAATATAGGTTTCTGGTCCAGTATAATGTAATAAAAGTTTCTGGGCCAGTAGAATGTAATATTAGATTGTGGTCCAGTAGAATGTAATATAAATTTCTGGGCCAGTAGAATGTAATATAAGTTTCTGGGCCAGTAGAATGTAATATAAGTTTCTGGACTAGTATAATGTAATATAAGTTTCTGGTCCATTAGAATGTAATAAAAGTTTCTGTGCCAGTAAAATTTAATATAAGTTTCTGGTCTAGTATAATGTAATATAAGTTTCTGGTCCAGTATAATGTAATATAAGTTTCTGGACTAGTATAATGTAATATAAGTTTCTGGTCCAGTAGAATGTAATAAAAGTTTCTGTGCCAGTAAAATTTAATATAAGTTTCTGGTCTAGTATAATGTAATATAAGTTTCTGGGCCAGTAAAATGTAATATAAGTTTCTTGGCCAGTAGAATGTAATATAAGTTTCTGGTCCAGTATAATGTAATAACAGTTTCTGGGCCATTAGAATGTAATTTTTAGATTGTCGTCCATTAGCATGTAATATAAGTTTCTGGTCCAGTAGAATGTAATATAGGTTTCTGGTCCAGTATAATGTAATAAAAGTTTCTGGGCCAGTAGAATGTAATATTAGATTGTGGTCCAGTAGAATGTAATATAAATTTCTGGGCCAGTAGAATGTAATATAAGTTTCTGGGCCAGAAGAATGTAATATAAGTTTCTGGGCCAGTAGAATGTAATAAAAGTGTCTGGGACAGTAGAATGTAATATAAGCTTCTGATCCAGTATAATGTAATATAAGTTTCCGGGCCAGTAGAATGTAATATAAGTTTCTGGGCCAGTAGAATGTAATATAAATTTCTAGTCCAGTATAATGTAATATAAGATTGTGGTCCAGTATAATGTAATAAAAGTTTCTGGGCCAGTAGAATGTAATATAAGATTCTGGGCCAGTAAAATTTAATATAAGTTTCTGGTCTAGTATAATGTGATATAAGTTTCTGGGCCAGTAGAATGTAATATAAGTTTCTGGCCCAGTAGAATGTAATAAAAGTTACTGGGCCAGTATAATGTAATATAAGTTTCTCGTCCAGTAGAATGTAATATAAGATTGTGGTCCAGTATAATGTAATATAAGATTGTGGTCCAGTAGAATGTAATATAGGTTTCTGGTCCAGTATAATGTAATAAAAGTTTCTGGGCCAGTAGAATGTAATATAAGATTGTGGTCCAGTAGAATGTAATATAAATTTCTGGGCCAGTAGAATGTAATATAAGTTTCTGGGCCAGTAGAATGTAATATAAGTTTCTGGGCCAGTAGAATGTAATAAAAGTGTCTGGGCCAGTAGAATGTAATATAAGCTTATGATCCAGTATAATGTAATATAAGTTTCCGGGCCAGTAGAATGCAATATAAGTTTCTGGGCCAGTAGAATGTAATATAAGTTTCTGGTCCAGTATAATGTAATATAAGATTGTGGTCCAGTATAATGTAATAAAAGTTTCTGGGCCAGTAGAATGTAATATAAGATTCTGGGCCAGTAAAATTTAATATAAGTTTCTGGTCTAGTATAATGTAATATAAGTTTCTGGGCCAGTAGAATGTAATATAAGTTTCTGGCCCAGTAGAATGTAATAAAAGTTACTGGGCCAGTAAAATTTAATATAAGTTTCTGCTCTAGTATAATGTAATATACGTTTCTGGTCTAGTATAATGTAATATAAGTTTCTCGTCCAGTAGAATGTAATATAAGATTGTGGTCAAGTAGAATGTAATATAAGTTTATGATCCAGTAGAATGTAATATAAGTTTCTGGTCTTATATAATGTAATATGAGATTGTGGTCCAGTATAATGTAATAAAAGTTTCTGATCCAGTCGAATGCAATATAAGATTCTGGTCCAGTATAATGTAATAAAAGTTTCTGATCCAGTATAATGTAATATAAGTTTCTGATACAGTATAATGTAATATAAGTTTCTGGTCCAGTAGAATGTAACATAAGATTGTGGTCCAGTATAATGTAATATAAGATTCTGGTCCAGTATAATTTAATATAACTTTCTGATCCAGTATAATGTAATATAAGTTTCTGATCCAGTATAATGTAATATAAATTTCTGGTCCAGTAGAATGTAACATAAGATTGTGGTCCAGTAGAATGTAATATAAGTTTCTGGTCCAGTATAATGTAATATAAGATTGTGATCAAGTATATTGTAATAAAAGTTTCTGGGCCAGTAGAATGTAATATAAGTTTCTGGGCCAGTAGAATGTAATATAGGTTTCTGGGCCAGTAGAATGTAATAAAAGTTTCTGGGCCAGTAGAATGTAATATAAGTTTCTGGTCCAGTATAATGTAATAAAAGTTCCTGGGCCAGTAGAATGTAACATAAGTTTCTGAGCCAGTAGAATGTAATATAAGTTTCTGGTCCAGTATGATGTAATAAAAGTTTCTGGGCCTGTAGAATGTAATATAAGATTCTGGTCCAGTATTATGTAATATAAGTTTCTGATCCAGTAGAATGTAATATAAGTTCCTGGTCCAGTATAATGTAATATAAGTTTCTGGTCGAGTATAATGTAATATAAGTTTCTGATCCAGTAGAATGTAATAAAAGTTTCTGGTCCAGTATAATGTAATAAACGTTTCTGGTCTAATAAAATGTAATATAAGTTTCTGGACCAGTATAATGTAATATAAGTTTCTGGTCTAGTATAATCTAATATAAGTTTCTGGTCTAGTATAATGTAATATAAGTTTCTGGTCCAGTAGAATGTAATATAAGCTTCTGTGTCCAGTATATTGTAATATAAGTTTCTGGTCCAGTATAATGTAATATAAGTTTCTGGTCCAGTATAATGTAATATAAGTTGCTGATCCAGTATGATGTAATATAAGTTTCTGATCCAGTATAATGTAATATAAGTTTCTGGTCCAGTAGAATGTAATATAAGTTTATGATCCAGTAGAATGTAATATAAGTTTCTGGTCCAGAATAATGTAATATAAGTTTCTGGTTTAGTATAATGTAATATAAGTTTCTGGTCTAGTATAATGTATTATAAGTTTCTGGTCCAATAGAATGTAATATAAGATTGTGATCCAGTATAATGTAATATACGCTTCTGATCTAGTATAATGTATTATAAGTTTCTGATCCAGTAGAATGTAATATAAGTTTCTGATCCAGTAGAATGTAATATAAGATTCTGGTCCAGTATAATGCAATATAAGTTTCTCGTCCAGTATAATGTAATATAAGTTTCTGGTCCAGTATAATGTAATATATGTTGCTGGTCCAGTATAATGTAGTATAAGTTTCTGGTCCAGTATAATGTAATATAAGTTTCTGGTCCAGTCTAATGTAATATAAGTTTCTTGTCCAGTATAATGTAATATAAGTTTCTGGTCCAGTAGAAAGTAATATAGGTTTCTGGTCCAGTATAATGTAATATCAGTTTCTGGGCCAGTAGAATGTAATATAAGTTTCTGGGCCAGTAGAATGTAATATAAGATTGTGGTCCAGTATAATGTAATATAAGTTTCTGGTTCAGTAGAATGTAATATAAGTTTCTGATCCAGTAGAATGTAATATAAGTTTCTGGTCTTATATTATGTAATATGAGATTGTGGTCCAGTATAATGTAATAAAAGTTTCTGATCCAGTCGAATGCAATTTAAGATTCTGGTCCAGTATAATGTAATATAAGTTTCTGATCCAGTATAATGTAATATAAGTTTCTGGGGCAGTAGAATGTAATATAAGATTGTGGTCCAGTAGAATGTAATATAAATTTCTGGTCCAGTAGAATGTAATATAAGTGTCTGGGCCAGTAGAATGTAATATAAGTTTCTGGGCCAGTAGAATGTAATAAAAGTTTCTGGGCCAGTAGAATGTAATATAAGCTTCTGATCCAGTATAATGTAATATAAGTTTCCGGGCCAGTAGAATGTAATATAAGTTTCTGGGCCAGTAGAATGTAATATAAGTTTCTGGGCCAGGAAAATTTAATAAAACTTTCTGCTCTAGTATAATGTAATATAAGTTTCTGGTCTAGTATAATGTAATATAAGTTTCTGGTCCAGTATAATGTAATATAAGATTGTGGTCCAGTATAATGTAATAAAAGTTTCTGGGCCAGTAGAATGTAATATAAGTTTCTGGGCCAGTAGAATGTAATAAAAGTTTCTGGGCCAGGAAAATTTAATAAAAGTTTCTGCTCTAGTATAATGTAATATAAGTTTCTGGTCTAGTATAATGTAATATAAGTTTCTCGTCCAGTAGAATTTAATATAAGATTGTGGTCCAGTATAATGTAATATAAGATTGTGGTTCAGTAGAATGTAATAAAAGTTTCTGATCCAGTCGAATGCAATTTAAGATTCTGGTCCAGTATAATGTAATATAAGTTTCTGGTCTAGTATAATGTAATATAAGTTTCTCGTCCAGTAGAATTTAATATAAGATTGTGATCCAGTATAATGTAATATAAGTTTCTGATCCAGTAGAATGTAATATAAGTTTCTGGTCTTATATTTTGTAATATGAGATTGTGGTCCAGTATAATGTAATAAAAGTTTCTGATCCAGTCGAATGCAATTTAAGATTCTGGTCCAGTATAATGTAATATAAGTTTCTGATCCAGTATAATGTAATATAAGTTACTGGTCCAGTCGAATGTAACATAAGATTGTGGTCCAGTATAATTTAATATAACTTTTTGATCCAGTATAATGTAATATAAGTTTCTGATCCAGTATAATGTAGTATAAGTTTCTGGTCCAGTATAATATAATATAAGTTTCTGCTCTAGTATAATGTAATATAAGTTTCTGGTCTAGTATAATGTAATATAAGTTTCTCGTCCAGTAGAATTTAATATAAGATTGTGATCCAGTATAATGTAATATAAGTTTCTCGTCAAGTAGAATTTAATATAAGATTGTGGTCCAGTAGAATGTAATATAAGTTTCTGGTCCAGTAGAATGTAACATAAGATTGTGGTCCACTATAATGTAATATAAGTTTCTGATCTAGTATAATGTAATATAAGTTTCTGATCCAGTATAATGTAATATAAGTTTCTGATCCAGTAGAATGTAACATAAGATTGTGGTCCAGTAGAATGTAACATAAGATTGTGGTCCAGTAGAATGTAACATAAGTTTCTGGTCTAGTAGAATGTAATATAAGTTTCTGGTCCAGTATAATGTAATATAAGATTGTGGTCAAGTATAATGTAATAAAAGTTTTTGGGGCAGTAGAATGTAATATAAGTTTCTGGGCCAGTAGAATGTAATATAAGTTTCTGGGCCAGTAGAATGTAATATAAGCTTCTGATCCAGTATAATGTAATATAAGTTTCCGGGCCAGTAGAATGTAATATAAGTTTCTGGGCCAGTAGAATGTAATATAACTTTCTGGTCCAGTATAATGTAATATAAGATTGTGGTCCAGTATAATGTAATAAAAGTTTCTCGGCCAGTAGAATGTAATATAAGTTTCTGGGCCAGTAGAATGTAATAAAAGTTTCTGGGCCAGGAAAATTTAATAAAAGTTTCTGCTCTAGTATAATGTAATATAAGTTTCTGTTCTATTATAATGTAATATAAGTTTCTCGTCCAGTAGAATTTAATATAAGATTGTGGTCCAGTATAATGTAATATAAGTTTCTGATCCAGTATAATGTAATATAAGTTTCTGATTCAGTATAATGTAATATAAGTTTCTGATCCAGTATAATGTAGTATAAGTTTCTGGTCCAGTCGAATGTAACATAAGATTGTGGTCCAGTGGAATGTAATATAAGTTTCTGGTCCAGTAGAATGTAACATAAGATTGTGGTCCAGTATAATGTAATATAAGTTTCTGATCCAGTATAATGTAATATAAGTTTCTGATCCAGTATAATGTAATATAAGTTTCTGATCCAGTATAATGTAATATAAGTTTCTGATCCAGTATAATGTAATATAAGTTTCTGGTCCAGTAGAATGTAACATAAGATTGTGGTCCAGTATAATGTAATATAAGTTTCTGATCCAGTATAATGTAATATAAGTTTCTGATCCAGTATAATGTAATATAAGTTTCTGATCCAGTATAATGTAATATTAGTTTCTGATCCAGTATAATGTAGTATAAGTTTCTGGTCCAGTCGATTGTAACATAAGATTGTGGTCCAGTAGAATGTAATATGAGTTTCTGGTCCAGTAGAATATAACATAAGATTGTGGTTCAGTATAATGTAATATAAGTTTCTGGTCCAGTAGAATGTAACATAAGATTATGGTCCAGTAGAATGTAATATAAGTTTCTGGTCCAGTATAATGTAATATAAGATTGTGGTCAAGTATAATGTAATAAAAGTTTCTGGGGCAGTAGAATGTAATATAAGTTTCTGGGCCAGTAGAATGTAATATAAGTTTCTGGGCCAGTAGAATGTAATAAAAGTTTCTGGGCCAGTAGAATGTAATATAAGTTTCTGGTCCAGTATAATGTAATATAAGTTTCTGGGCCAGTAGAATGTAACATAAGTTTCTGGGCCAGTAGAATGTAATATAAGTTTCTGGTCCAGTATGATGTAATAAAAGTTTCTGGGCCGGTAGAATGTAATATATGATTCTGATCCAGTATTTTGTAATATAAGTTTCTGATCCAGTAGAATGTAATATAAGATTCTGGTCCAGTATAATGTAATATAAGTTTCTGGTCCAGTATAATGTAATATAAGTTTCTGATCCAGTAGAATGCAATAAAAGTTTCTGGTCCAGTATAATGTAATAAAAGTTTCTGGTCCAGTATAATGTAATATAAGTTTGTGGTCCAGTATAAAGTAATATAAGTTTCTGATACAGTAGAATGTAATATAAGTGTCTGGTCCAGTAGAATGTAATAAAAGTTTCTGGTCTAATAAAATGTAATATAAGTTTCTGGTCCAGTATAATGTAATATAAGTTTCTCGTCTAGTATAATGTAATATAAGTTTCTGGTCTAGTATAATGTAATATAAGTTTCTGGTCCAGTAGAATGTAATATAAGTTTCTGGTCCAGCAGAATGTAATATAAGTTTCTTTTCCAGTATAATGTAATATAAGTTTCTGGTCCAGTATAATGTAATATAAGTTTCTCATCCAGTAGAATGTAATATAAGTTTCTTGTCCAGTAGAATGTAATATAAGTTTATGATCCAGTAGAATGTAATATAAGTTTCTGGTCCAGTATAATGTAATATAAGTTTCTGGTCTAGTATAATGGAATATAAGTTTCTGATCTAGTATAATCTATTATTAGTTTCTGGTCCAGTAGAATGTAATATAAGATTGTGGTCCAGTATAATGTAATATACGCTTTTGATTCAGTATAATGTATTATAAGTTTTTGATCCAGTAGAATGTAATATAAGTTTCTGGTCCAGTAGAATGTAACATAAGATTGTGGTCCAGTAGAATGTAATATAAGTTTCTGGTCCAGTATAATGTAATATAAGATTGTGGTCAAGTATAATGTAATAAAAGTTTCTGGTGCAGTAGAATGTAATATAAGTTTCTGGGCCAGTAGAATGTAATATAAGTTTCTGGGCCAGTAAAATGTAATATAAGCTTCTGATCCAGTATAATGTAATATAAGTTTCCGGGCCAGTAGAATGTAATATAAGTTTCTGGGCCAGTAGAATGTAATATAAGTTTCTGGTCCAGTATAATGTAATATAAGATTGTGGTCCAGTATAATGTAATAAAAGTTTCTGGGTCAGTAGAATGTAATATAAGTTTCTGGGCCAGTAGAATGTAATAAAAGTTTCTGGGCTAGGAAAATTTAATAAAAGTTTCTGCTCTAGTATAATGTAATATAAGTTTCTGTTCTAGTATAATGTAATATAAGTTTCTGGTCTAGTATAAAGTAATATAAGTTTCTGATACAGTAGAATGTAATATAAGTGTCTGGTCCAGTAGAATGTAATAACAGTTTCTGGTCTAATAAAATGTAATATAAGTTTCTTGTCCAGTATAATGTAATATAAGTTTCTCGTCTAGTATAATGTAATATAAGTTTCTCGTCTAGTATAATGTAATATAAGCTTCTGGTCCAGTAGAATGTAATATAAGCTTCTGGTCCAGCAGAATGTAATATAAGTTTCTTTTCCAGTATAATGTAATATAAGTTTCTGGTCCAGTATAATGTAATATAAGTTTCTGATCCAGTAGAATGTAATATAAGTTCCTGGTCCAGTAGAATGTAATATAAGTTTATGATCCAGTAGAATGTAATATAAGTTTCTGGGCCAGTAGAATGTAATATAAGCTTCTGATCCAGTATAATGTAATATAAGTTTCCGGGCCAGTAGAATGTAATATAAGTTTCTGGGCCAGTAGAATGTAATATAAGTTTCTGGTCCAGTAGAATGTAATATAAGTTTCTGGTCCAGTATTATGTAATATAAGATTGTGGTCAAGTATAATGTAATAAAAGTTTCTGGGGCAGTATAATGTAATATAAGTTTCTGGGCCAGTAGAATGTAATATAAGTTTCTGGGCCAGTAGAATGTAATATAAGCTTCTGATCCAGTATAATGTAATATAAGTTTCCGGGCCAGTAGAATGTAATATAAGTTTCTGGGCCAGTAGAATGTAATATAAGTTTCTGGTCCAGTAGAATGTAATATAAGTTTCTGGTCCAGTATAATGTAATATAAGATTGTGGTCCAGTATAATGTAATAAAAGTTTCTGGGTCAGTAGAATGTAATATAAGTTTCTGGGCCAGTAGAATGTAATAAAAGTTTCTGGGCCAGGAAAATTTAATAAAAGTTTCTGCTCTAGTATAATGTAATATAAGTTTCTGTTATAGTATAATGTAATATAAGTTTCTGGTCCAGTATAAAGTAATATAAGTTTCTGATACAGTAGAATGTAATATAAGTGTCTGGTCCAGTAGAATGTAATAAAATTTTCTGGTCTAATAAAATGTAATATAAGTTTCTGGTCCAGTATAATGTAATATAAGTTTCTCGTCTAGTATAATGTAATATAAGTTTCTGGTCTAGTATAATGTAATATAAGTTTCTGGTCCAGTAGAATGTAATATAAGCTTCTGGTCCAGCAGAATGTAATATAAGTTTCTTTTCCAGTATAATGTAATATAAGTTTCTGGTCCAGTATAATGTAATATAAGTTTCTGATCCAGTAGAATGTAATATAAGTTTCTGATCCAGTAGAATGTAATATAAGTTTATGATCCAGTAGAATGTAATATAAGTTTCTGGTCCAGTATAATGTAATATAAGTTTCTGGTCTAGTATAATGTAATATAAGTTTCTGATCCAGTATAATGTAATATAAGTTTCTGGTCCAGTATAATGTAATATAAGTTTCTGGTCTAGTATAATGTAATATAAGTTTCTGATCCAGTAGAATGTAATATAAGTTTCTGGTCCAGTATAATGTAATATAAGTTTCTGATCCAGTATAATGTAATATAAGTTTCTGATCTAGTATAATCTATTGTAAGTTTCTGGTCCAGTAGAATGTAATATAAGATTGTGGTCCAGTATAATGTAATATACGCTTTTGATCCAGTATAATGTATTATAAGTTTTTGATCCAGTAGAATGTAATATAAGTTTCTGGTCTAGTATAATGTAATATAAGTTTCTGGTCCAGTATAATGTAATATAAGTTTCTGGTCTAGTATATTGTAATATAAGTTTTTTGTCCAGTATAACGTAATATAAGTTTCTGGTCCAGTAAAATGTGATACAAGTTTATGGTCCAGTAGAAAGTAATATAAGATTCTGATCCAATACAATGTAATATAAGTTTCTGGTCTAGTATAATGTAATATAAATCTCTCGTCCAGTATAATGTAATAAAAGTTTCTGGTCCAGTATAATGTAATATAAGTTTCTGGTCCAGTATGATGTAATATAAGTTTCTGGTCCAGTGTAATGTAATATAAATCTTTCGTCCAGTATAATGTAAGATAAGTTCAAATAATTCACGTCTACCGCATCTCTTTCAGATGACCCACGGGTGATTAGTGGAGAGTATTGGGTAATTACTGACGATGTTGCTAACTTGAGAAAGTGCTAATTTACCAGACATTTGAGAGATATGGCAATGTCGAACCCATTGTAACATTATAAATATGAACACAAAAAACTGATAATAACTGTATAGTTGTTATATTTATCTTCTATCACTCAATAACAGGTGTGAAAGTCATGACGTTTGTTACAAGGGTGATACTAGCACTTCTGTATAGAGGGTTCGTTGTTCGTATATCATTATGATTAGTCTATCTAGTACAAGTGATGTTAATTAGCTATACTACTAACTATCTTCCTTGTGTTCATTTCTTTAATTTGTTGATGGACATGTGTTGAATAAAAGGGTGATCTAAACCTGTCTATATTTGTGTATATATATAACTATCTTTCTTTTGTTCATTCCTTTAATTTGATGATGAACATGTGTTGAATAAAAGGGTGATCTAGATCTGTCTATTTTTGTTGCTTCATTTCTAATACATACATTATATAACCGCATCGTTGATATAATGGTCAGGGTGCTCGCCTCAGGTGCTGTAGATCATTGGTTCATCGTTGATGTAATAGTCAGCGTGTTCGCATCCAGTGCTGTATATCGTTGGTTCATCGTTGATGTAATAGTTAGCGTGCTTGCCTCAGCTGCTGTAGATCGTCTGTTCATCTGTGGTGTAATGGTTAGCGTGCTCGCCTCGGATGTTGTAGGTTGTGGATTCATCGTTGATATAGCGTGCTCGCCTCGAGTGCTGTAGATCGTGGGTTCGTCGTTGGTGTAATGGTTAGCGTGCTCGCATCGGGTGTTGCAGATCGTGGGTTCATCGTTGATGTAATGGTTAATTATCGTGCTCGCCTCGAATGCTGTAGATCGTCGGTTCATCGGTTGGGTAATGGTTAGCGTGTTTGCCTCTGGTGCTGTAAATCATCGTTCATCAGAGTATAGTGGTCAGCGTTCTCGCCTCGGGTGTTTCAGATCGTCGGTTCATCGGTGGTGTAATGGTTAGCGTGCTCGCCTCGAGTGCTGTAGACCGTCGGTTCATCGTTGATGCCATGGGTAGCATTCTCGCCTCGGATGCTGTAGATCATCGGTTCATCGTTGATGTAATGGTTGGCGTGCCCGCCTCGATTGCTGTAGATCGTCAGTTCATCGTTGATATAATGATCCGACTGTTCGCCTCGTGTGCTGTAGATCGTGGGTTCATCGTTGATATAATGGTTAGTGTGCTCACCTCGTGTGCTGTAGATCATGGGTTCATCGTTGATGTAATGGTTGGCGTGCTCCCCTCGGGTACTGTAGATCGTGGGTTCATCGGTCATGTAATGGTTAGCGTGTGTGCCTCGGATGCTGTATATCGTCGGTTCATCGTTGATGTAATGGTTGGCGTGCTCGCTTCGGGTGCTGTAGATCGTCGGTTCATCATTGATATAATGATCCGCGTGTTCGCCTCGTGTGCTGTAGATCATGGGTTTATCGTTGATGTAATGGTTAGCGTGCTCGCCTCGTGTGCTGTAGATCATAGGTTCATCGGTGATGTAATGGTCAGCGTGTTCAACTCGAGTACTGTAGATCGTGTGTTCATCGTTGATATAATGGTTAGTGTGCTCGCCTCGAGTACTGTATATCGTGGGTTCATCGTTGATGTAATGGTCAGCGTGCTGACCTCGGGTTCTGTAGATCCTGGGTTCATCGGTGATGTAATGGTTAGCATGCGTGCCTCGGGTGCTGTATATTGTCGGTTCATCGTTGATGTAATGGTTAGCGTGCGTGCCTCGAGTACTGTAGAACGTGGGTTCATCGTTGATATAATGGTTGGCGTGCTCGCTTCGAGTGCTGTAGATCGTGGATTCATCGTTGATGTAATGGTTGGCGTGCTCCCCTCGGGTACTGTAGACCGTGGGTTCATCGTTGATGTAATGGTTAGCGTGCTCGCTTCGGGTGCTGTAGATCGTGGGTTCATCGTTGATGTAATGGTTAGCGTGCGTGTCTCGGGTGCTGTATATCGTGGGTTCATCGTTGATGTAATGATCAGCGTGGTCGCTTCGAGTGCTGTAGATCGTGGGTTCATTGTTGATGTAATGGTCAGCGTGCTGACCTCGGGTTCTGTAGATCGTGGGTTCATCGGTAATGTAATGGTTAGCGTGCGTGCCTCGGGTGCTGTATATTGTCGGTTCATCGTTGATGTAATGGTTAGCGTGCGTGCATCGAGTACTGTAGAACGTGGGTTCATCCTTGATATAAAGGTTAGCGTGCTCGCTTCGAGTGCTGTAGATCGTGGATTCATCGTTGATGTAATGGTTGGCGTTCTCCCCTCGGGTACTGTAGACCGTGGGTTCATTCATGATGTAATGGTCAGCGTGCTCGCTTCGGGTGCTGTAGATCGTGGGTTCATCGTTGATGTAATGGTTAGCGTGCGTGCCTCGGGTGCTGTAGATCGTCGGTTCATCGTTGATGTAATGGTTAGCGTGCTTGCCTCGGGTGCTGTATATCGTGGGTTCATCGTTGATGTAATGATCAGCGTGGTCGCCTCGAGTGTTGTAGATCGTCGGTTCATCGTTGATATAATGGTCAACGTGCTCACCTCGAGTGCTGTAGATCGTGGGTTCATCGTTGATGTGATGATCAGCGTAGTCGCCTCGAGTGCTGTAGATCGTGGGTTGATCGTTGATATAATGGTCAGCGTGGTCGCCTCGAGTGCTGTAGATCGTGAGTTCATCGTTGATATAATGGTCATCGTGGTCACCTCGAGTGCTGTAGATCGTGGGTTCATCGTTTATATAATGGTCAGCGTGGTCGCCTCGAGTGCTGTAGATCGTGGGTTCATCGTTGATGTAATGATGAGCGTGCTTGCCTCGGGTGCTGTAGATCGTGGGTTCATCGTTGATGTAATGATCAGCGTGGTTGCCTCGAGTGTTGTATATCGTGGGTTCATCGGTGATGTAATGGTTAGCGTGTGTGCCTCGGATGCTGTATGTCGTCGGTTCATCGTTGATGTAATGGTTGGCGTGCTCGCTTCGGGTGCTGTAGATCGTCGGTTCATCGTTGATATAATGATCCGCGTGTTCGCCTCGTGTGCTGTAGATCATGGGTTCATCGGTGATGTAATGGTCAGCGTGTTCACCTCGAGTACTGTAGATCGTGTGTTCATCGTTGATATAATGGTTAGTGTGCTCGCCTCGAGTGTTGTAGATCGTGGGTTCATTGTTGATGTAATGGTCAGCGTGCTCACCTCGGGTTCTGTAGATCGTGGGTTCATCGGTGATGTAATGGTTGGCGTGCGTGCCTCGGGTGCTGTATATTGTCGGTTCATCGTTGATGTAATGGTTAGCGTGCGTTCCTCGAGTACAGCAGAACGTGGGTTCATCGTTGATATAATGGTTGGCGTGCTCGCTTCGAGTGCTGTAGATCGTGGATTCATCGTTGATGTAATGGTTGGCGTGCTCCCCTCGGGTACTGTAGACCGTGGGTTCATCGCTGATGTAATGGTCAGCGTTCTCGCTTCGGGTGCTGTAGATCGTGGGTTCATCGTTGATGTAATGGTTAGCGTGCGTGCCTCGGGTGCTGTAAATCGTGGGTTCATCGTTGATGTAATGATCAGCGTGGTCACCTCGAGTGCTGTAGATCGTGGGTTCATTGTTGATGTAATGGTCAGCGTGCTCACCTCGGGTTCTGTAGATCGTGGGTTCATCGGTGATGTAATGGCTAGCATGCGTGCCTCGGGTGCTGTATATTGTCGGTTCATCGTTGATGTAATGGTTAGCGTGCGTGCCTCGAGAACTGGAGAACGTGGGTTCATCCTTGATATAATGGTTAGCGTGCTCGCTTCGAGTGCTGTAGATCGTGGATTCATGGTTGATGTAATGGTTGGCGTTCCCCCCTCGGGTACTGTAGACCGTGGGTTCATTGGTGATGTAATGGTCAGCGTGCTCGCTTCGGGTGCTGTAGATCGTGGGTTCATCGTTGATGTAATGGTTAGCGTGCGTGCCTCGGGTGCTGTAGATCGTCGGTTCATCGTTGATGTAATGGTTAGCGTGGTCGCCTCGAGTGTTGTAGATCGTCGGTGCATCGTTGATATAATGGTCAACGGGCTCACCTCGAGTGCTGTAGATCGTGGGTTGATCGTTGATGTGATGACCAGCGTAGTCGCCTCGAGTGCTGTAGATCGTGGGTTCATCGTTGATATAATGGTCAGCGTAGTCGCCTCGAGTGCTGTAGATCGTGGGTTCATCGTTGATGTAATGATGAGCGTGCTTGCCTCTGGTGCTGTATATCGTGGGTTCATCGTTGATGTAATGATCAGCGTGGATGCCTCGAATGTTGTAGATCGTGGGTTCATCGTTGATATCATGGTCAGCGTGCTCACCTGGAGTGCTGTAGATCGTGGGTTCATCGTTGATGTGATGATCAGCGTGGTCGCCTCGAGTGCTGTAGATCGTGGGTTGATCGTTGATATAATGGTCAGCGTGGTCGCCTCGAGTGCTGTAGCTCGTGGGTTCATCGTTGATATAATGGTTGGCGTGCTCCCCTCGGGTACTGTAGATCGTGGGTTCATCGTTGATGTAATGATGAGCGTGCTTGCCTCGGGTGCTGTAGATTGTGGGTTCATCGTTGATGTAATGATCAGCGTGGTCGCCTCGAGTGTTGTAGAACGTGGGTTCATCGTTGATATCATGGTCAGCGTGCTCCCTGGAGTGCTGTAGATCGTGGGTTCATCGTTGATGTGATGATCAGCGTGGTCGCCTCGAGTGCTGTAGATCGTGGGTTCATCGTTGATATAATGGTTGGCGTGCTCCTCTCGGGTACTGTAGATCGTGGGTTCATCGTTGATGTAATGATGAGCGTGTTTGCCTCGGGTGCTGTAGATTGTGAGTTCATCGTTGATGTAATGATCAGCGTGCTTGCCTTGGATGCTGTATATCGTGGGTTCATCGTTGATGTAATGATCAGCGTGGTTGCCTCGAGTGTTGTAGATCGTGGGTTCATCGTTGATATCATGGTCAGCGTGCTCATCTGGAGTGCTGTAGATCGTGGGTTCATCGTTGATGTGATGATCAGCGTGGTCGCCTCGAGTGCTGTAGATCGTGGGTTCATCGTTGATCTAATGGTCAGCGTGGTCGCCTCGAGTGCTGTAGCTCGTGGGTTCATCGGTGATGTGATGGTTAGCGTGTGTGCCTCGGATCCTGTAGATCGTCGGTTCATTGTTGATGTAATGGTTGGCCTGCTCGCTTCGGGTGCTGTAGATCGTCGGTTCATCGTTGATATAATGATCCGCTTGTTCGCCTCGTGTGCTGTAGATCATGGGTTCATTGTTGATGTAATGGTTAGCGTGCTCGCCTCGTGTGTTGTAGATCATGGGTTCATCGGTGATGTAATGGTCAGCGTGTTCACCTCGAGTACTGTAGATCGTGTGTTCATCGTTGATATAATGGCTAGTGTGCTCGTCTCGAGTGCTGTAGATCGAGGGTTCATTGTTGATGTAATGGTCAGCGTGCTCACCTCGGGTTCTGTAGATCGTGGGTTCATCGATGATGTAATGGTTAGCGTGCGTGCCTCGGGTGCTGTATATTGTCGGTTCATCGTTGATGTAATGGTTAGCGTGCGTGCCGCGAGTACTGTAGAACGTGGGATCATCGTTGATATAATGGTTGGCGTGCTCGCTTCGAGTGCTGTAGATCGTGGATTCATGGTTGATGTAATGGTTGGCGTGCTCCCCTCGGGTACTGTAGACTGTGGGTTCATTGTTGATGTAATGGTCAGCGTGCTCGCTTCGGGTGCTGTAGATCGTGTGTTCATCGTTGATGTAATGGTCCGCGTGCTTGCCTTGGGTACTGTATATCGTGGATTCATCGTTGATGTAATGATCAGCGTGCTTGGCTTGGGTGCTGTAGATCGTGGGTTCATCGTTGATGTGATGATCAGCGTGCTTACCTTGGATGCTGTATATCGTGGGTTCATCGTTGATGTAATGATCAGCGTGGTCGCCTCGAGTGTTGTAGATCGTGGGTTCATCGTTGATATAATGGTCAGCCTGCTCACCTGGAGTGCTGTAGATCGTGGGTTCATCGTTGATGTGATGATCAGCGTGGTCGCCTCGAGTGCTGTAGATCGTGGGTTGATCGTTGACATAATGGTCAGCGTGGTCGCCTCGAGTGCTGTAGCTCGTGGGTTCATTGTTGATATAATGGTCAGCGTGGTCACCTCGAGTGCTGTAGATCGTGGGTTCATCGTTGATATAATGGTTGGCGTGCTGCTCTCGAGTGCTGTAGATCGTGGGTTCATCGTTGATGTAATGGTGAGCGTGTTCGCCTCGAGTGCTGTAGCTCGTGGGTTCATCGTTGATATAATGGTCAGCGTGGTCACCTCGAGTGCTGTAGATCGTGGGTTCATCGTTGATATAATGGTTGGCGTGCCCCTCGTGTACTGTAGATCGTGGGTTCATCGTTGATATAATGGTTGGCGTGCTCCCCTCGGGTACTGTAGATCGTGGGTTCATCGGTGATGTAATGGTTAGCGTGTCTGCCTTGGATGCTGTAGATCGTCGGTTAATCGTTGATGTAATCGTTAGCGTGCTCGCCTCGAGTGCTGTAGATCGTCGGTTCATTGTTGATGTAATGGTTGGCGTGCTCGCTTTGGTGCTGTAGATCGTCGGTTCATCGTTGATATAGGGATTCGCGTGTTCGCTTCGTGTGCTGTAGATCATGGGTTCATTGTTGATGTAATGGTTAGCGTGCTCGCCTCGTGTGCTGTAGATCATGGGTTCATCGGTGATGTAATGGTCAGCGTCTTCACCTCGAGTACTGTAGATCGTGTGTTCATCATTGATATAATGGTTAGTGTGCTCGCCTTGAGTGCTGTAGATCGTGGGTTCATTGTTGATGTAATGGTCAGCGTGCTCACCTCGGGTTCTGTAGATCGTGGATTCATCGGTGATGTAATGGTTAGCGTGCGTGCCTCGGGTGCTGTATATTGTCGGTTCATCGTTGATCTAATGGTTAGCGTGCGTGCCGCGAGTACTGTAGAACGTGGGTTCATCGTTGATATAATGGTTAGCGTGCTCGCTTCGAGTGCTGTAGATCGTGGATTCATGGTTGATGTAATGGTTGGCGTGCTCCCCTCGGGTACTGTAGACCGTGGGTTCATTGTTGATGTAATGGTCAGCGTGCTCGCTTCGGGTGCTGTAGATCGTGGGTTCATCGTTGATGTAATGGTTAGCGTGCGTGCCTCGGGTGCTGTAGATTGTCGGTTCATCGTTGATGTAATGGTCAGCGTGCTTGCCTTGGGTGCTGTAGATCGTGGGTTCATCGTTGATGTAATGATCAGCGTGGTCGCCTCGAGTGCTGTAGATCGTGGGTTCATCGTTGATGTAATGGTCAGCGTGCTCGCTTCGGGTGCTGTAGATCGTGGGTTCATCGTTGATGTAATGGTCAGCGTGCTCCCTTCGGGTGCTGTAGATCGTGGGTTCATCGTTGATGTAATGGTTAGCGTGCGTGCCTCGGGTGCTGTAGATCGTCGGTTCATCGTTGATGTAATGGTTAGCGTGCTTGCCTTGGGCACTGCATATCGTGGGTTCATCGTTGATGTAATGATCAGCGTGGTCGCCTCTAGTGCTGTAGATCGTGGGTTCATCGTTGATATAATGGTCAGCGTGGTCACCTCGAGTGCTGTAGATCGTGGGTTCATCGTTGATATAATGGTTGGCGTGCTGCTCTCGGGTACTGTAGATCGTGGGTTCATCGTTGATGTAATGGTGAGCGTGTTCGCCTCGAGTGCTGTAGCTCGTGGGTTCATCGTTGATATAATGGTCAGCGTGGTCACCTCGAGTGCTGTAGATCGTGGGTTCATCGTTGATATAATGGTTGGCGTGCCCCCTCGTGTACTGTAGATCGTGGGTTCATCGTTGATATAATGGTTGGCGTGCTCCCCTCGGGTACTGTAGATCGTGGGTTCATCGGTGATGTAATGGTTAGCGTGTCTGCCTCGGATGCTGTAGATCGTCGGTTAATCGTTGATGTAATCGTTAGCGTGCTCGCCTCGAGTGCTGTAGATCGTCGGTTCATTGTTGATGTAATGGTTGGCGTGCTCGCTTTGGTGCTGTAGATCGTCGGTTCATCGTTGATATAAGGATTCGCGTGTTCGCCTCGTGTGCTGTTGATCATGGGTTCATCGGTGATGCAATGGTCAGCGTCTTCACCTCGAGTACTGTAGATCGTGTGTTCATCATTTATATAATGGTTAGTGTGCTCGCTTCGAGTGCTGTAGATCGTGGGTTCATTGTTGATGTAATGGTCAGCGTGCTCACCTCGGGTTCTGTAGATCGTGGATTCATCGGTGATGTAATGGTTAGCGTGCGTGCCTCGGGTGCTGTATATTGTCGGTTCATCGTTGATCTAATGGTTAGCGTGCGTGCCGCGAGTACTGTAGAACGTGGGTTCATCGTTGATATAATGGTTAGCGTGCTCGCTTCGAGTGCTGTAGATCGTGGATTCATGGTTGATGTAATGGTTGGCGTGCTCCCCTCGGGTACTGTAGACCGTGGGTTCATTGTTGATGTAATGGTCAGCGTGCTCGCTTCGGGTGCTGTATATCGTGGGTTCATCGTTGATGTAATGATCAGCGTGGTCGCCTCGAGTGCTGTAGATCGTGGGTTCATCGTTGATGTAATGGTTAGCGTGCGTGCCTCGGGTGCTGTAGATCGTCGGTTCATCGTTGATGTAATGGTCAGCGTGCTTGCCTTGGGCACTGCATATCGTGGGTTCATCGTTGATGTAATGATCAGCGTGGTCGCCTCGAGTGCTGTAGATCGTGGGTTCATCGTTGATGTGATCAGCGTGCTTGCCTTGGATGCTGTATATCGTAGGTTCATCGTTGATGTAATGATCAACGTGGTCGCCTCGAGTGTTGTAGATCGTGGGTTCATCGTTGATATAATGGTCAGCCTGCTCACCTGGAGTGCTGTGGATCGTGGGTTCATCGTTGATGCGATGATCAGCGTGGTCGCCTTGAGTGCTGTAGATCGTGGGTTGATCGTTGATATAATGGTCAGCGTGGTCGCCTCGAGTGCTGTAGATCGTGGGTTCATCGTTGATATAATGGTCAGCGTGGTCACCTCGAGTGCTGTAGATCGTGGGTTCATCGTTGATATAATGGTCAGCGTGGTTGCCTCGAGTGCTGTAGATCGTGGGTTCATCGTTGATGTAATGGTTAGTGTGCTCGCCTCGGGTGCTGTAGATCGTGGGTTCATCGTTGATGTAATGGTTAGTGTGCTCGCCTCGAGTGCTGTAGATCGTGAGTTCATCGTTGATATAATGGTTAGTGTGCTCGCCTCAGGTGCTGTATATCATGGGTTCATCGTTGATATAATGGTTAGCGTGCTCGCCTCGAGTACTGTAGATGATGGTTTAATTGTTGATGTAGTGGTTATCGTGCGTGCCTTGAGTACTGTAGATCGTGGGTTCATCGTTTATGCAATGGTCAGCGTGCTCGCCTCGAGTGCTGTAGATCTTGGTTTCATTGTTGATGTAATGGTTAGCGTGCGTGCCTCGAGTGCTGTAGATCGTGGGTTCATCGTAGATGTAATGGTCAGCGTGCTCGCCTCGAGTGCTGTAGATCTTGGTTTCATTGTTGATGTAATTGTTAGCGTGCGTGCCTCGAGTGCTGTAGATCATGGTTTCATTGTTGATGTAATGGTTAGCATGCGTGCTTCGAGTGCTGTATATCTTGGTTTCATTGTTGATGTAATAGTTAGCGTGCTCGCCTCGAGTACTGTAGATCTTGGTTTCATTGTTGATGTAATAGTTAGCAGGCGTGCCTCAAGTGCTGTAGATCTTGGTTTCATTGTTGATGTAATGGTTAGCGTGCTCGCCTCGAGAACTGTAGATCTTGGGTTCATCGTTGATGTAATGGTCAGCGTGCTTGCCTTAGGAGCTGTAGATCATGGGTTCATCGTTGATGTAATTGTCAGCCTGTTCGCCTGGAGTGCTGTAGATCGTGGGATCATCGTTGATATAATGGTCAGCGTGCTCACGTGGAGTGCTGTGGATCGTGGGTTCATCGTTGATGTAATGGCTAGCGTGCTCGCCTCGAGTACTGTAGATCGTGGGTTCATCGGTGATGTAATGGTCAGCGTGCTCGCCTCGGGTGAAGAATAAAGGAACAAGTTGGCGAGAAGAGGACAGCTTTTGTACTCATAGGTATACTGCCTTTCTGTTGAAAAACACGTCCACCAAACATAGCAAATATGTTGTCAATCAAAAACTCGAGCATGTTATAAATAACTAGTAAATTAACAATTTATAGCATTTATATGGACATGCATGTTCTGGGTGCAATATTGTTACACACATATTGCTCCTCCTTACTCATCCCACACGGAAAATCATGATTGAATGTACTCGTTGTAATTCTAAATATCATACTAACTATCCAAAATGGGAGGATAAGTCCAATTCTATGCACAATGTAATGATTTAGTAATTATACAAACCAATGGCTCATAATAACAACTTATATATCTAATTTAGTGCACACGACACGTTTCTGGAATATTCGTTATCAGGTGTGCTCTCATTAAAAAGGTGACATATAGCATAGGGTGTCGGTCCAATAGTCCGAATGTCCGATAGTCCGAAAGCCCAATAGTGCGAAGGTCCGATAGTTCGAAGGCCCAATAGTCCGAAAGTCAGATAGTCCGAAAGCCCAATAGTAACAATTTAATTTATCTAGAATGATCTTGAATCTGACATTGTTGCTTAGTACCAGGTGTGTGACTTCCACATGTATATCATGGCGTGGATCACATGTATATCATGGCGTGGATTGGTGAGATGATTATTAAGAATCAGCTTTGTCATAGCGTTAAAATACCTTTTCATGAGATGATGGTGATATCTATTTTATAACGTGAACGAT
This sequence comes from Bathymodiolus septemdierum, assembly GCA_963383655.1. Classification (NCBI taxonomy): domain Eukaryota; kingdom Metazoa; phylum Mollusca; class Bivalvia; order Mytilida; family Modiolidae; genus Bathymodiolus; species Bathymodiolus septemdierum. The sequence goes on along the minus strand of OY726529.1, from coordinate 9,121,267 downwards.
AAGAAGATCATGAAATAGAGCTTGCTTAGTGCTAGGGTTCTGAAATAAAAGTCCACAAGTAGACTCGTGACTATACCCGAACACACTCTCACTCCAATCAAACCAACTCGTACTACAAAATACTGTGTACTTTTATCGTAGAAATAACAAATACCAATTTTATAAACCCGTCGTCTGTACTTGACATGCGATATTTATGTTTTTATTGATAGTCTTTTATTTGACTCGATAGTAAATAGAGCTTCAAATCCTCCACATTCACAATAAGTAGGTCAGCCTTCCACGCTCACGACGAGTAGACCAACCTTCCACACTCACGACGAATAGGCCAGCCTTACACAGTCACGAGGTGTAGGTCAGCCTTCCACACTCACGACGAGTAGACCAACCTTCCACACTCACGACGAGTAGGTAAGCCTTACACAGTCACGAGGTGTAGGTCAGCCTTCCACACTCACGACGAGTAGGTCAGCCTTACACAATCACGAGGTGTAGGTCAGCCTTCCACACTCACGACGAGTAGGTAAGCCTTACACAGTCACGAGGTGTAGGTCAGCCTTCCACACTCACGACGAGTAGGTAAGCCTTACACAGTCACGAGGTGTAGGTCAGCCTTCCACACTCACGACGAGTAGGTAAGCCTTACACAGTCACGAGGTGTAGGTCAGCCTTCCACACTCACGACGAGTAGGTAAGCCTTACACAGTCACGAGGTGTAGGTCAGCCTTCCACACTCACGACGAATAGGTCAGCCTTACACAGTCACGAGGTGTAGGTCAGCCTTCCACACTCACGACGAGTAGACCAACCTTCCACACTCACGACGAGTAGGTAAGCCTTACACAGTCACGAGGTGTAGGTCAGCCTTCCACACTCACGACGAGTAGGTCAGCCTTACACAATCACGAGGTGTAGGTCAGCCTTCCACACTCACGACGAGTAGGTAAGCCTTACACAGTCACGAGGTGTAGGTCAGCCTTCCACACTCACGACGAGTAGGTAAGCCTTACACAGTCACGAGGTGTAGGTCAGCCTTCCACACTCACGACGAGTAGGTAAGCCTTACACAGTCACGAGGTGTAGGTCAGCCTTCCACACTCACGACGAGTAGGTAAGCCTTACACAGTCACGAGGTGTAGGTCAGCCTTCCACACTCACGACGAATAGGTCAGCCTTACACAGTCACGAGGTGTAGGTCAGCCTTCCACACTCATGACGAGTAGACCAACCTTCCACACTCACGACGAGTAGGTAAGCCTTACACAGTCACGAGGTGTAGGTCAGCCTTCCACACTCACGACGAGTAGGTAAGCCTTACACAGTCACGAGGTGTAGGTCAGCCTTCCACACTCACGACGAGTAGGTAAGCCTTACACAGTCACGAGGTGTAGGTCAGCCTTCCACACTCACGACGAGTAGGTCAGCCTTACACAGTCACGTGGTGTAGGTCAGCCTTCCACACTCACGACGAGTAGGTAAGCCTTACACAGTCACGAGGTGTAGGTCAGCCTTCCACACTCACGACGAGTAGACCAACCTTCCACACTCACGACGAGTAGGTAAGCCTTACACAGTCACGTGGTGTAGGTCAGCCTTCCACACTCACGACGAGTAGGTAAGCCTTACACAGTCACGTGGTGTAGGTCAGCCTTCCACACTCACGACGAGTAGGTAAGCCTTACACAGTCACGAGGTGTAGGTCAGCCTTCCACACTCACGACGAGTAGGTAAGCCTTACACAGTCACGAGGTGTAGGTCAGCCTTCCACACTCACGACGAGTAGGTAAGCCTTACACAGTCACGAGGTGTAGGTCAGCCTTCCACACTCACGACGAGTAGGTCAGCCTTACACAGTCACGTGGTGTAGGTCAGCCTTCCACACTCACGACGAGTAGGTAAGCCTTACACAGTCACGAGGTGTAGGTCAGCCTTCCACACTCACGACGAGTAGGTCAGCCTTACACAGTCACGTGGAGTAGGCTAGTCGTCCACACTCAAGAGGAGTAGGCCAGCATACCACACTCACAAGGAGTAGACGAGCATTCCACACTCACGAGCAGTAGGCCAGTCTTCCAGACTCACGAGAAGTAGACCAACAAGTCTGTTTTTAACATGGATATACACGTATTCTACTCTAGGACATGCATAATAAAATTACTAATGCATCGTGTTTTCGAATTTGCCAAGAACGATGATGTCATTACTTCTCCGGGAATCGAGTAATCGAATTATCAACTACAACTACCATGAACATGTTTATATTTCGAATGATGCAAAGTTCGGTAGGGATTCTAACACTGTACAGTCGGAGTTATCTCCTATTGCAATGGAATTTGGGCCGAACCCAGTAACAGTATTACTGAATTAGAATCATTTTCAATACTGTTTACTGCCTGATATTTTCTTTAATATTATTGATTATTGTTTATTACATTATTAACTTTATTTGATGTTTGATTGCTATGCTCATATGGGCCAATAATTCGAAAATAAAAGTCTTTATCTTTATCTTATCTTTATCACAGAAGTCTTTATCTTTATCTTATCTTTATCACAGAAGTCTTTATCTTTATCTTATCTTTATCACAAAGACGATGTTTCGAGGTTTCACGGTATTTTAGTAAGAAAGGATATAGAAGTAAATGAACATTAGAGACTGTCCAATGTTATACTTACACACAAATGAAAGTAAAAGAACAACAAATGTATTAGTCCTCTAATTATGTTGTGCAGCTCAATTTACGAAGACGGTCATATCCGGGTATTTTGCTAAGGTATGCATATTTAAATTATAAATCCTTTATAAGCATGTTCTGAGATATATCCGAACATGAAATCCTCCATCAGTTGATCATTGTTGGTTGCATAGTTTAACAAACAATGAAAATATTTTCACTTGTAGTGGTTTTTATTTCGTCATCTAGCATGGATTTAGTGGCATTGTGAGATGACCTGATCACGTTCCGTTTTCGTGCTGGTCGTTGTTGTCGGCAGCACGATGGTGACAGGATTGCCGTAAGTCTCTCTCGGCACTCCTTGAATCTAAATGTGTATAAGAAAGGATTAATGCAATGATTTAGCAGTGCTATTAATCGAACTGCTTGTAGTGCTCTAGTTGGTTGTACTTTCTGATATAAGTCAAAATTTATTAACTTTACTAAATTGAATGAAACCACGGGTAAGTGTAGAATTATCATTGGCATACACAACGAGAGCAAAATAATGGTAGCTTTGTAATTGTTCCAAAGGAAGGATTTCTGGTTAATGTCTTTCAATCGTTTGAATTGCTTGTATCCATGTTTATATGTTTGATAAGAAGAATTAGCGACGGTTACGGAGACTACTATATATACTATTAGCGAACCAATGTCATATGTCTGTTCTATATAACTCGCTTTCATTGCCAAAAGGCATAATGCTGCAACAGCAATTACAGACTGTACGGTCCATATAATTCTACACAATAATACTGTTGTTTCTTCTGTCACGTGTAACAGGTACCAGTTTGGATGCAAAACTGATAGCATCCTATCTATAGATAAACAAGCAGTGAAACAATACGAAACTAAGACTAACATTTTACCAATAACTGTACACCAAAGTGGAGGTATCATGTGCTCAATCCAATTCATTAAAACAGCAAAAATGCCCAACATAAGATCGGACAATGATAAATGAAACATCATAGTCCGTATTTGTTTGGCTATTGTTTTTGATGTGTGTAATATATATATTCCAATTCCATTGGTCAACACTAGAGAACATCCTAAAATAAATCTAAGCGATTTCCCGACATCAGTGTTTGCTGTTTTCGTATTATATTCTATACTACTGTTTGTCATCATCACTGTAGTAGTAGGATTTTGAGTGGCTGCACCAAGTATTAGTTTTGATACAATCCTGTGTCTTTTAACATCAGCTAATACTTACACGATTTGCTAAATTAATTGATAATATAATATATCATCTTACTTCTAGTCGTGAAGTTATCCAATTCACTGCTGGTCTATAATCTAACGCTTATTTATATATTCCTGGGTAATTATACATAGCATGCCACAGGTGCTATCGTACAGAATTAAAATATTACAATGTATAAACTTCCATTGTTGCCTTGATCATATATCATATAATTATGTCCTTCATTATGGTTGCAGTATTCCTTCGAGGTTAATTATTGTTTAATATTAGGTGTGTGAATTCCACAGCTATATCATGGCGTAAAAAAAACATTGGTGAGATGATAATTAGGAATCAGCTTTGTCATGGCGTTAAGGTACCTTCTGATGAGCTGATGATGATATCTATTTTATTACGAGAACGATGCGATGACCAGGAAATGGAGCTTGCTTAGTGTTAGGGTTATGAACTGAAATAACAATCTAGAGGTAGACCCGTGGCTTTACGCGGACACACTCTGTCTCCACTCAAACCAACTCATACTCCGAAATACAGTGTACTTTCCGTAGAAGCACCAAATACCAATTGTATAAACCCGCCGTCTTCACTACACATGAGATGTCTATGTTTTGATTGAGTCTTTTATTTGACTCGATCGTAAATAGAACTTCAAATCCTCCACACTCATGACGAGTAGACCAGCCTTTTACATTCACGAGGAGTATGCCAGCTTTCTACACTCACGGGGAATAGGCCAGCTTTCCACACTCACAAGGAGTAGGCCAGCCTTCCATATTCACGAGAAGTAAACCAGCCTTCCACACTCACGGGGAATATACCAGCCTTCCACATTCACGAGGAATATGCCAGCTTTCCACATGCACGGGGAGTAGGCCAGTTTCCACACTCACGAGGAGTAGGCCAGCATTCTTCACTCACGATGAGTAGGTCAGCCTTCTACACTCACGACGAGTAGGCCAGCTTTCCATTCATGAGAAGGTCAGCTTTCCACACTCATGAGGAGTAGACCAGCATTCCACACTCAACACGAGTAGGCCAGCAATCCACACTCACAAGGAGTAGAACAGATTTCCACACTAACGAGTAGGTCAGCCTTCCATACTCACGAGGAGTATGCCAGCTTTCCATTCATGAGAAGGTCAGCTTTCCACACTAATGAGGAGTAGACCAGCATTCCACACTCAACACGAGTAGGCCAGCAATCCACACTCACAAGGAGTAGAACAGATTTTCACACTCACGACGAGCAGGTCAGCATTCTACACTCACGAGGAGTAGAAAAGCTTTCCACACTCACGACAAGTAGGCCAGCCTTTCACATTTACGAGGAGTCGGCCTGCTTTCCACACTCACGAGGAGTAGGCCAGCTTTCCACAACCACGAGGAGCAGGCCAGCTTTCCACAACCACGAGGAGCAGGCCAGCTTTCTACATTCACGAGTGGGCCAGCTTTTCACACTCAAGATGAGTAGGCCAACTTTCCACACTCACGAGTAGGTCAGTATTTTACACTCACGAGGAGTAGGCCAGCTTTGCACACTCACGAGGGGTATACCAGCTTTCTACACTCACGAGGGGTAGGCCAACTCTCCACACTCATGAGGAGTAGGCCAGCTTTCTACACCCACGAGGAGTAGGCCAGCTTTCTACACTCATGAGAAGTAGGCCAGCTTTCCACACTCACGAGGAGTAGGCTAGTTGTCCACACTCACGAGGAGTAGGCCAGCATTCCACACTCACGAGGAGTAGACCAGCTGTCCACACTCACGAGGAGTAGGCCAGCTTTCTACACTCATGAGAAGTAGGCCAGCTTTCTACACTCATGAGAAGTAGGCCAGCTTTCTACACTCATGAGAAGTAGGCCAGCTTTCCACACTCACGGGGAGTAGGCCAGCCTTTCGGACTCACGAGAAGTAGGCCAGCTTTCCACTCAGGAGGAGTAGGTCAGCTTTCCACACCCACGAGGAGTAGGCCAGCAAGTCTGTTTCATAACATGGAGATACACTTACTCTACACTAGGACCTGCACAGCAAAATGCATAGTGCATCGTGTTTTCCAATTGTGGAAAAATATTTTGTCTTTACTTCTACAGAAATCGAGTAATCCAATTATCAACTACAACTACTTTGCACATGTTTATATTTCGAATGATGACAGAGACGACTTTTGGAAATTTCACTCTATTTTAGTAAGAAAGGATATGGAAGAAAATGAGACTGTCCAATTGTATACTTAGAAACAAATAAAAGTAAAAGCATAATAAATGTATTAGTCCTCCAATTTTGTTGTGTCAATTTACGAAGACAGCCATATCCAGATATTTTGCTAAGGTATGGATATGTACATTATAAATCCTTCACAAGTATGCTCTGGTATATTTCCTAACGTGAAATCCTCCATCAGGTTATCATTGTTGGTTGCATTGTTTAACAAGCAATGAAAGCATTTTCACTTGTAGTGGTTTTTACTAGAGTAGAATTAGTATCAATGTGAGATGACCTGATCACGTTCACCGTTTCAATGTGAGATGACCTGATCACGTTCACCGTTTCAATGTGAGATGACCTGATCACGTTCACCGTTTCAATGTGAGATGACCTGATCACATTCACCGTTTCAATGTGAGATGACCTGATCACGTTCACCATTTCAATGTGAGATGACCTGATCACGTTCCCCGTTGCAATGTGAGATGACCTGATCACGTTCACCGTTTCAATGTGAGATGACCTGATCACGTTCCCCGTTATCAATGTGAGATGACCTAATCACGTTCCCCGTTATCAATGTGAGATAACATGATCACGTTCCCCGTTATCAATGTGAGATGACCTGAACACGTTCCCCGTTATCAATGTGAGATGACCTGATCACGTTCACCGTTTTCAATGTGAGATGACCTGATCACGTTCACCGTTTCAATGTGAGATGACCTGATCACGTTCCCCGTTTTCAATGTGAGATGACCTGATCACGTTCCCCGTTATCAATGTGAGATAACTTGATCACGTTCTCCGTTTCAATGTGAGATGAACTGATCACGTTCCCCGTTGCAATGTGAGATGACCTGATCACGTTCCCCGTTATCAATGTGAGATGACATGATCACGTTCACCGTTATCAATGTGAGATGACCTGATCACGTTCACCGTTATCAATGTGAGATAACCTTATCACGTTCTCCGTTTCAATGTGAGATGACCTGATCACGTTCCCCGTTGCAATGTGAGATGACCTGATCACGTTCCCCGTTATCAATGTGAGATGACCTGATCACGTTCCCCGTTATCAATGTGAAATGACCTGATCACGTTCCCCGTTTTCAATGTGAGATGACCTGATCACGTTCCCCGTTTTCGTAATGGTCGTTGTTGTCGGCAGCACGATGGTGTGAACATGGCCGCAAGTCTCTCTCGACTCTCCTTGAATCTAAATGTGTATAAGAAAGTAATAATAAAATGATTTAACAGTGCTATTAATGGATATGCTTGTAGTGCTCTAGTTTGTGTTACTTTCAGAGTCATAAGTCAAATTTTTTAACTTTGCTAAATTGAATGAAACCAAGGGTAAGCTTAGAATTATCATTGACATGCACAACAAGAGCAAAATAATGGTAGCTTTGTAATTGTTCCAAAGGAAGGATTTCTGGTTAATGTCTTTCAATCGTTTAAATCCTTTATTCGTATGAGGCAGACTTCATACAGGAGCTTCTTAAGCAAAACAAAAAGAAGGGAGCCCGATCCTTTAATTTCACGTTCCGCTATATAGATGATGTCTTTTCACTAAATAACTCTAGTTTTGGTGATTTTGTTGATCGCATCTATCCCATTGAGCTTGAAATAAAGGATGCCACAGATACAGATAGGTCTGCTTCATGCCTTGGCCTACACCTCGAAATTGACAGTGCGGGGAGGTTAAGAACGAAACCTTACGACAAAAGAGATGATTTCAATTGTCTCAGTGTGAACTCTCCATTTATATGTAGCAACATTCCAGCAGCGCCTGCGTATGGATAGCATATCTCTCAGTTGATCTGATATTCCAGAGATTGTGGTTCCTATCTGGATTTCCTTGATTGAAGATTGCTGCTAACAAGGAAGCTACCGAACGCAGGGGTTCCCATTGATTTAGTTGAAGTCATCACTTCGAAAGTTTTACGGTCGCCACCATGGCTTAGTTAATCGTTACAGAACGTCTGTCTCACAAATGACCACGATATGTTCCACTTGTCGTAAACACTTCCCAGATCTTTCCTCATTCAAGACTTATCACCGGGTTTGTATCTAGAGCAACAAGATGGGTACCACTAGTGGAGCAGGAACTTCTTACCTTTTCGGATCACATGGGTTCAAACCCGGTTTTTAGTGGAGTTCGTGTTACTTGATCTTTAGTTTTATGTGTAATGTTTTATAGATCGTTGTTTGTCATTTTGTCCTTTTTCTTTTGGCCATTGTGTTGTCTGTCCGTCTTCCATTTACGGTTTCTAATTACTCCTTTGGTATCTTTAAACTCTTCTTAGAGGTTGGACATCACGAATTGGTGGGTAGTGAAATTTGCTAAACGGCGAGGCGTCAGTTCCTATTCCTGACTTCTGTGATAGGTTATCTAGTAAAAAAGAAGTAAAGTTCGTTTGACTGTCATGTGTCTGCAGAATAAAAAATCTCAAAAATCTGTTTTTCAAATCAATATTGTTTATATTGTATGTTAATATATGATATACCGCAACTCTAACAACTAATTTCAAATTTGAATGTCTCTATGAGGATTCTATTTTGTTGGAGTATTAAAGCATGAATGGAGTGAGCACACATTCATAGAAGTCAAATGTACTATGAGTATTGGGTGAGTGGGTGATTGTTGTTTAGCGCCAAGTCTATATCATGCGAGAACAAGTTAATTTTCAATGAGATGATGACGAGATCCACTTTGTACTAGACCAACACGCTTACTTGGATTTGTATAATGCTAGCCCACTGTCCCCGGATATGCATGTCGATTCCGAGCCAACCATTATTTGCTCTGTCTCCTTAATGCTGCGTGCATAGCGGAGAGGTAACACATACCGATTTTATAGTCAGCACTATATATCACATATACTATTTCACTAAGTGACCTTCTGCCATTTATACAATGTTAAACAGAAGCCGTTGGACATACATAGTATTCGATCGTAACTCTTTGCACTACCTATTTAGAAAATACATTCATTATACATACGGATATTACTAGTGGAGCAGCTACTAATTACCTTTCCGGAGAACCTGAGTACCTATTTGTTATCTTCAAATGTTATTCACTACCTATTTCAAAACCATATTACCTGTACAACTCATGTTTGGAGAACCCTGTCAACTTTGCTTGATGGTTTTTAACGCCACTTTCAACGATATTTCAGCTATATCGTGGTGGTCGGTTTCATTGGTGGCGGAAACCGGAGGACCCGGAGAAAACCACCGACCTATCACATAATGTTGTACACCTCTCCCTGATCGAGATTCGAACTCACAACATCAGTGGTGATAGACACTGATTGCATAGATAGTTGTAAATCAAACTACCATGCGATCACGACCACAACGGAGAACTCTTTTAAATCTGTGAATTTAAATCAATACAAGCTTAAGCTTACAGTAACGTCTCTGATATTGTTCATCACTAGGGTTAGGGCATACGTTAGTGACGTCATTGACGGACATAAGTTTGAGAGTTTTAAAAAGATCATAGATTTAAGATTTGTACGCTGATTTGAGTTTTTGAGAGAAAAAAAATGACATAGATCTGAGGTACAGATATCTGTGACGTAGAAAACGGACATGAATTTGAGGATTGGACGTCGGTTAGAAGCTGTACGTCGAACTGGGTCTTACATATATTGCGTAAAGTTTTTCCCTAGAATATTCCAGTTACTACATGTTGAAATCAAAACCACCATCTATTGCATGTTAAGCGTTCCAAATGTCTAAATATAAACCAGAGGTTTAGCATATTCTGAGGTCGTTCTCGTGGCCTCGATCGCTTGGTAAAAAATTTTAAAGTTATCCATTGAAATCATTTCAAATTTCAGAAATATATTCCTAGATTTTCGTATATTTTTTCTAGAAATATAGACACATTTAGCATCCCGATATATTTTTTCTCTAGGAAATACACCACTCCCTACATTTTCTCTAAACATTAACACCACTTTAGTATTCAGATATTCTTCTACATTTTCGTAGACACAGGACAGATAAGACTTTGAACAAAGATCTGACGAAATCGCTGCTCAACCGATTCATATAATCATTTATATTCTCCCATGCTTTGGTGGGGTCTGTGTTGCTCATCTTTTTAGTTTTCTGTGTTGTGGTTTTCCTTTTGTTTGTCTTTACAATGTGTCTTCTGTTCCCAATGTTGCCAATGTCTCTGGATTCTCCATTCTTTGTTGCCCCTTCGGTATTCTCTAACATTTATTTACAGTGTCTCCGGGTTGCATATTCTGTATTGCCCCTTACGTATTCTCTAACATTTATTTACAGTGTCTCCGGGTTGCATATTCTGTATTGCCCCTTACGTATTCTCTAACATTTATTTACAGTGTCTCCGGGTTGCATATTCTGTATTACCCCTTACGTATTCTCTAACATTTATTTACAGTGTCTCCGGGTTGCATATTTTGTATTGCCCCTTACGTATTCTCTAACATTTATTTACAGTGTCTCCGGGTTGCATATTTTGTATTGCCCCTTACGTATTCTCTAACATTTATTTACAGTGTCTCCGGGTTGCATATTTTGTATTGCCCCTTACGTATTCTCTAACATTTATTTACAGTGCCTCCGGGTTGCATATTCTGTATTGTCCCTTACGTATTCTCTAACATTTATTTACAGTGTCTCCGGGTTGCATATTTTGTATTGCCCCTTACGTATTCTCTAACATTTATTTACAGTGTCTCCGGGTTGCATATTCTGTATTGCCCCTTACGTATTCTCTAACATTTATTTACAGTGTCTCCGGGTTGCATATTCTGTATTGCCCCTTACGTATTCTCTAACATTTATTTACAGTGTCTCCGGGTTGCATATTTTGTATTGCCCCTTACGTATTCTCTAACATGTATTAACAGTGTCTCCGGATTGCATATTCTGTATTGCCCCTTACGTATTCTCTAACATTTATTAACAGTGTCTCCGGATTGCATATTCTGTATTGCCCCTTACGTATTCTCTAACATTTATTTACAGTGTCTCCGGGTTGCATATTTTGTATTGCCCCTTACGTATTCTCTAACGTTTATTTACAGTGTCTCCGGGTTGCATATTCTTTTCTGCTCCTTCGGTTCTCTCTAACGTTTATTTACAGTGTCTGTGGATTGTCCATTCTTGATTGCCCCTTCGGTATTCTCTAACGTTTATGCACAGGAGTCTGTGGATTGTCTATTCTTGATTGCCCCTTCAGGTTTCTCTAACGTTTTATTTTAAATAGTTTCTCAGGATTGTCCATTCTCGATTACTCGTTCGGTTTTCTTTAGTAAATAACGAAGGATTTTTCAAATTATTTTGTCTGAAATTGTAGACTTAATCATATTATTTCTAATGAAAAATAGACCTACATATTCTGGAAGGTAATCCTATTCTTTAAAACTACTTTCTCGTAAGCAATTAAATAAATGCAATCATCAAAATAAACCTCTTTGTAAACATAAAGATAATTTACAAATAAATCTATTGTCCTTGAAATATATACTTATTTTATCAATAAAACAGAATCTCAAAGAAATAAAGAGCTTATTTGACATTAACATTTGCCAAGTTTGAACAGAGACAAAATAAAGATGTATTTGTATGTTTGTTAAATACAATAAGCTTATGGTATTGTATGATCTATGTTAATGAAGACGTAAGAAGAGTTTGAAGATACCAAAGAGGTAATCAGAATCCGTTTATCAAAGAAGAACAAACAACACAATGGCCAAAAGTAAAAGTACAAAAGGATAAACAACGATCTACAGAAACACACTCATAAAACTAAATATCGGATTTAGCGCGGACGACGTGTTTCTGGAATAACCTTCATCAGGTATGCTCATAATCAATAGATTACAAAGCCAAATAATTAAAAGTATTTGGGAGTAAGCAAATCAGAGGGCCTACACAGTATAACCAAAATCACATAAGGTCTCGAATGAATGAGGGAGGAGAACCTTGGTTTGATTAACAATTACATGATTTACGAACTTGATATTTGCTTGTTTGTTTGTTTGATGGTGTTTAACGCCACTTTCAACACTATTTCAGTTATATCGTGGCGGTCAGTTTTATTGGTGGAGGAAACCGGAGGACCCGGAGAAAATCACCGACCTGTCGCAAGTCACTGACAAACTGTATATGTTGTACAGCTCGCCCTGATCGAGATTCGAACTCACAACATCAGTGGTGATGGGCACTTATTGTATAGGTAGGTATAAATCGAACTACCATACGATCACGGCCACGACAGCCCCTAACTTAATACATGTATTGACTTATATGCTGACATCCAGTTAGGTTTAGGTAAGAAGACGTATGGTCTTTCAAGAGTTTTACATGTAAATTTCCACTAGATTAAGAGTTAATGCAAAGCAAATATGACTTCATCAAGCTCGTAGATAAGGGTAATAACAAAATTAACGAACTCCGAGCAATCTTACAAAGGGAAAGTCAAAACTCATAAGTATATAAACAGACAAAATCAGTCAACAACCGGAAAACTGTGAAAACCGTAATGAGCCTGACTTGAGAGAGTTTTCAATAGAAGTAATGCTGTACATATTTTGTTTTCATCTCTGATTACTTTATTTTATGTTTTCGAATATATTAATCATATGGCTTAGATTATGTGAAATATGTTTGATTCTAAAGGCAACAAAATGAAAGAAAGAAAGAAAGAAAGAAAGAAAGAAAGAAAGAAAGAAAGAAAGAAAGAAAGAAAGAAAGAAAGAAAGAAAGAAAGAAAAGAAAGAAAGAAAGAAAGAAAGAAAGAAAGAAAGAAAGAAAGAAAGAAAAAAATAAAGAAAGAAAGAAAGAAAGAAAGAAAGAAAGAAAGAAAGAAAGTAAATGTGAGTTTGTAAATAATTACGATTTCCGCAAAAAACAATGTTCGGTTCGTCTTTACATACAGTTGTTTGTAGGAGGACTCATGTCGTATTTACGTTATTTGTGTTTGTTTTTGCATATTGCTGTCCAACACATGTTGTGTTTCTGTATTGTTTTTCTTCGTCGTATCCTATATCGCCAGGTTCTCTGGATTGTACATATTGGATTGCCCCTTCGGTACTCTCTAACGTTTATGATTTATGTTATTTGTACACAGAATCAATCTGTTTATATCCACTTTACCAATGTTTCTACGATCTTGATATTGACATTTGAACTGTTCTAACAGTGTGGCATATTCGTGTTTTTTCTGGAACTGTTCAAACAGTGTGGCATATTCGTGCTTTTTCATTTTATTATATGAACCATATGGCGTTATCTATTTTTGTCAGTAGTTTCAGGTGAGATGGTTGGTCGTTTTGTTGATGTTGGTCTGTAACTGTCAATTAAATCTTTGTATATTGGACTGATACATTATAACAATATTAATATGACAGTCCAATAAATCGTTGGTTTCTATGGTTACGAAATAGGTCACTGTAACTGTCAATTAAATCTTTGTATATTGGACTGATACATTACAACAATATTAATATGACTGTCCAATAAATGGTTGGTTTCTATGGTTACGAAATATACAAATGTAACTGTCAATTAAATCTTTGTATATTGGACTGATACATTATAACAATATTAATATGACAGTCCAATACATCGTTGGTTTCTATGGTACGAAGTATACCACTGTAACTGTGAATTAAGTCGTTGTATATTGGACTGATACATTACAACAATATTAATATGACTGGCCAATAAATGGTTGGTTTCTATGGTTACGAAATATACCACTGTAACTGTCAATTAAATCCTTGTATATTGGACTGTTACATTATGAGAGTATGAAAGTCCAATACATCGTTTTCAGGCTTACGAAATATACCACAGTAACACTTTTTTTTCATACTGGGCTTATAATACAGTATTGTGAACAGCCAGTCATACTGTAATTCCAACAATATCAGAAACAAGAACAGTCATCTATCACCTCAAAAATTGAACATATAAAACACGACATATGACGTATGCAAGTATCAATCCAATAATTGTTTGTTTGTTTGATGGTGTTTAACGCCACTTTCAACAATATTTCAGTTATATCGTGGCGGTCAGTTTTATTGGTGGAGGAAACCGAAGGACCCGGCGAAAACCACCAACCTGTCGCAAGTCATTGACATTGTATTTTATTATATTATTCGAGACATATAATTTACATTGTATTTTATTATATTATTCCAGACATATAATTTACATTGTATTTTATTCCGACAATATATTTTTACATCAATGAATAATATATTATATACAATGAATAACAAAATAAACAAATGTAATATTTTATCAATAACATACTGTTAACAAACACAAAATGAAAAAAACGCACTATTTCGACCTTTCTGAGAAAAAAATTCGTAATACTTGCTAGCGTACGGACCCAAAATGATGAACACTCATAAACCATGGAAAATTCCCCATCATGATTCTTCAAAATGACAAAAAACCATATCACTAGCAATAGATGTGCTTACAAAAACGGCAAATTAAACACCCATACACCATGGACAAACTGCTGTCTAAATCCTATTTCATAGACAATAAAAATCATGGACCACAATCAGGGAATTCCCCATCATCCCATTTTGTCAATAACATCCCTTATAATTATCTCCCTTTGTCATCTAGTTAAAATCAAGGTGTATTAAGTCTCTTTTTGATGAACCTGAGAACAATCATTTGTGCTCTATGTTGCCATGACTTTAAAAGTTGAACATCTGTGCTAACGAAATCACCCTCAAGTCTGTCTAATAACGTAACACAGGCAACTGCTCCTAAAAAAGTCGAAAAAATAACTGTTATGTTCCATTTCGCAACATTGGTAATCTAAGGCAAACATTTCCCAGTTCTTTTTGCCAACTAATAAAACATATTCCTTTATGAAAATTCTTTATTACAGCCATTTAAAATATAAAAGCAAAACATCAACACAAGGAAATTATAAATCAGGATAATTTTGAATACATGATTACGGTCGTATATAAAGCCATCAATCACGGAGAGTTCAATCTTGTAGCATATTCTGTTTAGTGCTACTGGCAACAAGCATGATTACATAAAAAGCGAACATTTCCAAATATCACTGAGATTTCATTGTTGGTGCTGTTAGACGTACATGCATACTACTGCACAGAACACAGCATTAATTCGGAACACCTCTATGAAATATCGTATGTGACGAGGCAGTTACATTTAGACCACAGTCACCCGCAAGAATTCGAATTGAACAGACGTACTCAATCGCCATCCTCGATGTATACGACTAGTTCCTAGTTATCAAAGGCCTGGAAGACATTATTCAGGTATAACACACCATAATTTATTAGACTACTCCTGATTGCACAGATTTCATTTTAATGTTCCATACTGTGTGCTATTTTCTTTTAAGAACATGTTCTTACAGATAGTAAACAAATACGAGGGATTCCATTTCTAGAGGGTGTCGTGGCCGTAATCGTATGGTAGTTGGACTTACAACTACCTATGCAATCAGTGCCTACCCCACCACTAACGTTGTGACTTCGAATCTCTCTCATGGCGAGGTGTACTCGATACAACATTATGTGATAAAGTTTGTCAGTGACTTGCGACAGGTCGGTGGATCTAACCGGGTACTCCAGTTTCCTCCACGAATAAAAGTTATAAAACTGACCCCTATGATATAACTGAATATTGCGATAAACACCATAAACCAAACCAAACCAAACCATTTCTAGGCTAAATACCATGATAAATGTTACTACAAGAACATACATGGTACTCCATGGTCATTACTGAGTCAAATATCCCACCAATGTCATGTCCATGTCACATTCAAAATGACATGTTATTAAGCGAACATACCTGGTACACCTGCGTGATTACAAAGACCTAAGAGAACATACCTGGTACACCTGCGTGATTACAAAGAGCTAAGAATCCTAGAGATTCCATTTCTATGTTACACACTCCGAATTCCTTCACACTAAGTAAAAATGTCATCTTATCTTCCTCCTCATAATCACAGAAAGCTCCATCTAATCTAGCCTGACCTATAACAGGAAACAAAAGAGTCACTCACCAGTTTAACCCCGTCGCCTTTTAAACCCTTCATCTTTTTAAAAAGTGAGCGGTGATGTATATATGTGTGCTAGGGGTGTATATATATGTGTGCTAGGGGTGTATATATGTGTGCTAGGGGTGTATATATGTGTGCTAGGGGAGTGGATTTTGCCAGTGCTTCTACAATTGTTTATAAGATGTTAGAACTGTTCTGACATTGTCGTATGTATGTTTTTCATTGTATCACCTGATTTTACATATAGACCACCAATACGTCTCATGGTTAGCGTTCTCACCCTACGTTTATAATTAAGTAGATCGTGGATTTAATTTGCCAAATTAAAACAGTGCATTAAATCAACCTTTATGTTGCCCGTAAGATGATCAAGAGCCTGAAAACTAATTTTCGTTGACATACAAACAATAAACGTTAGAGTAATTGGCAACATTGGGTACACAAAACGACGAAAAACAAAACGAAAAACACAATGCAATATGTGTTGGATACCACTATGCGTAGACAAACACAGATAACGTAAATAAGACATGAACCCTCATACAAACAACTGGAGGTAACGAGGATTCGAACATCGTTTTTATGCGAAAACCATGTTCGGTTCGTTTTTACCACCAGTTGTTTGTAGGTGGGGTCATGTCTTATTTATGTTATTTGTGCTTACTTGCATATAGTTGTGTCCAACAGGACTTGACTACATGAGTAAATAAGGGTAATAACAAAATTACCGAACTCCGAGCAATCTTACAAAGGGTGAATGGTTTCTGATAAGAATCAGGAACTGCTTACCCTTCGCATCCACATGGGTTCAGCCCCGGTTATTTGATGGGGTCCCTGTGACTCTTTTTATTAATTTTCTGTGTTCTGTGTTTTTGTCTGTTTGTCTTCGTCCTGCAGACAATGCTGCCAGTGTCTCTTGGTTCGTCCTGCAGACCATGCTGCCAGTGTCTCTTGGTTCGTCCTGCAGACAATGCTGCCAGTGTCTCTTGGTTCGTCCTGCAGACAATGCTGCCAGTGTCTCTTGGTTCGTCCTGCCGACAATGCTGCCAGTGTCTCTTGGTTCGTCCTGCAGACAATGCTGCCAGTGTCTCTTGGTTCGTCCTGCAGACAATGCTGCCAGTGTCTCTTGGTTCGTCCTGCAGAAAATGCTGCCAGTGTCTCTTGGTTCGTCCTGTCGACAATGCTGCAAGTGTCTCTTGGCTCGTCCTGCAGACAATGCTGCCAGTGTCTCTTGGTTCGTCCTGTCGACAATGCTGCCAGTGTCTCTTCGTTCGTCCTGCAGACAATGCTGCCAGTGTCTCTTGGTTGTCCATTCTTAATTGCCCCTTTGCTTTTCTAACGTTAATTTTTTAACTATAGCTTCAATTTGATATTGTTCAATGTTCACTTATATCCACATCCATTACTTGAATGAGTGATTGATTGTAATCTAAAGACATTTATGTAGCTATATCAATTACGATGAGAACAAGTTAGATTCAATGCAATGATGATTATACCCACTTTGTACCTGACCAACACTCACGGAAACAACAGTCTGCGGGTAGACATGAACACTTTGTCCTGAATCCGAGCCAACCAATCTTTACCCGTATACCTTAATGCTGTGTTTTTAGCGGAGGATCAGCTAATACCAATGTCATAATCCGTGGTTTTCGCGACTGTGGGTCGAACCTAGAATCTACCACATTTGATGTGTGCACGGTAACCATTACATGACTGATGAGGTTTCCGTTACTCGAAAATTTAACCAGGATTTCCTTGTGGTAAAATTGTCGATTCGAAAGTGTTATGCCTGCCATCATAACTTGATTAACCGCTACAGAAGATGTGTGTAACATATGACCACGAATATGTTCTGTTTATAGTTATCACAATCAATCCTTTCACTATTCTCCTTAATTGGTTTGTAACAAGAGTAATACGAGGTGTGTCCCTACTGGAACCTGCAATGCTTACCTTGCGGTATCACATAAATTCAATCCTGTGGTGTTTGTGTTGCTTATTCCTTCGTATTCTGCGTAGTGTTTATCGATCGTTGTTTGTCATTTTCCTGTCGGCAGTCTCTTTTCAATTTACGGCTTCTGATTATCCCTTTGGTATCTTCATAATTTTCGTATCGGTGAAAATAGTTCTTTATTATTGCTTTGACCTCATTGTAAAACGTTTTGATTGTAAAATAACTGGGAGAAAATGAACAACCTAAATTTCAATATTGTAGATTTGTACATTTGTATATGAATTGGAGTTGATAGTAGAACGGTTTGAAGATACCAAAGAAGTAATCAAAAGATACCAAAGAAGTAATCAAAAGATACCAAAGGAGTAATCAGAAGATACCACAGGAGTAATCAGAAGATACCAAAGGAGTAATCAGAAGATACCACACGAGTAATCAGAAGATACCAAAGGAGTAATCAGAAGATATCAAAGGAGTAATCAGAAGATACCAAAGGAGTAATCAGAAGATACCACAGGAGTAATCAGAAGATACCAAAGGAGTAATCAGAAGATACCAAAGAAGTAATCAGAAGATACCAAAGGAGTAATCAGAAGATACCAAAGGAGTAATCAGAAGATACCAATGGAGTAATCAGAAGATACCAAAAGAGTAATCAGAAGATACCAAAGGAGTAATCAGAAGATACCAAAGAAGTAATCAGAAGATACCAAAGAAGTAATCAGAAGATACCAAAGGAGTAATCAGAAGAAGAACAGACAACATGATCTACAAAACACTACAGAGAAAGCACTAATGATTGAGCAACACGAACCCGACTTAAAACCCGGGGAAACTCAGTAGTTCCTCAATGACAAGTGATTCCTGCTCCAATAATGGAACCCGTTGTGGTGCTCTTGTTACAAACAGTGCAATAGATTTGGATAAAAATAAATATATTCACCTTCATAAAAATCGTCCGTGCACATGGTAGTACCAATAACAGTTTTAAAATCGTCAGTCTTTTCTGAACAGCCGTGTAGCTCCTCTAGTAATTCAGGTTGTACTGTAGCTGGTCGTTGTACTTTCTTTCCTAGTATAGCCTGGGGATGATCAATAAATAAATACACAGTATATACATATTGTGTTGGTACAGCTGTATTGTTTTAATAATTTTTTGTTCTTGTAATGTTCCATTTTAACATACAATACAGACATTACAATTCATTTACACAGCAAGACATAAGACACACTATATTGGCATTTTCCGATCTGGATATATATATTTATACATTGAATTAATCACTAGTTATTACATATGAAATGGTCATGATCAGTGCTCCAGATAATTTTCTAACTTGATGGAGTTATTCCCACTTATTTTGTTTTCGGAAATAGGAATAGGCGCAGCTGTATGCATCAAGAAGAGTTTGAAGATACCAAAAGGGAGGTAATCAGAATCCGTATATCAAAGAAGAACAGATGGCCAAAAGAAAAAGTACAAAGGGACAAACAACGATCTATAGAACATACACATAAAACTAAAGATCGAGTAACACTAACTCCACTAAACACCGCGGATGAAATCAGGTGCTCTGGAATGGTAAGAAATTGCTGCTCCACTAGTGGCACCGGTCGTATTAATCTAGTTACAAACCCGCATAGCGTCGAGTAGTGATGCGTTTACACACCTGACGAGACATGATACAAACAATTGTACCCACATTTATACATACAATATCTGTATCTAACATTTTCATAGAGTACACTATGATAATAATGTTAGATTTTATTAATATATTTACTTTTCTAATTAATAAGATTCTGAAATTCACAATAATTATATGCGTCACAGATAGTGCCACGTCTCCAAACAACATTTATTCAAACGTTTCATTCATCAATCGCTGTCATTGTCCGAATACAGAAAGTAGGCCCGACTAAAGTACATATTGTATATGTGATACTTAAGAAATAATTCATGGCAGCCGTAGATTTGTGCTCATTTAACCATGAGTTGGGCATTTATATTCGATTATTTTTTCCCGAGCGCTAGCGAGGGATAAAATACGAATATAAAAGCCCAACCCATGGTTAAATGTATACAAATCTACGGCTGCCATGAATTATTTCTTTTCTAATATGACAAATACGGTAATTTGTATGACACTAGGCTATCTTAGAATCCGCCACACAACGGCTGTTCCGTTTAGCCCCCTTCACATATGAATATGAATATTGGTTGTTTACGTCGTCAAAATTTCATGTGGGAGGTGGCCGGAACATCCGTCGGGGAAAACCCCAGATGAGTGCGTTTTCATTGCATATTTGTGTATACATGTAAACAAAGTAATATAATGTGTAGTTGTGTATGACCTCATGGAAACGGCTTGTAGGCTTTTAT
>OY726529.1:8279538-8500519 GCA_963383655.1 Bathymodiolus septemdierum | reverse complement strand
TAGAAATCGACCAATCAGAATTTTTATTTGCCTATGATGGCCATGTTTGTTAACAAATCGAACCAAAATGAACATTCTTTATAGAGGACCTTCCATAGATGCTTCCTACCAATTTTCGGTTCATTTGGCCAAGTGGTTTCAGAGGAGAATATTTATTAGAAATCGATCAATCAGAAACAAGAATTGCCTGTGGTGGCCATGTTTGTTAACAGATCGGGACGAAATGAGCAATCTTTATAGAGGACATTCCATAGATGCTTCCTACCAAGTTTCAGTTCATTTGGCTAAGCGGTTTCAGAGGAGAAGATTAAAATGTGAAAAGTTTACAGACGGACGACGGATGCCAAGTGCTGGCAATAGCTCACGTTGCCTTTGGCAAGGTGAGCTAAAAATAACTTTTCAATCTTCTTGATCTTCGACGAGTGATGCACAAACTACAACAGTTATACAATATATGTATCTCTACAGTAGAGGATGTTAATTACTAAATTTTCTGCCAGATGTTCATACATGAAAGAAATTATAGTGTCAATGATATAACATGTATATCTAGAGTATGTATAACACATACATTAATATGCTTCCTGCTCCAGATCAACATGTAATAATTACAGCAGCATGTCAAAAGTCATGTTCTCAAAATTACCTGATAGTCATAAAGAACACACTCTTCTTAAAACCATCTTGAAGAGTTTGTTTTTTGTCCTATTTAAATGAAATATACTAACCCTAACAGAATATTGTACAATTTCTAAATTTATTATACTTCTTAAAGTATTCACAAATTAAACACAGAATCAAATATCTGACATGACAGGTTACTATTATTAGTTTATTAGGACATTCACAATATATAATGTGTATTTAATTTACAAATACTTGAAGATCAGTATTTGTAAAATTATTGTAAGTTTAACATTAAAAACTGTAGGAATTCTTAGTGGTACAAAATAAACAAAATCAGGAGAATATTTTCAATAGATTGATTGATTAATTTATTGTGCTCAACGCCACTTTCAGCAATATCTCATGGCGACCAATTTTAGTGGTGGAAGAAGCCGGACTACCCAGAGAGAACCACCGACCATGGGCAAGCAACTGGTAAACTTTATCACTTGTGGCTGTGAGTCGAGTGCACCCGTTTTTGTAATTTACAAAGTCGGGCGCGAACCCACGCCATATTGGTGATAGGCTTGTATGAGTTGATAGGTAATCCAACTACCTAACTCATTGAGCCATCCGGGACCTTTTCAACACACATTTAAAAATGTAATATATACATTGTATGTACTTTAGAAGACTTGACTCACTACTCACTAACTGTAGCATCTCAATAATGAAGACAGTTCTGTTTTAGTTTAAACATATTTCATTGTTTACAACAGATGGATAAGACAAAAGTTTTGTTCCAACTTAGAACATCTTCTCCAGTTTCTGTAATATATTTTTTACTTAAGGCCAAGAAAAAAAATACCTGTGTTTCTGCTGACATGCTCTAAAATATTAGGGTCGGTCGGTAGGTAGGTAGGAAAAAGATTTTGTATTATTTAATATTTTAGCTAGTTTCTACAGGGGACACATTATAACTTTAATAGTGCTTTTTCAAAAATAAAAAAAAAACAAACTTTAGGGTAGGCACAATAAATTATGGTCGGTAGGGTTAGTGGAAACACTTGTAAATTTTTTGTTTGCCTAATTCACTGTTTTCTTTACAATATAGTTATTATTTTAATTCAAGACTTGGAACCTTACATTTGATAGAGCAACATAAGATTTATTTAATTTCATACTTTTAGAATAAACTTTTCAAGTTTGAGTTTTTTTAGAGGAATACAGCTAGTCTGAATAGTACAGATGGAAAAAGTGTTGACCATTACTACTTAACCATAGTCAAACCTGCCCATGTGGTCACCTCTATTAAAAGGTCACATTTTACTTGTTTCATAGAAAATTTCATATGAATTGAACCTCTTTTAAAAGGTCATCTGTCTTAAAAGACCACTGTTTTCCTTGTTCCAAAGGTGACCTCTTAATACAGGTTTGACTGTATAACAAATCAAGATTGAGTATCTACAAATACTATAAAAGATCAATAAACCCTGACTTAAATGGACCATACAGATTATCCTTACTTGGCCTACATTTGTATTAAGGCACTTTCAATAGAACTGTTTTTATACTTCATTCCTGTGGCTTTTTTATTGTATAGAGTTAAAATCCCATCAAATATGTTCGACCAAGCTGGATCAACTAACTCTATGACCCATGGTAGTCAAACATTCTCAAACAAGAATTTGATACACAGGATTAACACAACAAAATAAATACTGGAAAGTTTGTCAACAAATGTTTACATATTGGGATAAAAGTAAAAGTAAGCATAGAGCTCCATTATAGATTAAAAGTGTGAAAGTCTGTGTTGACTCTGAGAAATTCTGTAGTCAGCAAAGAATTTAGATATTTCTGTCACCAGATTGGTTATATGTTGTACATGATATTTCTGTCACCAGATTGGTTATATGTTGTACATGATATTTCTGTCATCAGATTGGTTATATGTTGTACATGATATTTCTGTCAACAGATTGGTTACATGTTGTACATGATATTTCTGTCACCAGATTGGTTATATGTTGTACATGATATTTCTGTCATCAGATTGGTTATATGTTGTACATGATATTTCTGTCATCAGATTGGTTATATGTTGTACATGATATTTCTGTCATCAGACTGGTTACATGTTGTACATGATATTTCTGTCATCAGATTGGTTATATGTTGTACATGATATTTCTGTCATCAGATTGGTTATATGTTGTACATGATATTTCTGTCACCAGATTGGTTGGTTATATGTTGTACATGATATTTCTGTCATCAGATTGGTTATATGTTGTACATGATATTTCTGTCATCAAATTGGTTATATGTTGTACATGATATTTCTGTCATCAGACTGGTTACATGTTGTACATGATATTTCTGTCATCAGACTGGTTACATGTTGTACATGATATTTCTGTCATCAGATTGGTTATATGTTGTACATGATATTTCTGTCATCAGATTGGTTATATGTTGTACATGATATTTCTGTCATCAGATTGGTTATATGTTGTACATGATATTTCTGTCACCAGACTGGTTACATGTTGTACATGATATTTCTGTCATCAGATTGGTTATATGTTGTACATGATATTTCTGTCATCAGACTGGTTATATGTTGTACATGATATTTCTGTCATCAGACTGGTTATATGTTGTACATGATATTTCTGTCATCAGATTGGTTATATGTTGTACATGATATTTCTGTCATCAGACTGGTTATATGTTGTACATGATATTTCTGTCATCAGACTGGTTATATGTTGTACATGATATTTCTGTCATCAGATTGGTTATATGTTGTACATGATATTTCTGTCATCAGATTGGTTATATGTTGTACATGATATTTCTGTCATCAGATTTGTTATATGTTGTACATGATATTTCTGTCACCAGATTGGTTATATGTTGTACATGATATTTCTGTCATCAGATTGGTTATATGTTGTACATGATATTTCTGTCACCAGATTGGTTATATGTTGTACATGATATTTCTGTCATCAGATTGGTTATATGTTGTACATGATATTTCTGTCATCAGATTGGTTATATGTTGTACATGATATTTCTGTCATCAGACTGGTTATATGTTGTACATGATATTTCTGTCATCAGATTGGTTATATGTTGTACATGATATTTCTGTCATCAGACTGGTTATATGTTGTACATGATATTTCTGTCATCAGACTGGTTATATGTTGTACATGATATTTCTGTCATCAGATTGGTTATATGTTGTACATGATATTTCTGTCATCAGATTGGTTATATGTTGTACATGATATTTCTGTCATCAGATTGGTTATATGTTGTACATGATATTTCTGTCACCAGATTGGTTATATGTTGTACATGATATTTCTGTCATCAGATTGGTTATATGTTGTACATGATATTTCTGTCATCAGATTGGTTATATGTTGTACATGATATTTCTGTCATCAGACTGGTTACATGTTGTACATGATATTTCTGTCATCAGATTGGTTATATGTTGTACATGATATTTCTGTCATCAGATTGGTTATATGTTGTACATGATATTTCTGTCACCAGATTGGTTGGTTATATGTTGTACATGATATTTCTGTCATCAGATTGGTTATATGTTGTACATGATATTTCTGTCATCAAATTGGTTATATGTTGTACATGATATTTCTGTCATCAGACTGGTTACATGTTGTACATGATATTTCTGTCATCAGACTGGTTACATGTTGTACATGATATTTCTGTCATCAGATTGGTTATATGTTGTACATGATATTTCTGTCATCAGATTGGTTATATGTTGTACATGATATTTCTGTCATCAGATTGGTTATATGTTGTACATGATATTTCTGTCACCAGACTGGTTACATGTTGTACATGATATTTCTGTCATCAGATTGGTTATATGTTGTACATGATATTTCTGTCATCAGACTGGTTATATGTTGTACATGATATTTCTGTCATCAGACTGGTTATATGTTGTACATGATATTTCTGTCATCAGATTGGTTATATGTTGTACATGATATTTCTGTCATCAGACTGGTTATATGTTGTACATGATATTTCTGTCATCAGACTGGTTATATGTTGTACATGATATTTCTGTCATCAGATTGGTTATATGTTGTACATGATATTTCTGTCATCAGATTGGTTATATGTTGTACATGATATTTCTGTCATCAGATTGGTTATATGTTGTACATGATATTTCTGTCACCAGATTGGTTATATGTTGTACATGATATTTCTGTCATCAGATTGGTTATATGTTGTACATGATATTTCTGTCATCAGATTGGTTATATGTTGTACATGATATTTCTGTCATCAGATTGGTTATATGTTGTACATGATATTTCTGTCATCAGACTGGTTATATGTTGTACATGATATTTCTGTCATCAGATTGGTTATATGTTGTACATAATATTTCTGTCATCAGACTGGTTATATGTTGTACATGGTATTTCTGTCATCAGACTGGTTATATGTTGTACATGATATTTCTGTCATCAGATTGGTTATATGTTGTACATGATATTTCTGTCATCAGATTGGTTATATGTTGTACATGATATTTCTGTCATCAGATTGGTTATATGTTGTACATGATATTTCTGTCACCAGATTGGTTATATGTTGTACATGATATTTCTGTCATCAGATTGGTTATATGTTGTACATGATATTTCTGTCATCAGATTGGTTATATGTTGTACATGATATTTCTGTCATCAGATTGGTTATATGTTGTACATGATATTTCTGTCATCAGATTGGTTATATGTTGTACATGATATTTCTGTCATCAGATTGGTTATATGTTGTACATGATATTTCTGTCACCAGATTGGTTATATGTTGTACATGATATTTCTGTCATCAGATTGGTTATATGTTGTACATGATATTTCTGTCATCAGACTGGTTACATGTTGTACATGATATTTCTGTCATCAGATTGGTTATATGTTGTACATGATATTTCTGTCACCATTTCAGATGATTCTTTTTTGCCATTTAATGAAATTTCTATTAAAAGTGATGTCAGCCATCTTGGATGGAGGAATGAGGGGGTAGTTGTCATACATAATTTCTAAAGTGGACCAACAAAAGATCAATTCAGTTCAAGTTTCTGAGCAGAAGATTATAATGTGACTTTTTTTTTAACAAATTATGCATAATTGAAAAAAAATGGCTGAGAGAAAAATTTTACCAAAATACACAACATGTATGTTAACTCCTCATCACCATGTTGCTGCAGTTAAAACTTGTTCTTGGTCACCTACTGTCAGAGGGAAGGTCTAATAATCTGTTATCAACCAGATAGCATTGAAAATGTTATTTAATACCTATTGAAAGAAAGTGTGAATTTCTCTCAGAACCATTTTTAAACTGTCAAAAGATAAATGGTTACTTGGCAAAATGTGTTCTATTTATAGTAAAAAATCCTATAGGTACATATGTAGTTATATAATTTGTTTCTAAACCTTTAAACAGCTAATGTTAAAGATGATAAACATTATTGACAAAATCTGTGATTAACGGACAAAACCAAATTTATTGATCCTGTGTCATTTAAATACAAACCGAAATGTCAGCCAGAACCCCTACGAAAAATTAACAATAAATATAATCATTACATTTAAACAGATAGTTCCTGTAATATAATTCTAGAAGCATGTTTTTCAAATCGTCACGATTAAAAGACGGCCTTAAATTATCTGTCTAATTTGTAACATGTACTATCAATGTATTATGCTTTGTGTTTAACTTGTATGTTCTCAAAATTGTTAGTTTGTAAAATCATTTAGGAATTATAGAGAAAAACTACATTTAATTCTGCTTTTGTTGATAAAAAAAACTATCAAAATAGGACATGAATTGACATCAGGTTTAAAATTAGAAAAATCATAGCTTTATATGAAATATATATGGTCAGGGTATGGTGTTTAATGCCACATTCAACAATATTTTAGTTATATCAGTTTTATTTGTGGAGTGAACTACCCGGAGTAAACCACTGACCTGTTGCAAGTCACTGACAAACTTTATCGCATAAATATACATTACTTGTGCACTGTCGAAGCATATAGGTAATATGTGTATGAGGCTTAGAAATGGGGGAAAGGCGAGCCTTTTCCCGCGTTTCGCGCCAAATACACATATTTATCTATATGCTTCGACAGTGCACATGTATTGTATTTATCCTGCAATTTTAAATTGTAAATAAACGTTTACTGGACGATGATAAAAGTATTTGAAATAATTTTGTGTATGTATTTGAAAACAATATCCCCTGATGAGTTCAGGAGTGGGCGGAGCTTACATTTGTATATTCTATTTATAACTGACCAATATCAAAAAAAATATTGGGCAGGCTTTATTGGTCGGTAAATGCTGTCATTGCAGGATAATGTTGTATATAGTACACCTCGCAATGAGTGGGATTCAAACTCACAAATTTAGTGATGAAAGGCAATGGCTGCAAAGGTTACAAACTGATTACAAACTTTATCACATAATGTTGTATCAAGTACACCTTGCCATGACTGGGATTCGAACTCACAACTTTAGTGGTGAAAGGCACTGATTGCATAGGTAGTTGTAAATCCAACTATGATATGATCATGACAACGACCCCTGATTATATAGAAAACAAATTGAATTATGTGAATACTGTTGTCTACTGTCTGTACATTCTATTACAAAATAAGTTAATAAAATAGACACAAGTACATGTATTTATCTAGACACAAGTACATGTATTTATCTAGACACAAGTACATGTATTTATCTAGACACAAGTACATGTATTTATCTAGACACAAGTACATGTATTTATCTAGACACAAGTACATGTATTTATCTAGACACAAGTACATGTATTTATCTAGACACAAGTACATGTATTTATCTAGACACAAGTACATGTATTTATCTAGACACAAGTACATGTATTTATCTAGACACAAGTACATGTATTTATCTAGACACAAGTACATGTATTTATCTAGACACAAGTACATGTATTTATCTAGACACAAGTACATGTATTTATCTAGACACAAGTACATGTATTTATCTAGACACAAGTACATGTATTTATCTAGACACAAGTACATGTATTTATCTAGACACAAGTACATGTATTTATCTAGACACAAGTACATGTATTTATCTAGACACAAGTACATGTATTTATCTAGACACAAGTACATGTATTTATCTAGACACAAGTACATGTATTTATCTAGACACAAGTACATGTATTTATCTAGACACAAGTACATGTATTTATCTAGACACAAGTACATGTATTTATCTAGACACAAGTACATGTATTTATCTAGACACAAGTACATGTATTTATCTAGACACAAGTACATGTATTTATCTAGACACAAGTACATGTATTTATCTAGACACAAGTACATGTATTTATCTAGACACAAGTACATGTATTTATCTAGACACAAGTACATGTATTTATCTAGACACAAGTACATGTATTTATCTAGACACAAGTACATGTATTTATCTAGACACAAGTACATGTATTTATCTAGACACAAGTACATGTATTTATCTAGACACAAGTACATGTATTTATCTAGACACAAGTACATGTATTTATCTAGACACAAGTACATGTATTTATCTAGACACAAGTACATGTATTTATCTAGACACAAGTACATGTATTTATCTAGACACAAGTACATGTATTTATCTAGACACAAGTACATGTATTTATCTAGACACAAGTACATGTATTTATCTAGACACAAATACATGTATTTATCTAGACACAAGTACATGTATTTATCTAGACACAAGTACATGTATTTATCTAGACACAAGTACATGTATTTATCTAGACACAAGTACATGTATTTATCTAGACACAAGTACATGTATTTATCTAGACACAAGTACATGTATTTATCTAGACACAAGTACATGTATTTATCTAGACACAAGTACATGTATTTATCTAGACAAAAGTACATGTATTTATCTAGACACAAGTACATGTATTTATCTAGACACAAGTACATGTATTTATCTAGACACAAGTACATGTATTTATCTAGACACAAGTACATGTATTTATCCAGTATATGTTCTTATTCACCTTACAACTCCTAATAAAATACATGTACTCCTGTGTATGTTCTTGTTTTGTACTAGATTAAAGCCTTTATTAAAAATCAATTGTGTGACACTGGTCTTTGAACTAAACAATACCTTGCCAGGCTTCACAGAGATATTACTACGATCATTAAACTTTAATTACTGTCTTAATCAATCAATTGTTTCTAATTAATAAATATGAGAGAATATATTAACCAGGCCAAGAAAAAAAAATACCAGTGTTTCCGCTAACATGCTCTAAAATATTAGGGTCGGTAGGTAGGAAAAAAAGATTGTATTCTGTTATATATATTTTAGCTAGTTTCTACAGGGAACACATTCTAACTTTAATAGTGCTTGTTCAAAAATGGCAAAAAAAAACTTTAGGGTGGGTAGGGTTAGCGGAAACACGTGTAATTTTTGCTTTGCCTCATAGTGTACAGCTACTGATTACTTGATCGTCACACTAATCTAAGTTAAGTTAGACCAGGAACTTGATACCCCAGGTTACTATCAGGATCAATATGACTATTGTTTTTAACTCTGACTATCTGTTAAATCTACATATGTATTCATGAACAACAATGGTTAAATCAGCTGGAAGGTAAAATGTCCTTGTAAGGTAACCCATTTATTGTTTATTGAAAAATAACAATTTACAGCATAAAAATGTAAACAAAACCAGTACAAAAAACCATGAATTCCAAAATACACCTCCCCCCTCCTAAAAAAAAACAAAAAAAACCAAACTTTTAAGCTTGTAATAATTTAATGTTAGTTTTCATGACTTTTGCCATGGTCTGAAAAGCAAATTTTACTTGTCAAATTTCATAATTTAATATTAAAATATGCAGCAGTCACTCAATTCATACTACAATATATGCTTTCCCTACATAAAAACCTCCATGTTTAATATTTATAATTCCTTCTTAAACATCAATGAAAATAGGTCCCAAAAACTTCTGCCAGTACCTATCTGTAGCATTTAAATTTCAATATATTTGATTGTGGATGAACTGTAGCTTGGCCGGAAAAGAAATATAAATGTTTTCAAAATTCATTTTGTAAACTTATAAACTAGGTGAGAAACAGAGGTGAGTGACTGCACTAAATTAATCGGAAATAAACCAACTTCTTAAAAATTTTAAATTATTCAATCATTATTTTATTCAAATGACAGTGTGTATGTCCTCTTGATATCAATTTACTGTCAAATATGATTTACACAAACTTTCTAAAACTTAAGGTTTCAATAAAAACACAAATATCAATTTAGTGTGCACAACACATTTCTGTAATAACTTTCAACGGGTACTCTCAAAGACAAATAATTAAATAAAACCAAAGGGCCTAAACAAGATAGCCAAAATCAACAATATATCTTTACGTCTTCGCTATCAAAATTTCCAACGTCAATACTCCGTAATTTGGTCCACTCTAATCCTACAATGTTGACAAACTTTTCAAAGTTGGACTTTCACGGAGGGTCATTTACAACATATCAAGATAGTAATACAATAATGAGGTAATTATAGCTCATGTTGACTTTAGCCTTTACGATAATAACCCCCAATGAAATAAAAACTTATTCTGTGATCTATATTAAATACCTATATTAGTCAAGTGATAGGAACAGACGATTATTAAAGAAAGCACTAGTTACTTTTAGAAAAGTTGCCAAGTTTTGCCACAGGACTTGTACCACAGGATTTGTACTACAGGACTTGTACCACAGGATTTGTACTACAAGACTTGTACCACAGGACTTGTACTACAAGACTTGTACCACAGGATTTGTACCACAGGATTTGTACTATAAGACTTGTACCACAGGATTTGTACTACAAAACCTGTATCAAGGTGTATGGCAGTATGTTTTCTTTAGCAACATATCATAAAATTTCAATTAAAATCCTATTGCTTTTAAAAAGACAGACATATTAAAGTTTTATTATCTATAAAAAGTGTCTACCAACCAATCTAAATGATTCACCTGAAAAGATAACATAGAGCCCTATTTATTGTCTAGTATCTGAACATAGGCAGGCCTCGACATTAACGATTGTCCGGTACCAGTGAAAACTGACGTCAGACAAGTAGATCTTGTATTACGGTTGTCCGACAGGACAAGTGAAAAAATCAGATTCCCCAACGTGCCGGTACGACGGACAAATCTATTTCCACTGGTATAAAATACTGGGTTTGTTGTATAAAAGAGGCCTGCTTGATCTCCAATTTGTTCATAATTTATTTTGATTAAAACTAAAGTGAAACGCCAGATCAAAACTCTTTTATTGTATCATTTATTGTTCCTCCAGACAGGCTTTGATGAAGTTCTAGGACATTGACAAAATTAAAGTCGCAATCTCAGAAACGCTTTTATGAACTGAAATATCAAAACAAGAATCACTCCGGAACGGACACGTAAAAATTATCGGATATCAATTTGGTGCCAAATTTAAACTGGTCTTTTGTGCAAAATACGATAGAGGACTTGATTTAGGCTTTTGGGAAATAGTGAAACCTTTGAAATGGACACATATTACAAACTTTTTCCT
Source organism: Bathymodiolus septemdierum (assembly GCA_963383655.1). NCBI lineage: Eukaryota > Metazoa > Mollusca > Bivalvia > Mytilida > Modiolidae > Bathymodiolus > Bathymodiolus septemdierum. The sequence continues at coordinate 8,489,195 of OY726529.1, read as the reverse complement.
GATCTGGTTGAAAAGATCCACTTCAATTTTTATTTCTCTATGAATTTAAATAAAATTAATACTTTGCTTTATTTATATCACAGGCACTTGTTTCTGGTAAAAAAAAATATACCTAAATACTGGTATATATAGTATCTAGGTATATATTTTTTTTTTCAGAAACAAGGATTTATATAATACAAATATGAGTTATTACAATTTGTGTGGTACTGGATCACAACACAGTAATATTTCAAAAGGAAAATATAAAAATCACTGACTCCAATCAAGGTAGACAGAACTAAAAATGTGTCCTTAAGGTAGTTATGACTAAAAAAAAACAACAGAACAAATCAGTTCAGGCAGCTTTAACATTTACTAAATTTGGGCATGAGAGGGGTCGCGAAACAATGTTTCGATTAATCGCAATTGACTTCTCCCAGAAGTGTCCCCACTTCTCTCTGTTGTCTCCCACTTCTCCCTGTGAGCTCTCTGAAAGTAGTGGGAGCCCTGGATAATTATTCTCTAGTTTTTGTTATTTTTTATAAATTTTTTCGGACAACTAAAAGATTGAGTCGGACAAGTACTTTTTTTTAGTTAGTTGTCCGAAGGGACAAGTTGAAAAATATGCAGAGGCCTAATAGGTATTTTGTTTTGTTTGTCTTCATCCTGTGTCTTGTCTGCCCTGTTGTCTGTGTCTCCGGATTGTTCATTCTTGATTGCCCCTTCAGTTTTCTCTAACATTTATTTGTCCTGTGTCTTGTGTGCCTTGTTGTCTGTGTTTCCGGATTGTTCATTCTTGATTGTCCCTTCAGTTTTCTCTAACATTTATTTGTCCTGTGTCTTGTGTGCCCTATGTTGTCTGTGTCTCTAGATTCTTCATTCTTGATTGCCCCTTCGGCTTTCTCTAACTTTTATTTGTCCTGTGTCTTTTTTAGAAATCATCCAACTAGAAACAAGAATTGCCTATGGCGGCCATGTTTGTTAACAGATCAGGACAAAATGAGCAATCTTTAAAGAGGATCTTCCATAGATGCTTCCTATCAAGTTTCGGTTCATTTTGCAAATCAGTTTCAGAGAAGATTCAAATGTGAAAAATTAACAGAAGACGGATGCCAAGTGATGGCAAAAGCTCACATGGGCTTTGGCCAGGTGAGCTAAAAAGGTATATGCAAAAAATTGGGTGTTGGTTCCTTAAGTTCCCTCATTTCTATGAAATGCTAAGAGTTGCAACACAATACTTCAGACAGGAATTTTTCACAGGAATTCAATGAGAAAAACTTTGATGTTGAGTATACTTGATGAAGGTTATTCCAGAAATGTGTTGTGTATTTTAAATTAGATGTATCTACGTTTTTTATTCAAGATTGTCTTCCTTTAAAGTGATATAAAAGTACAATTTTCACCAACTTTTTCAGTACATGTACAACATTTATGTAGCTAGAATAAACCAATCAAAAACATTCTTACTTCTCTAAATACAAAATTTTACAAATGAAGCCATCTAATTACCACTTTCTTTAGTACTTTAATCCTTTAACATATTTAATCTCCCTTACATAAGACTTTTTTATATAATATCAAAACAGTTATTTCTTTTACAATTCACCTACCTAACTTCATATAAATATGTAACAATTATTATAGTAATCTTCATGCATAATTAAACAAGTTATATAAAAACCATTTAACTCTTACTCTGAACATATCATGTTTTATTACCTCAAATCATTTAATGATTTAACCTTGAATGACAAACCTTGTCAAGTCAGTCTTATAGACTCCCATAGTGAATTACTCTTATCATTAACAAACTACAACGGTTCTCTTGTCAAATCAAACTAGTAGAGCTGTGCAAGATATCTTTTGGATTCTTTATAATGATGCAGAGATCCAATGAATATTCTCCTTTCACTTCTGGTGTTTTGTTTTAATTGTATATATCTGATGGTGGTCTGGGTACAAAATGAGCAGATTGTGGGCAGTATATCATAGACATATCATAATAAATCAAAGAAATATAACAGGTAGGTAAATGTTTATACCAGGCGGGTAAATCTTATACCAGGCAGGTAAATCTCATACCAGGCAGGTAATTCATATACCAGGCAGGTAAATCTTATACCAGGCAGGTAAATGTTTATACCAGTCAGTGCCGGATTTCCCTATAGGCTTGGTAGGCTGAAAACTAGGGCCTCAACATCCAGGGGGCCTCTGGTCAAGGTGTATAATATTTTTGTCATTGTCATAGACCTTTCTTCCACATGTTGCCCTTTTGTAATTTTCCTTGCACTCCATTTCAGAATAATAAAGCCAATAAGTCGACACTACCATTGATTTCTGTGTTAATTGTGTCCTTCCATAGAAGCAGTGAGATAGATAAATTGAAAAAACAAGGTGTTGTCAGATATCAAATTTGTTTCAATTTCGTGGCTAATTTTCTTTAGATGAGGAATTGTGAATCCTGAACTCTCTTCCTCCTTATCAAACATCATTTGACAAGAAGATTAACATAAAAAATATGAATTACCTAACAAAATCTTAAACTAAGAAATTTGCTCCTAATTCTATACAGCCTAAAGAAATGTAACAGTTTCACACCTAAATCTAGTGATGTACTATTTTACACCAATAAGAACCTTACTAATCATCTTTAAACCTTTTTTACTACTTGTTGTATTTCATTTCTACTGTCATAACTATACAATAAATACAGATTAATACATGGGCATTTCCATATTGGGCTGGTTATCATCCAGAGATCCCCATATTGGCCCGAGATGGAGTCGAGGGCCAATATGGGTCGAGGGATGATAACCAGGCCAATATGGAAATGCCCATGTATTAAACTATTTATTACATAATTCCGACATCTAGAAAAGAGACACCCATATTGGCTTGAGACAATGTCGAGGCCCATTGGCCCGGGCCAATATGGGCCTCGATATGGAAATGATCTTGTAGTAATCCAATAACCGGTTATTTTCCTGGGGTGTGACAATATGGATAGTTTACTTCCGGTCATATTGGTCATACAAAAATGCCTTTATTTGAACTAAGTATGTAATAAATACTGGTAAAACTAATGAATTTCAAGTACTTTTAATGTATAACCTTGCATGACACCAAGTCATATCAATTAATACTGAAAAGTATTGCTAACAAGATGTTGCATGCTACGTCGTGCTAAGAATACCCCCACTCGTTCATTTGTGTCAAATTTGTATATATCTCGACACTCATTACCAGAAAATGCTGTAAAAACATGAAAAATTCTAAGTCACATGGTAAACAGGAAGTAGATGTGCAGTAAACCTGGAAAGGGGAGACACGGTACAAGTCACCATGCCAAAGTCACATATCAAATATAAAATCATTTCTTCCAGTAGAAGCTGAGATATCTGTTACGAAAGTTTTCATTACGGCAAACATGAAAAATTCTAAGTCGTGCGGTAAACAGGAAGTAGATGTGCGGTAAGCATGGAAAGGGGAGACACGGTACAAGTCACCTTGCCAAAGCCACATATCAAATATAAAATCATTTCTTCCAGTAGAAGCTGAGATATCTGTTACGAAAGTGTGAACGGACGGACAAGGTTTTTGCAAAATAGCCCCCTCTCTACGAATGAGGGTATAAAAATTAATGTTAAGATATTTGACAAGAAGAATCCTGAATATTTCACTTTTTGTTAATATTTAGATATGATGTATACAGTGTTAAGAGAACAAGGAGTCAACTCTAATACGTGTATGTTCTTCTAACTCTTTAAAACATTAAAAAATCAGTCCTAGTTTTTACCTGATGAAGGTTATTCCATAAATGTGTCATGCCCACTATAATAATTAGATACCTCTGCTCTTTAGTTCCAAAGACTTATACATTATTTGGCTTTACAACATTTTAGCATGGTTATTCCAGAAACGCATCATGCACCCTAAAATTATTATCTACGTTTTTATTTGTCTGTCAAAAAAACCATTAATCATTTATAACAGGAAAAATTCAATTTCATTTTAAACAGATCACATGATCAGTAAAGACATTGGTATAATGGAGAAAAAAAATATTGGAGCAAATGGATTTTTATTTTAGATGGTGCGAGAAGAGTATATCAAAGAAAAACAGACAACACAAGAAAAAGTACAAACAACAATCTACTAAACATTACACATAAAACTAAAGATTGAGTAACACTAAAAACTGGGGGTGAATTCAGGTTATGTCGATTGGTGCAAATACAAAATACCATGGTCAGGATACAAACTGTAACTTCCATTCATTATTTTTTTAAACAGTTCTACAGAACAATAGTCAGCTCATTATATTCATTAAGCTAATTGTGTGACCCATCATTTATGTACATGACAAGATTTCATAATGATTATCTGACTATTATGTATACATATAAACTGTTATAATTATCTACACATCGTTCTATATTTACCTCATGTTTACCTATACAAGCACATGTAACAGGACGTACAAAAAATAGGCATACCTGACTTCTCCCTCAGAGAACATAAGGAAGAACCAACAATCACAGCCCATAAAAACTTGCAAACAAGCTGAACCAACAATCAGAGCCCATAAAAACTTGTAAACAAGCTGAACCAACAATCAGAGCCAATAAAAACTTGTAAACGAGCTGAACCAACAATCAGAGCCCATAAAAACTTGTAAACAAGCTGAACCAACAATCAGAGCCAATAAAAACTTGTAAACGAGCTGAACCAACAATCAGAGCCCATAAAAACTTGTAAACGAGCTGAACCAACAATCACAGCCCATAAAAACTTGTAAACAAGCTGAAACAACAATCAGAGCCTATAAAAACTTGTAAACAAGCTGAACCAACAATCAGAGCCTATAAAAACTTGTAGATGAGCTGAACCAACAATCAGAGCCTATAAAAACTTGTAGACGAGCTGAACCAACAATCAGAGCCCATAAAAACTTGTAAACAAGCTGAACCACAATCAAAGCCCATAAAAACTTGTAAACATACTGAACCAACAATCAGAGCCCATAAAAACTTGAAACAAGCTGAACCAACAATCAGAGCCTATAAAAACTTGTAGACGAGCTGAACCAACAATCAGAGCCTATAAAAACTTGTAGACGAGCTGAATCAACAATCAGAGCCCATAAAAACTTGTAAACAAGCTGAACCACAATCAAAGCCCATAAAAACTTGTAAACATACTGAACCAACAATCAGAGCCTATAAAAACTTGTAGACGAGCTGAACCAACAATCAGAGCCTATAAAAACTTGTAGACGAGCTGAACCAACAATCAGAGCCTATAAAAACTTGTAGATGAGCTGAATCAACAATCAGAGCCTATAAAAACTTGTAGACAAGCTGAGCCAACAATCAGAGCCCATAAAATCTTGTAGACGAGCTGAACCAACAATCAGAGTCTATAAAAACTTGTAAACGAGATGAACCAACAATCAGAGCCTATGAAACCTTGTAGACGAGCTGAACCAACAATCTAAACCTATAAAAACTTGTAAACAAGCTGAACCAACAATCAGAGCCCATAAAAACTTGTAAACAAGCTGAACCAACAATCACAGCCAATGAAAACTTGTAAACAAGCTGAACCAACAATCAGAGCCCATAAAAACTTGTAAACAAGCTGAACCAACAATCAGAGCCCATAAAAATGTGTAGACAAGCTGAACCAACAGTCACAGCCCATAAAAATGTGTAGACAAGCTGAACCAACAATCACAGCCCATAAAAACTTGCAAACAAGCTGACCCAACAATCAGAGCCTATAAAAACTTGTAAACGAGCTGAACCAAAAATCAGAGCCTATAAAACCTTGTAGACGAGCTGAACCAACAATCAGAGCCTATAAACACTTGTAAACAAGCTGGACCAACAATCAGAGCCCATAAAAACTTGTAAACGAGCTGAACCAACAATCAGAGCCTATAAAAACTTGCAAACGAGCTGAACCAACAATCAGAGCCCATAAAAACTTGTAGACAAGCTGAACCAACAATCAGACCCTATAAAAACTTGTAAACGAGCTGAACCAACAATCAGAGCTTATAAAACCTTGTAGACGAGCTGAACCAACAATCAGAGCCTATAAAAACTTGTAAACAAGCTGAACCAACAATCAGAGCCTATAAAAACTTGTAGAAGAGCTGAACCAACAATCAAAGCCCATAAAAACTTGTAGAGGAGATGAACCAACAATCAGAGCCTATAAAAACTTGTAAACAAGCTGAACCAACAATCACAGCCCACAAAAACTTGTAGACGAGCTGAACCAACAATCAGACCTATAAAAACTTGTAGACGAGCTGAAACAACAATCAGAGCCCATAAAAACCTGTAGACGAGCTGAACCAACAATCAGAGCCTATAAAAACTTGTAGACGAGCTGAACCAACAATCAGAGCCCATAAAAACTTGTAGATGAGCTGAACCACCAATCAGAGCTTATAAAAACTTGCAGACAAGCTGAACCAACAATCAGAGCCCATAAAAACTTGTAGACGAGCTGAACCAACAATCAGAGCTCATAAAATCTTGTAGACGAGCTGAACCAACAATCAGAGCCCATTAAAACTTGTAAACAAGCTGAACCAACAATCATAGCCCATAAAAACTTGTAGATGACAATCAAAGCCCATAACAACTTGTAGACGAGCTGAACCAACAATCAGAGCCATAAAAACTTGTAGACGAGCTGAACCAACAATCAGAGCCTATAAAAACTTGTAAACAAGCTGAACCAACAATCAGAGCCCATACAAACTTGCAGACGAGCTGAACCAACAATCAGAGCCCATAAAAACTTGTAGACGAGCTGAACCAACAATCAGAGCCCATAAAAACTTGTAGACGAGCTGAACCAACAATCAGAGCCCATAAAAACTTGTAAATGAGCTGAACCAACAATCAGAGGCTATAAAAACTTGTAAATGAGCTGAACCAACAATCAGAGCCTATAAAAATGTGTAAACAAGCTGAACCAACAATCAGAGCCTATAAAAACTTGTAGACGAGCTGAACCAACAATCAGATCCTATAAAAACCTGTAGACGAGCTGAACCAACAATCAGAGCCTATAAAAACTTGTAGACGAGCTGAACCAACAATCAGAGCCATAAAAATTTGTAGATGAGCTAAACCAACAATCAGAGCCCATAAAAACTTGTAGACGAGCTGAACCAACAATCAGAGCCCATAAAAACTTGTAAATGAGCTGAACCAACAATCAGAGCCTATAAAAACTTGTAGACGAGCTGAACCAATAATCAGAGCCTATAAAAATTTGTAGACGAGCTAAACCAACAATCAGAGCCCATAAAAACTTGTAGACGAGCTGAACCAACAATCAGAGCCCATAAAAACTTGTAAATGAGCTGAACCAACAATCAGAGCCTATAAAAACTTGTAAATGAGCTGAACCAACAATCAGAGTCCATAAAAATTTGTAAACAAGCTGAACCAATTTTTGCTAAAAATAATTTACTATCAAAACTTACTTAAATCTTCCATAGGTTCTTTGGAGATGTCTGGAAATTTGAACACTTCGTCGTCATTTTCGATTTCATTGAACAATTCTTTATAGTCGTCAAACGGTGAGGTATAATGCATTAACGGAGACGACCATAACTCTTCCTCCACCTCTATTGTAGGTACTTCTAAATAATGTATATCCTGGTCAGAAGTGGAGCTCATAACGCTTCTAAACAATGTATATCCTGGTCAGAGTTTGAGCTCATTACGCTATCAACAGCCAAATAAAATGAGTTAAAGTTTGGTGACCTGTTATCCTTATAACATATGTGTTTATGATAAGGTACTTATTTATTCCTACCTTTTTTTGGTTTTAATTAATATTTGAACAGCTTCCTAATAAAATATACTATTTTAGATTCCAACAAGAAACTGCAAAAACAAATACACTGATCAGCAAGACAACAGATTCAAGTCAGCAAATACTGACTTTCACAAAGATCCAAGTCAGCAAATACAATGTAGTGACTTTCTCCAAGGTAGAAAACATCTTATGTCACTACAAACTGACTTCCTCCAAAGTAGGAAATATCCAAGCCAGCAAATAGTGACTTTTACAGAGGTAGAAAATATGGAAGTCACTAACAAACTGACTTTTACAGAGGTAGATAGATATAATTGGAATTTATTCCTGGTTGCCTTCTAATCTTACTGTAATAATCACAAAAATTAAAATAAACTTTATAATCTTAATCCACTTAACTGGCCACAAACTAATGTCAGAAGAGAACATATGTTAATTCTGGAATTCAAAGTCGCTGATAATCCAGGCCAAACTTTACCATTCTGGTTTGTTGACATTTTTCTGCTCTACATGACATACATGTATATCAACAGATTTAGTACAATATTTACATCCTTTAGAATTCTATTTTTTTCAGTCACTCATTTAAATGTAGCATGTTTATATTACATTTCCTCCATATGTAAAATAACTTTGTTCAAGTCCACTTCAATTTTTAATTTTAATATCAAAGTGACTTTTACCTGGTAATTTATTGGTTTCGTGGGGAATTTAAATTTAGGTAACGGTTAGTTTCAACATTTATTTAATGTCCATTGCTCCAGGACACATTCCAACCATTGGGTCAATTCCATTATTTGCTCAAGTCATACACAGATTGCACAAATCAATGAGTTGATATCCCATCATAATTCTATACCTAAAACTGATCACCTTCAACCAGAAACTTTTTTGGAAATCTGCCAAAAGCATTTAATAACCACACTTTGTGATCCTTCCAACATGTCTAAATAAGAATTAAAGTCTCCAGCTAAACAAGTGTTCATATAGCTAACATTGAACAAAATCCATTGTAAATTGAACAAATGATATATAACACACTCATCTCTAGTTTTACTATTTGTATACTATAATTTGATTAAATTACTACGATATTATATTTCAATTAATATACATTTCACACCAAACTGGTCTCCTACAAACGATATAACTATATAAAAGTATGAGGCATTGAGGTACCTGCCAAACTACACTTAAGTACGAGGAGGTATCCGTCAAACTACACTTAAGTACGAGGAGGTATCCGTCAAACTATATAAATGTACGAGGAGGTATCCGTCAAACTATATAAATGTACAAGGAGGTATCCATCAGACTATATAAATGTACGAGGAGGTATCCGTCAAACTACACTTAAGTACGAGGAAGTATCCGTCAAACTACATTTAAGTACGAGGAGGTATCCGTCAAACTATATAAATGTGCGAGGAGGTATCCGTCAAACTACACTTAAGTATCCGTCAAACTACACTTAAGTATGAGGAGGTATCCATCAAACTACACTTAAGTACGAGGAGGTATCCATCAAACTATATAAATGTACGAGGAGGTATCCATCAGACTACACTTAAGTACGAGGACGTATCTGTCAAACTATATAAATGTACTAGGTGGTATCCGTCAAATAGTTCAATTCTAAATAACAATTATTTCCTTTATAAATCGTTAGATATGGTCCCTTTAAAAACTTGTTAAACTTCTGATAGAAAAAAAATATCACTCCATATTTCTCTGTTTTATCTTAATCATAATGTACATTGCTATGTCTAATTTGCATATCTATATATAGAATAAAATCTGAATACATTATCAAACAGACAGTGTTGTCATCGTAGATATAACACATCCTCCAGGCATCCAGATTTGTCCTTCTCTAAACTTTTCATACAAGTGTAGTCAGCTCTATATAAATGTGCACTTTTTATAGTTTAGTCAATCAGCTTAACATAACTGTGTTCAATCACGTAAACAAAATAAGTCCATGGGATATATATATAACTTTAAGTCCATGGGATATGTAAAACTTATAAAAAGTCAGAGATCAAACAGCAAAATCAAATTGTCAATGTTTTTAAAGCGTTTCACCCTGAGCAGAATTTTTTTTTAATTCCACTTCATAGTCTGACGATTATATGAGCAGATATAAAAATTTCCTTTTCTGGAATAATTTCCCTTTTCCCATCATACACAAAAGTAATCTTCAACTCATTGAAGGCAGTCAGTATTTGGTTGAAGTAGATTTGTCAATATTTTACTGTTCTGTGTTGAGAACATACATAGAATTAGCTATAGATTTGTCAATATTTTACTGTCCCACGTTCATTATAATAAGTTGTTGTACCGTCCTGTCTTCACATCACTTTACTAATCCAAGATCTATCTGATATTTCTTTTAACCTCTGTTATATACACGTACATGTAGTAAACGTTAAAGTTATTCTACAACTGAATCACCTTCATCAATACAGAGTTTTAAAAGTTAACATATCTTATAATCAGGTTGTAATCACACACTTAAACCAATCACTTGTTAATTCTAATTAATCACTACATAATTAAGTATCATTAACGAATTAAAAGCAAATTTAGAAAGGTGCATCTTCTAACAATTATTACACTGCATGCTTGAATCACGTAATACGTTGTTTATTTAACCCTCAGCTTATTGATACTATCAGAAGGCATGAACAAACTTGTTAAACCATGTAATTAATTAATCAAAACAATTAGTCCTTGGATGATCACAATCCTTTGAAATCAATGACACTGTTGGTATAATCTTGTCACAGTATTATCTATAGGTACACCTGAGAACAGGTAGTATACAAATGTATATAAATATCTACCTGTTTTACCTACTGGTTAAATAGCTCTGTCTAATTACAGGTGTAAACTTTACGATTTTTTACAGTTTGTAATTTTAATGATCTATCTGTCTAAAGGACGAAAAATCTACAACATACACTATTTAAAATTATACAAATATACATTTCTAAATTCTGACCAAATTATTTTTAAGACATTACATTTTCATAATTTTGTACAAGTTGACACAAGTAGGAGATAGGTTAGGGCTATGGTGTTTAACACCACTGTTATTATTTCAGTTATATCATGGTAGTCAGTTTTAATAGTGGAGGAAATCGGAATACCCAGAGAAAATCACCAAACTACAGCAAGTCACTGACAAACTTTATCACATAATTATGTGGTATCAAAAAAACAAATTTGCGTTCAAAAATATCAATTCAATATAAATGATCAGAAGAATCTTCAAGAAGTGTATGGAGTGCAGATCTAGAAGACAGCCTTGGAAAAAAACAACTTTATTTGAAGAATAAAATTGTTTTCATGTTTCAGATTATTATAGTAGCAATTAGCTGCAAGATCTGTGTCCAAGTGAATATATGAAAACAATAACTAGATTGTTAATCCAAATAGTATTGATGACACTATGAATATATGTCACTATATCAAAGATTGTATGAATATCAGATAAGTTTATTTGTCTTTAATATGATATTTTGTCATTTAAAAATGTATTGTATTCATAATTATCTATGTTTACTGATTTAATATCATGTTAATGTGGGGAGGACATCAATGATTGATTGATTTTTCTTATTAATAAAAACTTTAAACTTGAACTGCATTGGATCATAAAGACAAACTTAGAACATGTTGAAACTAAAACTGCTGGTATACATGCACACTATCAAGTAAAACTGCTGGTATACATGCACACTACCAAGTAAAACTGCTGGTATACATGCACACTACCAAGTAAAACTGCTGGTATACATGCACACTACCAAGTAAAACAAAGTAAGACTTGTGACTAAAACATATAAAGTCTCTGTAGTTACAGAAGAGCTCATCAAGTTTAGAAAATTTGTTTCCAAGCAACCCATGATGTTGGGAAAAATAAATGTACATGTTGTTCTGATAATGTCTGTAGATGTCTCATCTCTTTTTGTAAAGTTTGAATTCTTCAAGGTGTCTTTTGATAAATATCTGCTTGAATTTACTAGCAAATCTTTTGTAAACAAAAAATCTTTGAAAAATTTGTTTTGCCTCATGTATGCATCCAAAAGAAATTTGATCTACCTGATGTGTGGGGGGAAAAAATAGATTTTCTACTGACCTGAATTTTTTTTTATATCAAACATGAAAATCCCAGCCCCCTTTCCCCTGGTGGTAAAATTGTTAGTGCCTTAGTGGTGATAGGCACTGATTGCATGGTAGTTGTAAATCCAACTACCATACGATCATGACCACATACGACGGCTCAGGCTGACACAAGTAATTAGTAATAAAATATTCATTTTTCCACTTCAAATTCTTCATAATTCAATTGTACATTATTTTCTACATTTTCTAATGGCCTAATTGTACTTGTATATTTTGTTATTATGGTGTACATCATGCTATAATCCACACAGAAGCTATGATGTATAATATAAATCTTTTTTACACCTGTAACTTAAATAACCATTTCTAACACTCCATATCATAGTTAAGTCCTCATATTAAACAATAAATTTGACAACATTATAAAAAATTTAAAACTGTAAATGCAACTATCAAAATAATTTTATGAATGAAGCATTTTGCAAGATTATTAAACATGTGTTTTGCAAAAATGAACAAAACGAAAGTATTCATTGTTAAATATTTAAATATCACTAGTTAATGTTTGACGATAATGGTAAAAAGATTACTAGAGATTTTATCTTACTACAGATTTTAAATTTTAATTAAGCTTAGATGGTACATAAATACTATACATTAAACCCATTCACCTACTTTATGAAATACAACACCAAAGAAATAAACTTGATGTACAATTTTACTACAAGTCTAAAACTTGAAATATCCATATCTGATCATCTAAAAGTTGCTCAGTACAAAATATGCAATAAAAATTAAATATTTATCTTTTGATGATGTAAACTTTTCACACTGTCTGAACACCTTATATTTTCTGAAATTCCTTTACTAGCCTATATACTTTGTGTATATTTATAGCTTTCACAGACTTAAACAAAAATATGCTGCTCTGCATGTCATTCAGAGATGTGTGTATATGTTGTGTACAAGTTGCAATATTGTACAAGTTATAACTTGTACAAAATTCAGCCAAAAAAGTGTTTCAACTTGTACAACTTTTCTGAGAAATAATAAATTCATATTTCAACTTGAAAAGTAATTTATTACAACAAAATAGCAAAAACTATCTACATAAGCAAAACTAGCACACAAAAGGTTTATTCACGAGTGAAATTCATTTTAGGAATTTTAGTATCTTACATGAAAAAATGACAAATCAATCAAATACATGTAAATTTGTTTTAGTTAATTTAGACAACTATTTATTAGTATAAGAAAGTGACTGGTGGCATCTTGAATTACACAATACTTTAAATTTTCTGCATTTACACCTACTTGTTTTGAAGCTACCGTTCTTACAGTTACAATGGAAAAATCCCTGACCTCCGCTCATTGACAACTTACTTGCATTCACTCTCAGGCAAATCTGATACATTCAAAGTTTCACTCTCACATCTGATACATTCACAGTTTCACTCTCACATCTGATACATTCACAGTTTCACTCTTACATCTGATACATTCACAGTTTCACTCTCACATCTGATACATTCACAGTTTCACTCTCACATCTGATACATTCACAGATTCACTCTCACAGAACTCAGTTTGATTTCTACTTAAGTAGCCTTTAATCAAACCCACTTTTGTACCAACTTTGTAACCACCATGATCATTTACTTGTGTAACAACACCTTTGATATTTCTTGGATCAGTAGGACCTCTATCTACTGCGGGAATTGGTATAACTACATTGTCTCCTTTCTTAAGAACTGTTTGCCGTTGCTTAGTGATCTTTGTTAGTGAATCAGCCTGCGTCTGTTTTCCTGTTAATGCACACTTACAGGCACAAAGTATATTTGAATTGGTTATTTCTGAGAAGAAATCAACTTCCTGAGTTTTCGGTAATGTATACGGAATAACGCTACCAGAGAATGCTTGTTTACGTACTCGTTCAGTATGTTCAGTCAGTTTCAGTAACAGTATTTCCAATCTCTGTATCTGTGTTAATGTTTGTACTAATATAAATATTGCTTATTAGTTTGTACTACAGAGATTAATTCATGCAAATAAAAAATTTGGTTTGGTTTGGACACTTTAGTTATGTGTTGTTAGTAAAATATACAGATCTAAAAAGTTATACAAGTTGAAACAATTTTTTGGCTTAATTTTGTACAAGTCATAAATTGTATTTTTGTGTCGTACAAGTTATAACTTGTACAAAATCACAACTTGTACACAACATATATATACTATTTTTATCACCCATGAGCCACAACTTAGACAAGTGATTTTTATGGTTATTATCTAGGTAAGTATTTAGTCTGTCTACTTAGCTTTCTTTCAGTTTAATTTAACCTAGAGAGTTTGACATATTTGTCTGATCATTGGTCCTTAGGACTACTAACACATTAAAACTATATCTCCACATGATAATGGTTACACTGTGTATCTTTTCCAAAGAAAACCTTAACCTTGCTGGATAGTTATAACTGACAGCTTTCATATCTTGGTTACAAAAGATACAAAAAGTAAAAAAGAGTAAAAACCATTTGTAATTGTCTATAGAAAAGTAAAACCACTCTGTTGAAATATAACCACGAAGATATTACGGCCTACTTATAATGTCCTTGTCTTATACTATACATACATTAGGAATAGATTTAAATAACATATCTTATCACGATGCAATAATTCAATAAAATAGTGTCAATATCTTATATTAATCCTCACACAAAAACCACAGAATCTGAAAAGAGCCAAAGTCCTAATTATATATAAATTGCACAAAAAGGAAAGAAATTCTCAACCAAGCATTATTTACATGATAAGATTAAAGAAAGGAACAAACTGAAATCAACATGATTTAATAAACACCTATAAATGTCAACAACACAGAAATAAATTGACAGGATCAAATCATTTGTCCTTTAATATGTTAACAAGTGTCGTTCTTTTCACCTTAAGACATTAACATCATAATAAGGTTTCAATATCAGGTATTTCATAAGAAAACATGTCATCGTTTGAAAAATCTTCTTTTATCAAATAATAAGAGATAGAAATTCTTTAGACTTTTTATCAAATATAAGATCTAAAATTGTTTATTAATATTAATATATGTACCTGATATCTGTGTATTGATTATTTGATTGATAAGTATACATATTGACAGTTTACCTTGACAGGTAAATTCTACATAAATATCCCAAAAAAATACTGTACTTCTAAATTCTCAGCAAAAATTGTAGAAAAAAATTAAAATGGAAATATATTATGGTTACATTTGTATATTCTTATTAGTTCTACATATATTTTTATTCTTATTTAGGCCAAAAAAAAAATATGTGTTTCCGATCGACCCTAAAATCTTACCGCCGACCCTAACTTTTTTTAAGCAAAATAAAAAATAGAAAAAAAAAATAGATCAGCAAAATCCGGCAATTCGTCTCCGTTTCCAACTTCAACAATTTTCTTCATTCCCTTGTACATTTGATCGATATTTGGAACCAAAAACATTGTACTGCATGTCAAATAATTAATAAGCTGTAGTAAGAAAGAAACAAACAAGTTTGTGTGATTTTAGAGGAAGGAGCATGCATACTTGTAGGTTTCAAAAAAAAAAATTCCGACCTACCGACCCCAATTTTGAAGACCATGCAATCGGAAACGCACATTTTTTTTTTGCCTAATGAGGACAAATGGTCAATTATTTCCCCTAACTGATAACACAGATGGCGCTGCTGTAGATCAGGTCCAACAACAACATCTCTTTATCTCTAAGTTACTTAGATTAACATTGGGTTAATACTTGTTTACAAGTAATTATCAGTATTTGTGTTAATAATTAAAATTCTTTCTACATATTGTTATGCATATGATTTGCTCATAGAGGTGGAAACTTGTTTCCTATTGATGATCAAATAAAAAAGAATGATTAAATACAATTAAAAAGAATTAAGTGAGTAAAAACATAAAGAATGGACACCATACAAAAGCAGTATTGTTTGTTATGAACTTCAAAGAAAATGATTATACACCAATGACAAGTTTTGGTAAGTGTAAATTAAAATTAAACAGTAAAATGTAATAATTCAATAGCATTGATTATACATTTCATATTTATATATTTTTATTAATATAAATATAAATATAAATATAATATAAATATAATATAAATATAATATAAATATAATAAAAAGAAATATTTTAAATGAAATTATAAAGACAACTTCACATAATAAATATTTTATTTATTGCAAAATATCATTTCTTTAATATTGGTTCATAATTAATATCTATGCACTCTATAGTGTTTATATTTATTATTTAATATTACATGCTGAGATGGCAATCTTTAAAAGTGTTTACTTAGCATGTTTATTTGTAAGATTGATGTATGCCATCACATATTAGGTATTAAGTTTATCATCAGAAGATATTAATGAATAGAAATACTTTTTTCCATTTTAACTTTTTTGTATTTTATTTATTGCTGGTACCAATGTTTATAGGAAACAGCTAAAAAGGGGGTAAGGGGGTGTTTTAAATGTGGTCTGTTGTTAAAGAAAATGCCCATCTAGTGCATCTGAAGGAGGTGACAGACTTAAGCTTGGGAACAAATTACAAATGAAACAAAATTTGAGTTCTTAACAAAAGAAGAGGAATGCTGACCTCTGTGTATATCTGATGTAAGGGGAAAAGGGATGTGCTTAGATTGAAAATTAGTCTTACTTAAATGCAAAAAAATTAAAAATGTGTTGTATTGTTCCACAATATTAGGAATTTGGATGTCAAACTCCAGCTTGGCCATCCCTTGCCATTGAAAACTTTAGACCTGACAATGATCAGTATAGATTCACAATGGGTAGGCAAAATACTCCAACATCATATTTGTATTGGCTTCCCTAGTTGGTGGAGCATATAACTTGAACTATGTATACAGCAGAGTGTGGACCAGCTTTTATAGTTGTGCAATTTAAAAAAATGCATTTAAACTAAATTATTTCATAATTGAAAGCAAATTATTATATATCATGTCTTAGTACACTTATAAACAGAGTAAATATACATGTATAACTATCATATATAAATCTATTTAGGTCTGTACATACATGTTCATAACAATAAAGTCAGCTTTGGAATATAACTTTATTTAAAGTAACATATCACCAAGAATAATTTGTAATATCCATAATAACTAATCTTATTTACAACTGTCTTTTTAAAATTGATTTATCGTAAAATGTAGTTAAACTAATGTACTAATAATTTCAGAAATAATCTCTTCATTTCTATCAACTGTTATTATTTTATTAATCTTAAATGTGTACAGATACAGGTGTACTCCTTAATTTTAATTCTTTTTTTTCAGTTCAGGTATATGTCATACACAACTTTAATAATTTGACATTTTTTGTATCATTAATAATATTATAAAGCAGATAAATAAAAAATTAAAGAAAGGAATTTATTGATAAATAACACAAATATGTAGCAGTGAATGCATGCTGGCTTATCATGATAACAGATGCTGAACCTGATCTACCACAGCGCCATCTGTAATCAAGTGGGGATAATCTTCACCAATGTTCCCCACTAAACATACATTTTTATTCTTATTAATTAAACATACAATTTATTTTTTTATTAATTCAACATACATTTAAATTATTGTATACAGTAAATGTTTACATGTTGGAATATTTTGCATAAGTGATTTTTGTAGTTTAATGCCATTTTCCCCCCAGATATTATTATTGTGTGTTACTTTTTCATGATTCTTAGGTTGCACTAGACTAAGCTTACTGAAACTTTACGCTTTGTGAAATAACTCCTTTTCCATTAGATTATGGATTTATCTTTTCATTAAGGCCATAATTATATATTGTTGGAGGGAACAAGAGTCCCTGGAGAAAATCTGATGAAAGTCACTGACAAACTTTTTTATCACAAAAGAGTTGTATCAAGGACATCTCCACATAGGCAGAAATAAAACTCACAACTTGAATGGTTGGTTGTGTATGTACCTGGCGATGCAAATCCAATTACCATACCGGCATATAATCACAACCAGTACAGCCTACCCCCACAGACCATGATTAATCCAACTACCAAATAATCATGACCAAAACAGCTTCCCATAGAAAAAGATCAATCCAACTATCAAATGATTGAGACCAAAATAGCCCCCACTCCCTTATCAACAGATTAATCTCCAACATACAATCCCAGCCACCCCCCTCCCCCCAATTTCCTTTACTGCTTAAACATGCCAAAAAAGGATAATTTTTGTTTCAAGTTTCAATGATAACAAAAAGCATCTCTTCCTAAGATAAAATTGTGATTAAAGATTCCCCCCCCCCCCCCCCCCCCCCCCTAATATCACTGTAACAGTTTGTTGACCTATTACATAATTTTACACATGTTGTCCATATAAACAATGAGATATGTAAAGTATTTAGTTATCTACAGATGATCAGTGATTATTGACATGACATTGACATAGATAAATCCTAGGTATACAAACATATCAACTACTTTCTGTAATAGGGAGAAAGAACATTAAACTTTGTTTCAAATTTCTTAAGTTCTAACATTTTCTTATTACTTAGTGTATGGATTTTCAAATTTTGAGTGAGAAAAAAAATAAAATAAATATTTTCAATATTTGTCTTTTTGATTATTCCGTCTATTCTCAGATACCAACTACCAAAATAACAGCCTTACAATACAAGTAGTAAAATAAGACAGGTACCAAATACCAAAATAACAGCCTTACAATACAAGTAGTAAAATAAGACCCGTACCAAATACCAAAATAACAGCCTTACAATACAAGTAGTAAAATAAAACAGGTACCAAATACCAAAATAACAGCCTTACAACACAAGCTAAGGTCTGTCGTTATAAATATCATACGTGCAGGTGTAATACTCATCAAAAAGAAAGTTTGATAGAAATAGTCTACCTGTATATAATGATTTCATTTCATCTGGGTATGAAGCACTCTCTATCAATAAAGCATAAAATTGTGTTTGACTAAAAATTCACTTCTATACCTCAATTCACAAACAATTTCTTCAAGATCAATAGAGTAGTCTCCCCTCTACATAATAGTTAAAGACAAAAAGAGTAGTCTCCCATATTACAATAATTTTCATCACAAGAGTTATCCTTCTTGTATTGTCAAATCTGACCATAAATATACTAATAAACAATCTCAGATTTCCCTCAGAAGCAAATTCAAAGCTATTTAAAAGTTTTACCTTTCTTTATTTCTCTCATGTAATAAAACATTTTCTTTTATTAATCACACAGCAGGTGCTGGTTTCAAATTGTTCACATAAAAATATAGTCCATTTCTTCATACATGTTTTTAATAACTAGATGCTCAGTGGGCTGAGCCTGTGTCGCTCACCTTTCATTCTGTTTTGAGGAAACTTTATATAGAGCCTTCCATAGGTGCTTCCTACCAAATTTCGGTTCATTTGGCTACTCGGTTTCAGAGGAGAAGATTTTTTAGAAATCAACCAATCAGGTGCTGGTTTCAAATTGTTCATATAAAAATTAAACCCATTTCTTCATACATGTTTTTAGTCAAAATAAGAAATTTACATACCAAAATCAGCTGTGGCTAACATGTTGCCTGATGCTTTTACTTCATCAAATCTTTGATAGATCTGAGTCAACCTGTAATGAAAAACAAGTTACTGTTACTCATTCACCTAGTCTAAAAAGAATTGGCAAGCTTTAAATTACAATTTTTAATTTGGATAAATATGCTAATTATTGTTTGCTTGCCCATAGGTTCAGAGTTTAATTTCATTCCATAAATCATTACATCTTAATACATGTGTATCATTATAGATTTGATTAGATTTTTGGTGTTTAAGGCCACTTTCAGCAATATTTCAGCGACTGTTATTGATGGTTTTGAGTGGTCAGTTATTAAAATTCAGAACTTGAGACACAACATTGTAATACCATAATAATCTGTTGTGATCAAATAATATCAACACTATAAATTGTGATCTACTCATTCCTTCCTAAGTAAAGAGCAGAGCAACACATGATACGATGTCGACCAAAGCACTCAGCAGTGCAATCAATTGGAAAAAACCTGCATAAAAATTGGATGAAAAATAAAATATTTATATACCTTCTAACAATGCAAAATTTCAGAATTTGGGCCCCTTTTGGAAATAATATAACAAAAAAGTTTGATGGACCATCTATAACTCATTAACATGATCATTTTGTCCAAAAAAACTGCATTAAAATTGGAAGAAAATTTTAAAAGTTTAAATTTACAAATTGCCACTTGCTGGCCCCTTTATGTTGACTTTATCTCAGAAACCATTAGAGAAAGAGGAAATCTGTCAACATACTACTGGAAGCTCTCAGCTCAATAAATTCAAAGAAAACACATCAAAATTGGACGAAAAATACAACTTAAATATGTCACCTTTAAGATCCTTTTTAGAAATAAAATAGCAAATAGATGATCATTTTGCCAAAAAAATGCATTGAAAGTTCAATTTTTTGAATCCCCTCCCCACTTGGACCCCTTTTATGTCAAAAACAGTAATAGTTACAAAATATCCTTATCCATCTTTCGGCCTCTTATTTTTTTGTGTGTACTTCTGATCAACAATTTTTTTTTATCTTTGTAGGAGACCATCCAATGAACATTCCTACCAGTGGTTTCAGAGAAGAAGATTAGAATGTAAAAGTTTACGGATGACGACAACGGATGCCAAGTGATGGCAATAGCTCAATTGACCCTTTGGATCAGGTGAGCTAATGAATACAAATCCACTTTAAACCTTATAAAAGAAAAGAACAATTCATTTATTGCTAAGCCTGATGCCCGTTGGCATGATACTAGAGAAAGTCCACCTGGAAATGTTTAAAACACATCCAGTTTAAACTCAGTTGTAGATACCGTAATTTCTGGCACATTTGAGCCTCATTTGGAAATAGGTAGGAGGAAAATCTCCAAAAATCAACCTCAAACTTTATTCTGTGCCAAGGATCATCGTGCTAAAATTCCAGAAGAATGGGTCAAATAGAACTTAACTTATTGTGAAAATAAATTGTGCATAAAAACAGAAAACGATGACAACACACCTATACCATAATATGACTACAGAGCTTAAACAGTCATATAACTAGAGGCTCAGTAGGCTTCCCACCAAGTTTCAGTTCATTTGGCTAAGCAGTTTCAGAGAAGATTTTAGAAATCAACCAATCTGAAACAAGAATTGCCTATGGCAGCCATGTTTATTAACGGATTGGGACGAAATGAGCATTCTTTATAGAGGACTTTCCATAGATGCTTCCTACCAAGTTTTGGTTCATTTGGCTAAGCAATTTCAGAGAAGAAGATTTTTAGAAATCGACCAATCTGAAACAAGAATTGCCTGTGGCGGCCATGTTTGTTAACAGATCGGGACCAAATGAGCAATCTTTATGGAGGACCTTCCATAGATGCTTCCTACCAAGTTTCGGTTCATTTGGCAAAGCTGTTTCAGAGGAGAAGATTTTTAGAAATCGACCAATCAGAAATAAGAATTGGCTGTTGCGGACATGTTTGTTAATGATTTGGGAAGAAATGAGCAATCTTTACAGAGAACCTTCCAATGATGCTTCCTACCAAATTTCAGTTCATTTGGGGAAACGGTTTTAGAGAAGATTTTTTAGAAATCAACCAATCAGAAACAAGAATTGCCTGTGGCGGCCATGTTTGTTAACGAATCGGGACAAAATGAGCAATCTTTATGTAGGACCTTCCATAGATGCTTCCTACCAAGTTTCGGTTCATTTGGCCCAGCGGGTTTAGAGAAGAAGAATTTAAAAAATCTGCCAATCAGAAACAAGAATTCCCTGTGGCGACCATGTTTGTTAATGGATCGGACTTTCCATAGATGCTTCCTACCAAGTTACGGTTCATTTGGCTAAGTAATTTCAGAGGAGAAGATTTTTTAGAAATCAACTAATCAGAAACAAGAATTGCTTGTGGCAGCCATGTTTGTTAACGGATCGGGACGAAATTAGCACTCTTTATAGAGGACCTTCCATAGATGCTTCTTACCAAGTTTCGGTTCATTTGGCCAAGCGGTTTCAGAGTAGAAGATTTTTTAAAATCAGTCATTCAGAAACAATTATTGCCTGTGACGGCCATGTTTGTTAACTTTAGAGAGGATCTTCTATAGATGCTTCCTGCCATGTTTTAGTTCATTTGGTTGAGGTGTTTCAGAGGAGAAGATTAAAATGTGAAAAGTTAACGGACGACAGACGACGGACGTCAAAAGCTCACTTTGCCTTTGGCAAGGTGAGCTAAAAACTAAAGCCTACTTCTGTCCTGGAATGCCTTTCTTTGCTAAATCTTGTCTGACTTTTTCTCCAACATGTCTGTAAATTTCACACAAAGTATTCACTGTTTCATCTCTAACCTGTAAAAATTTTATTTTGTCTGAATTACATAGAAAGGGTATAAATAAAAGTACAAGATAAGAAAACACCAAAAGATATAAGGTGTTAGCCATAGAAATAAATAACATTTTCTACGGATATGTTCCACTTGTTGTAAACACTTTCCGGTCATTTTCTCATTCACGACTAATCACCGGGTTTGTAACTAGATTAAAACGATGGGTGCCACTAGTGGAGCAGGAACTGCTTACCCTTCCAGTGCACCTGAATCCACCCCCGGTTTTTAGTGGGGTTCGTGTTACTCGATCTTTAGTTTTATATGCATGTTTTGTAGATCGTTGTTTGTCCTTTTGTACTTTTCCTTTTGGCCATTGTTGTCTGTTCTTCTTCGATATATACGGATTCTGATTACCCCTTTGGTATCTTAGATATACAGATTCTGATTACCCCTTTGGTACCTTAGATGTACAGATTCTGATTACCCCTTTGGTATTTTAGATATACAGATGCTCCCTTGTTAAACCGCCACCTTCTGTGCAGTCGGTAGTTTGGCGGTATAACGAGTTTGGCGATAAACTGAGGGACATTGAAAACCGGAAGTTATGTGATCATATGAAAAGATAAACTTTCAACTCGACGGACATGCATTTTGCACTTGTACAAATACATAAGTATAGATAAAACATGTTTAATAAATAAATAAATTAGAATAATTATATTCACATCGGAAATGTCCTGTACAGTTTGCAGATCTTTGTCAATGTTGACAAATTCTTGAACCGTCATTTGTAGCTCGGGACATCAAGCTTATTATAAACACGTGACAGCAACAGTTCATCTTCATTTGAGGGGTTATTGGAAGATCCCATTTAATTGTCAAATTATCGGCAATTTGTTGTTATGTTAATTTTGGATTTTCCTTTGCATAACTTATAATTGCATGTTTTTGTTTGTCGTCTTATTAATTACGCTTTCTCTTCAAGCACGACATTTTTATGACAACTAATTAAATTACAAATTTTACTCAGGATTAAAAGTACAAATGTAATCACTAGAAAAGTAAATACAGGTAATTATTCTAATCAAAACAACTGATCACCTGTTCCGACCCTCAACTATGAGATCAATGACCGTGTCCGATGACCAGTTTTGACATTCCATAATTACCGATCAATACACAGCTGTCAAAAGGTAGTTGTGGGCGGTACTAACGGGGGAATTTAAATTGGTATTACGACTTTTGTGTCTGAAAACCTGTGGCGGATGGTGGTAGCCGAGTTTGGCAGTATAACGGGGGACAGACGAGAATGTTGGCGATAGGCGAGGTTGGCGATAAAACGGGGGGGCAATAGACCGAGGGAGCACTGTATATATATTTCGTTATATGACTTATATAGGGAGATACACCATTGACAATTAAAGTCACTGATACTCATAAGTCATATTGTCAAGAAAATGGACATGTATCACGATATGTTAACTGACAGCTAATTAGTTACTAAAAATAGTATCATACAGTTACATCATATCTTATCTTCATGATCTAATTTGTAAATAGTCAAACCTGCTCACGCAGTCACCTCTATTAAGCAGCCACCTGTCTTAAAAGGTCACCTGTCTTAAAAGATCATTTTTTCTTTGTAACAAAGGTGACCTCTTAATACAGATTTGACTACAACAATTCAAATCAAAATTTCAGTATTTACTAATAATAATTCTGAACTAAAGATTAAATTGATTTTGATTGGTCAATCAAATTACATGAGATAATATTCTAATGGGTTCTAATAATGTGACTATTCTGAGAGCTTGACTTGAACTCTGACCTGAGAATTCTGATCTTCTATTAGTTTACATATTGATGGTACAATCTTTGACAGTGACAGACATCTGGCTCCATATCTGTGTAGAAATAAAGTAAAACAATATATAAAAACATCCTGCAATTTCACTGAGAATTAAAATTAAAACTGTGCTCCAAAGCATGATATCCCATTTTTCAGGACAGATAACATCTTTATCTGAACATTCTAATATACAAATACACATGTCCTAATTATAAGTATTTAGCAGAAATCATGTAAAGGTTTACTAGGTCATGGGGGTAGTATATTTCTGTCCAAACACACATAATATTGATTTTCTATAGTGGGTCAGTTTCAGGCTTAAAATAGACCTTTCTCCTTTAAATATAGCTATTTAAAGATTGTGTAATAATGGTTGGGATCATTGAAAAGTTACGGAGAGCGATTTTGCATATTTGTGTCGTATGCAGGGTGCAAAATTCGCTGTGGACCTATAGTCAGAGAATCTATCATTAAAGGTCACAGTCTATGAAGTTTCCATTAACGCTAGCCTGATTGTCTATGATATTTTTGGTAATAATAATTCATTGCTTTAACCTTAAATTTCTGGAGATTTTAGGCAAAAATATTTTCGAGTAACAAATTCACTGGTTTAAACATCATAACTAGAAAACTTTTCATTTCTCAAGACCGTTTATGTCGTTTACTGGATACCTGTACTTCCAACTGCAAACTGGCAACCAGTAACTATTGTTTGTAAGAAATATAAATTAAGTAATTAACTCTGACCATACTATTATTGGTTACCAAAAAGTTATTATTTAAGTATATTCCAATTACTAATTTTTTTTTTCAAATAAAATACTCTTTAATGGATATACCAGCATGCCCATTTACCCTCTGCAGAGGGTTTTTTACCCCCAAAATAGGCCCTGTACCCCCA
This sequence comes from Bathymodiolus septemdierum, assembly GCA_963383655.1. NCBI lineage: Eukaryota > Metazoa > Mollusca > Bivalvia > Mytilida > Modiolidae > Bathymodiolus > Bathymodiolus septemdierum. The sequence goes on along the minus strand of OY726529.1, from coordinate 8,464,070 downwards.
AAATTGTAGGGACTTTCTATATGCAGGTACAAAGTTAAGGAAAAAACAGCAATTGTACCCCATTGTACCCCCAGTTTCAAAACTCAGTGGGCACCCTGATATACTCTGTAGGATTTGTGTGTTTCAAGTATGTTGGTGTATGAAGACATCAGTAGAGCTATGGTAATTTTTTTCTTTATAGCCCCATTGTCTAGCATGCAAAATAATTAATATCTCACACTGGTCTTATGATTGCTAGAACTAATTATCTTCCATTCAACTTTTCTTAAATTTACTCATAAAACAAAGCATCATTTAGTTGTCTGTTTTTTGTAGAAACAGGCGATCGATCTTTGTGGATTTTGCAAACGACGGGTATGATATAAAGAAACAATACATAATTCATACACTGTTAACCAATCAAAATGATAATTTCTACATCCATTGATTGCTGGAAGGCAGCTGTTGACCAATCAACATTCTAGTTTCCACGACAACATCAGATAATGTAACATATCATTCAGCTCAACAGAATGTGAAGTTTGATGGCTCGCTCACTGCACTCGTTTGCCACCAAACTTCTTATTCCATCTCGTAGGCTGATATATTTTTCCAAATCAATCAATAGAGATGATACCTGCTTTGTATTGGACAAAGAAGGCGGAGTTGGATTTTTAATAGTGCTAGCTATGCAATAGATGATGATTTTTTGGTGCTTAATGCCACTTTCAGCAATTTTTCAGCTATATCATGGCGACTAGTTTTAGTGGTGGAAGAAGCTGGAGTACCCGGAGAAAACCACCGACCATGGGCAAGCAACTGGTAAACTTGCAGCTTTGAGTCGAGTGCACTCTATTTGTAATTTACAAAGCAGGGCGCGAACCCATGCCGTATTGGTGATAGGCTTTGTTTGAGTTGTTAGGTAATCCAACTACCTAACTCATTGAGCCACCCGGGCCCTACTATGCAACACACAGATCAGTACTTGTACTTACAAATTCAATGTATTCTGTAGACAGATGAGAACTCCCTCTCTAACATGCCATAACTTGTGGTTAAAGGCTCCCATCAGTCTCTCAAACACAAACTGTAAAATCATTTATCTTTATTAATACTGGTAACATACATTTTACTTCAAGTTCAGTAGATACAGATTCTGCCAGAACGAATCATCATCATTGGTTTTAACTTCAAAATCTTCAGCTTTTTAATCTAGATTGTCTCCCATTACTGTTTGTTTATCCATACAATTACCTGGATTGTCTCCCATTATTTTTTGTTTATCATACAATTATCTAGATTGTCTCCCATAATTTTTTGTTTATTCATACAATTATCTGGATTGTCTCCCATTCAATGATTATTTTTTTGTTTATCATACAATTATCTGGATTGTCTCCCATTATTTTTTGTTTATCCATACAATTATCTGGATTGTCTCCCATTATTTTTTGTTTATCCATACAATTATCTGGATTGTCTCATTGTTTTTTGTTTATTATACAATTATCTGGATTGTCTCCCATTATTTTTTGTTTATTCATACTATTATTTGGATTGTCTCCCATTATTTTTTTTTATCCATACAATTACCTGGATTGTCTCCCATTATTTTTTGTTTATTCATACTATTATCTGGATTGTCTCCCATTATTTTTTGCTTATCATACAATTATCTGGATTGTCTCCCATTATTTTTAGTTTATTCATACTATTATCTGGATTGTCTCCCATTATTTTTTGCTTATCCATACAATTACCTGGATTGTCTCCCATTATTTTTTGCTTATTCATACTATTATCTGGATTGTCTCCCATTATTTTTTGTTTATTCATATTATTATCTGGATTGTCTCCCACTATTTTTTGCTTATCCATTACAATTATCTGGATTGTCTCCCATTATTTTTTGCTTATCCATACAATTATCTGGATTGTTTCCCATTGTTTTTTGTTTATCATACAATTACCTGGATTGTCTCCCACTATGTTTTGCTTATCATACAATTATCTGGATTGTCTCCCATTATTTTTTGTTTATCATACAATTATCTGGATTGTCTCTCATTATTTTTTCCTTATCATACAATTATCTGGATTGTCTCCCATTATTTTTTGTTTATCATACAATTATCTGGATTGTCACCCATTATTTTTTGTTTATCATACAATTATCTGGATTGTCTCTCATTGTTTTTTTTATGCTATTTGACAGTGTTTTGTGGGTATAGATGTCAGTGTTTCTATTTAAAAACATTCATTTTCTCCCTGAAAACTCCAACCATCATGTTGTTTTGAACTGGAACGAACCATATCGATGGTATAATGATTAGTTTGATCGAGTGCAGTAGATCATGTGTTCAAACCAAAGACAATAAAACTAGCATTTGTTGCTTCTCTGTTAGAAGAGAGAACAAAGACTGGTTGGCCTTGAATCAGGATAAAGTGTCAAAGTGGAGCAACATGTCTACCCACAGATTGTTGTTCCAGTGAGCTAGCACTATAACAACTCAGTGTGTAGTATAAAGTGTCAAAGTGGAGCAACATGTCTACCCACAGATTGTTGTTCCAGTGAGCTAGCACTATAACAACTCAGTGTGTAGTATAAAGTGTCAAAGTGGAGCAACATGTCTACCCACAGATTGTTGTTCCAGTGAGCTAGCACTATAATAACTCAGTGTGTAGTATAAAGTGTCAAAGTGGAGCAACATGTCTACCCACAGATTGTTGTTCCAGTGAGCTAGCACTATAACAACTCAATGTGTAGTATAAAGTGTCAAAGTGGAACAACATGTCTACCCACAGATTGTTGTTCCAGTGAGCTAGCACTATAACAACTCAGTGTGTAGTATAAAGTGTCAAAGTGGAGCAACATGTCTACCCACAGATTGTTGTTCCAGTGAGCTAGCACTATAATAACTCAGTGTGTAGTATAAAGTGTCAAAGTGGAGCAACATGTCTACCCACAGATTGTTGTTCCAGTGAGCTAGCACTATAATAACTCAGTGTGTAGTATAAAGTGTCAAAGTGGAGCAACATGTCTACCCACAGATTGTTGTTCCAGTGAGCTAGCACTATAACAACTCAATGTGTAGTATAAAGTGTCAAAGTGGAGCAACATGTCTACCCACAAATTGTTGTTCCACTGAGCTAGCACTATAACAACTCAGTGTGTAGTATAAAGTGTCAAAGTGGAGCAACATGTCTACCCACAGATTGTTGTTCCAGTGAGCTAGCACTATAATAACTCAGTGTGTAGTATAAAGTGTCAAAGTGGAGCAACATGTCTACCCACAGATTGTTGTTCCAGTGAGCTAGCACTATAATAACTCAGCGTGTAGTATAAAGTGTCAAAGTGGAGCAACATGTCTACCCACAGATTGTTGTTCCAGTGAGCTAGCACTATAATAACTCAGTGTGTAGTATAAAGTGTCAAAGTGGAGCAACATGTCTACCCACAGATTGTTGTTCCAGTGAGCTAGCACTATAATAACTCAGTGTGTAGTATAAAGTGTCAAAGTGGAGCAACATGTCTACCCACAGATTGTTGTTCCAGTGAGCTAGCACTATAACAACTCAGTGTGTAGTATAAAGTGTCAAAGTGGAGCAACATGTCTACCCACAGATTGTTGTTCTAGTGAGCTAGCACTATAATAACTCTGTGTGTAGTATAAAGTGTCAAAGTGGAGCAACATGTCTACCCACAGATTGTTGTTCCAGTGAGCTAGCACTATAATAACTCAGCGTGTAGTATAAAGAGTCAAAGTGGAGCAACATGTCTACCCACAGATTGTTGTTCCAGTGAGCTAGCACTATAACAACTCAGTGTGTAGTATAAAGTGTCAAAGTGGAGCAACATGTCTACCCACAGATTGTTGTTCCAGTGAGCTAGCACTATAATAACTCAGTGTGTGGTATAAAGTGTCAAAGTGGAGCAACATGTCTACCCACAGATTGTTGTTCCAGTGAGCTAGCACTATAACAACTCAGTGTGTAGTATAAAGTGTCAAAGTGGAGCAACATGTCTACCCACAGATTGTTGTTCCAGTGAGCTAGCACTATAATAACTCAGTGTGTAGTATAAAGTGTCAAAGTGGAGCAACATGTCTACCCACAGATTGTTGTTCCAGTGAGCTAGCACTATAATAACTCAGTGTGTAGTATAAAGTGTCAAAGTGGAGCAACATGTCTACCCACAGATTGTTGTTCCAGTGAGCTAGCACTATAATAACTCTGTGTGTAGTATAAAGTGTCAAAGTGGAGCAACATGTCTACCCACAGATTGTTGTTCCAGTGAGCTAGCACTATAATAACTCAGTGTGTAGTATAAAGTGTCAAAGTGGAGCAACATGTCTACCCACAGATTGTTGTTCCAGTGAGCTAGCACTATAACAACTCAGTGTGTAGTATAAAGTGTCAAAGTGGAGCAACATGTCTACCCACAGATTGTTGTTCCAGTGAGCTAGCACTATAACAACTCAGTGTGTAGTATAAAGTGTCAAAGTGGAGCAACATGTCTACCCACAGATTGTTGTTCCAGTGAGCTAGCACTATAACAACTCAGTGTGTAGTATAAAGTGTCAAAGTGGAGCAACATGTCTACCCACAAATTGTTGTTCCAGTGAGCTAGCACTATAACAACTCAGTGTGTAGTATAAAGTGTCAAAGTGGAGCAACATGTCTACCCACAGATTGTTGTTCCAGTGAGCTAGCACTATAACAACTCAGTGTGTAGTATAAAGTGTCAAAGTGGAGCAACATGTCTACCCACAGATTGTTGTTCCAGTGAGCTAGCACTATAACAACTCAGTGTGTAGTATAAAGTGTCAAAGTGGAGCAACATGTCTACCCACAGATTGTTGTTCCAGTGAGCTAGCACTATAACAACTCAGTGTGTAGTATAAAGTGTCAAAGTGGAGCAACATGTCTACCCACAGATTGTTGTTCCAGTGAGCTAGCACTATAATAACTCAGTGTGTAGTATAAAGTGTCAAAAGTGGAGCAACATGTCTACCCACAGATTGTTGTTCCAGTGAGCTAGCACTATAATAACTCAGTGTGTAGTATAAAGTGTCAAAGTGGAGCAGCATGTCTACCCACAGATTGTTGTTCCAGTGAGCTAGCACTATAACAACTCAGTGTGTAGTATAAAGTGTCAAAGTGGAGCAACATGTCTACCCACAGATTGTTGTTCCAGTGACCTAGCACTATAATAACTCAGTGTGTAGTATAAAGTGTCAAAGTGGAGCACCATGTCTACCCACAGATTGTTGTTCCAGTGAGCTAGCACTATAATAACTCAGTGTGTAGTATAAAGTGTCAAAGTGGAGCAACATGTCTACCCACAGATTGTTGTTCCAGTGAGCTAGCACTATAATAACTCAGTGTGTAGTATAAAGTGTCAAAGTGGAGCAACATGTCTACCCACAGATTGTTGTTCCAGTGAGCTAGCACTATAATAACTCAGTGTGTAGTATAAAGTGTCAAAGTGGAGCAACATGTCTACCCACAGATTGTTGTTCCAGTGAGCTAGCACTATAATAACTCAGTGTGTAGTATAAAGTGTCAAAGTGGAGCAACATGTCTACCCACAGATTGTTGTTCCAGTGAGCTAGCACTATAATAACTCAGTGTGTAGCATAAAGTGTCAAAGTGGAGCAACATGTCTACCCACAGATTGTTGTTCCAGTGAGCTAGCACTATAACAACTCAGTGTGTAGTATAAAGTGTCAAAGTGGAGCAACATGTCTACCCACAGATTGTTGTTCCAGTGAGCTAGCACTATAACAACTCAGTGTGTAGTATTAAGTGTCAAAGTGGAGCAACATGTATACCCACAGATTGTCAGTGAACATCATTATCATCTCATCTTGATAGAGCAGAAAAATAGTTCACCTGACAATAAACAATAATCACTTGTTAACACTGTATATTAAAATGGCTTTAAATCATTGAAATCTAAAAATGAAGATCTTACCTGAGGAGAAGATCCAGGCATCATCAGCTTCAACAATAACTGTTGGGCCTGATCTCTAACCTACAACAGAAAAATCACAAAATCATCAGCTTCAACAATAACTGTTGGGGCTGATCTCTAACCTACAACAGAGAAATCACAAAATCATCAGCTTCAACAATAACTGTTGGGGCTGATCTCTAACCTACAACAGAGAAATCACAAAATCATCAGCTTCAACAATAACTGTTGGGCCTGATCTCTAACCTACAACAGAGAAATCACAAAATCATCAGCTTCAACAATAACTGTTGGGCCTGATCTCTAACCTACAACAGAGAAATCACAAAATCATCAGCTTCAACAATAACTGTTGGGCCTGATCTCTAACCTACAACAGAGAAATCACAAAATCATCAGCTTCAACAATAACTGTTGGGCCTGATCTCTTACCTACAACAGAGAAATCACAAAGTCATTTGGCCACGCAGTTTCAGAGGATAAGATTTTTAGAAATCAACCAATCAGAAACAAGAATTGCCTGTGGTGGCCATGTTTGTAAATGGATCGGGAAGAAATGAGCACTCTTTATAGAGGACCGCCCATAGATGCTTCCTACCAAGTTTCGGTTCATTTGGCCATGCGGTTTCAGAGGAGAAGAATTTAAAAAATCAGCCAATGAGAAACAAGAGTCATCTGTGGCGGCCATGTTTGTTAACGGATCGGGACGAAAAGAGCATTCTTTATAAAGGACCTTCCATAAATGCTTCCTACCAAGTTTCAGTTCATTTGGGGTTTCAGAGAAGATTAAAATGTAAAAAGTTAACAGACGACGGATGCCAAGTGATGGCAAAAGTTCACATTGCCTTTGGCAAGGTGAGCTAAAAACAAACACGGCCTTATCTGTGACTAAACAAATCTATTTATAGAATGCCTCTAAACAAACAACTCATTATCTGTGACTAAACAAATCTATTTATAGAACGCCTCTAAACAAACAACTCATTATCAGAGACTAAACAAATCTATTAATAGAACTATACATCTGATACACAACATACCTTCTTTACATGATATCAAATGTTATGTAACAGGATAAAAACAAATTAAAATCATGTGCCTCTAAGTTAATGTTTAAAGGAAAATTATTGTTACAAAACTCCTAAAATATATGTACAAAAACATATACCACTGGTCCACATGTACTGTTTAAAGGAAAACTATCTTTACAAAACTCCTAAAATATATGTACAAAAACATACACCATTGGTCCACATGTAATGCTCAACCTTTAATTTCATCATTTGATTTTAAAAGTTGTCCTAATTTGGTTCAAATTACAAATTTAGAATTACCCATAGATAATTCCTGTAGCTACGGTTCACAAGTTGTTTCTGAGACTGAGCCTGTGTCGCTCACCTTTCATTCTGCTTTGATAAAACTTAACACAGAACCTTCCATAGGGGCTTCCCACCAAATTTCGGTTCATTTGGCTAAGCAGTTTCAGAGAAGAAGATTTTTAGAAATCGACCAACCAGAAACAAGAATTGCCTATGGCAGCCATGTTTATTAACGGATCGGGACAAAATTAACAATCTTTATAGAAGATCTTCCATATATGTTTCCTACAAAGTTTCGGTTCATTTGGCAAAGCAGTTTCAGAGGAGAAGATTTTTAGAAATCAACCAATCAGAAACAAGAACTGCCTGTGGCGGCCATGTTTGTTAATGGATCGGGACAAAATGAGCAAATTTTATAGGGGACTTTCCATAAATGCGTCCTACCAAGTTTCAGTTCATTTGGCTATGGAGTGTTTCAGAGGAGAAGATTAAAATGTGAAAAGTTAACGGACGACAGACGACAGACGCCAAGTGATGGCAAAAGCTTTGGCAAGGTGAGCTAAAGAAAATTCTAACAGAACTGATGTTAAACAGTAAGAAACATTACTTTATAATGTCAACAAGTCATCATCACTGTGTCCTCAATTCAACCATATTATTTTTATTCTTAAAATTTACATAAATTCCTATTTTTTTTCTGTCAAAACTTATTACCAAATATGGGTTTATAGTAGTTATTTCAGCCAAACAAAACAAAATCACAGCACAATATTTGTTTGACACCAAACAAAACAAAATCACAGCACAATATGTGTTTGACACCAAACAAAACAAAATCACAGCACAATATGTGTTTGACACCAAACAAAACAAAATCACAGCACAATATGTGTTTGACACCAATATACTAAACAAACAAAAACAACACAAATGAGACATGAGCACTCGTACAAACAACTGGAGGACACATAATAGGACAACACAAAAAACTTTAAAAGTGAGCAAAAAAACCGGGGATGAATTCAGGTGCTCGCAAAGGGTAAGCATTTTCTACTTCTTATAAGACACCAGTCATGTTACTCATATATACAGTCAAGTCTGGTAAAAGTCTTGGCTTATAAGACACCAGTCATGTTACTCATATATACAGTCAAGTCTGGTGAAAGTCTTGGCTTATAAGACACCAGTCGTGTTACTCATATATACAGTCAAGTCTGGTGAAAGTCTTGGCAGTGATAAAGGAAAGAAAACATCTAAGTAAAAAGTAACAGATCCATTGTCATTTGAGATAAGGATATTTCGTAACAGTCAACAAAATTGTGATGACGACTGTAGAAGTTTTGTAGCAATGAGAATGGGAATCATGGATCATTTCATTCCAAAATTCTCATACTTTTGATAATTCCTATGTAAACTTTGGAGACTTTGACCATAGCCTCTAATAGATGTCACTTGTAAATAATTGAGGCTTAGGGTTATGTTATGGTGTTTAACAGCACTTTCAACAATATTTCAGATACATCGTGGTGGTCAGTTTTATTGGTGGAGGAAACCGCAGTACCCAAGGAAAGCAACCAGCCTGCTGCACTGACAAACTTTATCACATAATGTTGAATCGAGTACATCTCACCTGAGTGGGATTCAAACTCACAACGTCAGTTTATGGTAGACACTAATTGCATAGGTAGTTATAAATCCAACTACCATATGATCACGACCACAATGTTCCCCTTCTAGATAACTGAGAATAGAAGAAATATCAGTAAAGAGGGCATTGTCAAATGTAATCTATAACTAGATACTGGTTCCCTGTATTCTAGGCTTACCTGGTCCTTTGAATCACCCAGTCTGTCGACAACTGCTACCATCACTGTAATTACACAAGAAATTTAAATCAATATTGAAACAAATTGAATTTTAGACATAATACATTATAGTTGTAATTGACATTGTATATACATTGTACATGCATCATCACACTGTTATGTGATTGGTATTGGTTAACCAAAGATTTACACTGGAATTTTACAATGTTTTAAAACTAAACAGACATTTTACTTTGTTGAATTCCATGTATATTTTAATGACCTATACCGATGGAAGATAAACTGAGAGAGTGAGTGATTGTTGTTTAACACCAACACAGCAATTTTCAGCTATATCATGATGAGAACAAGTTAATTTTCAATGAGATGATGACGAGGTCGGTTTTGTACTAGACCAACATGCTTTTATGTGATTGGTATTGGTTAACCAAAGATTTACACTGGAATTTTACAATGTTTTAAAACTAAACAGACATTTTACTTTGTTGAATTCCATGTATATTTTAATGACCTATACCGATGGAAGATAAACTGAGAGAGTGAGTGATTGTTGTTTAACACCAACACAGCAATTTTCAGCTATATCATGATGAGAACAAGTTAATTTTCAATGAGATGATGACGAGGTCGGTTTTGTACTAGACCAACATGCTTTTATGTGATTGGTATTGGTTAACCAAAGATTTACACTGGAATTTTACAATGTTTTAAAACTAAACAGACATTTTACTTTGTTGAATTCCATGTATATTTTAATGACCTATACCGATGGAAGATAAACTGAGAGAGTGAGTGATTGTTGTTTAACACCAACACAGCAATTTTCAGCTATATCATGATGAGAACAAGTTAATTTTCAATGAGATGATGACGAGGTCGGTTTTGTACTAGACCAACATGCTTTTATGTGATTGGTATTGGTTAACCAAAGATTTACACTGGAATTTTACAATGTTTTAAAACTAAACAGACATTTTACTTTGTTGAATTCCATGTATATTTTAATGACCTATACCGATGGAAGATAAACTGAGAGAGTGAGTGATTGTTGTTTAACACCAACACAGCAATTTTCAGCTATATCATGATGAGAACAAGTTAATTTTCAATGAGATGATGACGAGGTCGGTTTTGTACTAGACCAACATGCTTTTATGTGATTGGTATTGGTTAACCAAAGATTTACACTGGAATTTTACAATGTTTTAAAACTAAACAGACATTTTACTTTGTTGAATTCCATGTATATTTTAATGACCTATACCGATGGAAGATAAACTGAGAGAGTGAGTGATTGTTGTTTAACACCAACACAGCAATTTTCAGCTATATCATGATGAGAACAAGTTAATTTTCAATGAGATGATGACGAGGTCGGTTTTGTACTAGACCAACATGCTTTTATGTGATTGGTATTGGTTAACCAAAGATTTACACTGGAATTTTACAATGTTTTAAAACTAAACAGACATTTTACTTTGTTGAATTCCATGTATATTTTAATGACCTATACCGATGGAAGATAAACTGAGAGAGTGAGTGATTGTTGTTTAACACCAACACAGCAATTTTCAGCTATATCATGATGAGAACAAGTTAATTTTCAATGAGATGATGACGAGGTCGGTTTTGTACTAGACCAACATGCTTTTATGTGATTGGTATTGGTTAACCAAAGATTTACACTGGAATTTTACAATGTTTTAAAACTAAACAGACATTTTACTTTGTTGAATTCCATGTATATTTTAATGACCTATACCGATGGAAGATAAACTGAGAGAGTGAGTGATTGTTGTTTAACACCAACACAGCAATTTTCAGCTATATCATGATGAGAACAAGTTAATTTTCAATGAGATGATGACGAGGTCGGTTTTGTACTAGACCAACATGCTTTTATGTGATTGGTATTGGTTAACCAAAGATTTACACTGGAATTTTACAATGTTTTAAAACTAAACAGACATTTTACTTTGTTGAATTCCATGTATATTTTAATGACCTATACCGATGGAAGATAAACTGAGAGAGTGAGTGATTGTTGTTTAACACCAACACAGCAATTTTCAGCTATATCATGATGAGAACAAGTTAATTTTCAATGAGATGATGACGAGGTCGGTTTTGTACTAGACCAACATGCTTTTATGTGATTGGTATTGGTTAACCAAAGATTTACACTGGAATTTTACAATGTTTTAAAACTAAACAGACATTTTACTTTGTTGAATTCCATGTATATTTTAATGACCTATACCGATGGAAGATAAACTGAGAGAGTGAGTGATTGTTGTTTAACACCAACACAGCAATTTTCAGCTATATCATGATGAGAACAAGTTAATTTTCAATGAGATGATGACGAGGTCGGTTTTGTACTAGACCAACATGCTTTTATGTGATTGGTATTGGTTAACCAAAGATTTACACTGGAATTTTACAATGTTTTAAAACTAAACAGACATTTTACTTTGTTGAATTCCATGTATATTTTAATGACCTATACCGATGGAAGATAAACTGAGAGAGTGAGTGATTGTTGTTTAACACCAACACAGCAATTTTCAGCTATATCATGATGAGAACAAGTTAATTTTCAATGAGATGATGACGAGGTCGGTTTTGTACTAGACCAACATGCTTTTATGTGATTGGTATTGGTTAACCAAAGATTTACACTGGAATTTTACAATGTTTTAAAACTAAACAGACATTTTACTTTGTTGAATTCCATGTATATTTTAATGACCTATACCGATGGAAGATAAACTGAGAGAGTGAGTGATTGTTGTTTAACACCAACACAGCAATTTTCAGCTATATCATGATGAGAACAAGTTAATTTTCAATGAGATGATGACGAGGTCGGTTTTGTACTAGACCAACATGCTTTTATGTGATTGGTATTGGTTAACCAAAGATTTACACTGGAATTTTACAATGTTTTAAAACTAAACAGACATTTTACTTTGTTGAATTCCATGTATATTTTAATGACCTATACCGATGGAAGATAAACTGAGAGAGTGAGTGATTGTTGTTTAACACCAACACAGCAATTTTCAGCTATATCATGATGAGAACAAGTTAATTTTCAATGAGATGATGACGAGGTCGGTTTTGTACTAGACCAACATGCTTTTATGTGATTGGTATTGGTTAACCAAAGATTTACACTGGAATTTTACAATGTTTTAAAACTAAACAGACATTTTACTTTGTTGAATTCCATGTATATTTTAATGACCTATACCGATGGAAGATAAACTGAGAGAGTGAGTGATTGTTGTTTAACACCAACACAGCAATTTTCAGCTATATCATGATGAGAACAAGTTAATTTTCAATGAGATGATGACGAGGTCGGTTTTGTACTAGACCAACATGCTTTTATGTGATTGGTATTGGTTAACCAAAGATTTACACTGGAATTTTACAATGTTTTAAAACTAAACAGACATTTTACTTTGTTGAATTCCATGTATATTTTAATGACCTATACCGATGGAAGATAAACTGAGAGAGTGAGTGATTGTTGTTTAACACCAACACAGCAATTTTCAGCTATATCATGATGAGAACAAGTTAATTTTCAATGAGATGATGACGAGGTCGGTTTTGTACTAGACCAACATGCTTTTATGTGATTGGTATTGGTTAACCAAAGATTTACACTGGAATTTTACAATGTTTTAAAACTAAACAGACATTTTACTTTGTTGAATTCCATGTATATTTTAATGACCTATACCGATGGAAGATAAACTGAGAGAGTGAGTGATTGTTGTTTAACACCAACACAGCAATTTTCAGCTATATCATGATGAGAACAAGTTAATTTTCAATGAGATGATGACGAGGTCGGTTTTGTACTAGACCAACATGCTTTTATGTGATTGGTATTGGTTAACCAAAGATTTACACTGGAATTTTACAATGTTTTAAAACTAAACAGACATTTTACTTTGTTGAATTCCATGTATATTTTAATGACCTATACCGATGGAAGATAAACTGAGAGAGTGAGTGATTGTTGTTTAACACCAACACAGCAATTTTCAGCTATATCATGATGAGAACAAGTTAATTTTCAATGAGATGATGACGAGGTCGGTTTTGTACTAGACCAACATGCTTTTATGTGATTGGTATTGGTTAACCAAAGATTTACACTGGAATTTTACAATGTTTTAAAACTAAACAGACATTTTACTTTGTTGAATTCCATGTATATTTTAATGACCTATACCGATGGAAGATAAACTGAGAGAGTGAGTGATTGTTGTTTAACACCAACACAGCAATTTTCAGCTATATCATGATGAGAACAAGTTAATTTTCAATGAGATGATGACGAGGTCGGTTTTGTACTAGACCAACATGCTTTTATGTGATTGGTATTGGTTAACCAAAGATTTACACTGGAATTTTACAATGTTTTAAAACTAAACAGACATTTTACTTTGTTGAATTCCATGTATATTTTAATGACCTATACCGATGGAAGATAAACTGAGAGAGTGAGTGATTGTTGTTTAACACCAACACAGCAATTTTCAGCTATATCATGATGAGAACAAGTTAATTTTCAATGAGATGATGACGAGGTCGGTTTTGTACTAGACCAACATGCTTTTATGTGATTGGTATTGGTTAACCAAAGATTTACACTGGAATTTTACAATGTTTTAAAACTAAACAGACATTTTACTTTGTTGAATTCCATGTATATTTTAATGACCTATACCGATGGAAGATAAACTGAGAGAGTGAGTGATTGTTGTTTAACACCAACACAGCAATTTTCAGCTATATCATGATGAGAACAAGTTAATTTTCAATGAGATGATGACGAGGTCGGTTTTGTACTAGACCAACATGCTTTTATGTGATTGGTATTGGTTAACCAAAGATTTACACTGGAATTTTACAATGTTTTAAAACTAAACAGACATTTTACTTTGTTGAATTCCATGTATATTTTAATGACCTATACCGATGGAAGATAAACTGAGAGAGTGAGTGATTGTTGTTTAACACCAACACAGCAATTTTCAGCTATATCATGATGAGAACAAGTTAATTTTCAATGAGATGATGACGAGGTCGGTTTTGTACTAGACCAACATGCTTTTATGTGATTGGTATTGGTTAACCAAAGATTTACACTGGAATTTTACAATGTTTTAAAACTAAACAGACATTTTACTTTGTTGAATTCCATGTATATTTTAATGACCTATACCGATGGAAGATAAACTGAGAGAGTGAGTGATTGTTGTTTAACACCAACACAGCAATTTTCAGCTATATCATGATGAGAACAAGTTAATTTTCAATGAGATGATGACGAGGTCGGTTTTGTACTAGACCAACATGCTTTTATGTGATTGGTATTGGTTAACCAAAGATTTACACTGGAATTTTACAATGTTTTAAAACTAAACAGACATTTTACTTTGTTGAATTCCATGTATATTTTAATGACCTATACCGATGGAAGATAAACTGAGAGAGTGAGTGATTGTTGTTTAACACCAACACAGCAATTTTCAGCTATATCATGATGAGAACAAGTTAATTTTCAATGAGATGATGACGAGGTCGGTTTTGTACTAGACCAACATGCTTTTATGTGATTGGTATTGGTTAACCAAAGATTTACACTGGAATTTTACAATGTTTTAAAACTAAACAGACATTTTACTTTGTTGAATTCCATGTATATTTTAATGACCTATACCGATGGAAGATAAACTGAGAGAGTGAGTGATTGTTGTTTAACACCAACACAGCAATTTTCAGCTATATCATGATGAGAACAAGTTAATTTTCAATGAGATGATGACGAGGTCGGTTTTGTACTAGACCAACATGCTTTTATGTGATTGGTATTGGTTAACCAAAGATTTACACTGGAATTTTACAATGTTTTAAAACTAAACAGACATTTTACTTTGTTGAATTCCATGTATATTTTAATGACCTATACCGATGGAAGATAAACTGAGAGAGTGAGTGATTGTTGTTTAACACCAACACAGCAATTTTCAGCTATATCATGATGAGAACAAGTTAATTTTCAATGAGATGATGACGAGGTCGGTTTTGTACTAGACCAACATGCTTTTATGTGATTGGTATTGGTTAACCAAAGATTTACACTGGAATTTTACAATGTTTTAAAACTAAACAGACATTTTACTTTGTTGAATTCCATGTATATTTTAATGACCTATACCGATGGA
This sequence comes from Bathymodiolus septemdierum, assembly GCA_963383655.1. Lineage (NCBI taxonomy): Eukaryota > Metazoa > Mollusca > Bivalvia > Mytilida > Modiolidae > Bathymodiolus > Bathymodiolus septemdierum. The sequence continues at coordinate 8,448,718 of OY726529.1, read as the reverse complement.
AGATAAACTGAGAGAGTGAGTGATTGTTGTTTAACACCAACACAGCAATTTTCAGCTATATCATGATGAGAACAAGTTAATTTTCAATGAGATGATGACGAGGTCGGTTTTGTACTAGACCAACATGCTTTTATGTGATTGGTATTGGTTAACCAAAGATTTACACTGGAATTTTACAATGTTTTAAAACTAAACAGACATTTTACTTTGTTGAATTCCATGTATATTTTAATGACCTATACCGATGGAAGATAAACTGAGAGAGTGAGTGATTGTTGTTTAACACCAACACAGCAATTTTCAGCTATATCATGATGAGAACAAGTTAATTTTCAATGAGATGATGACGAGGTCGGTTTTGTACTAGACCAACATGCTTTTATGTGATTGGTATTGGTTAACCAAAGATTTACACTGGAATTTTACAATGTTTTAAAACTAAACAGACATTTTACTTTGTTGAATTCCATGTATATTTTAATGACCTATACCGATGGAAGATAAACTGAGAGAGTGAGTGATTGTTGTTTAACACCAACACAGCAATTTTCAGCTATATCATGATGAGAACAAGTTAATTTTCAATGAGATGATGACGAGGTCGGTTTTGTACTAGACCAACATGCTTTTATGTGATTGGTATTGGTTAACCAAAGATTTACACTGGAATTTTACAATGTTTTAAAACTAAACAGACATTTTACTTTGTTGAATTCCATGTATATTTTAATGACCTATACCGATGGAAGATAAACTGAGAGAGTGAGTGATTGTTGTTTAACACCAACACAGCAATTTTCAGCTATATCATGATGAGAACAAGTTAATTTTCAATGAGATGATGACGAGGTCGGTTTTGTACTAGACCAACATGCTTTTATGTGATTGGTATTGGTTAACCAAAGATTTACACTGGAATTTTACAATGTTTTAAAACTAAACAGACATTTTACTTTGTTGAATTCCATGTATATTTTAATGACCTATACCGATGGAAGATAAACTGAGAGAGTGAGTGATTGTTGTTTAACACCAACACAGCAATTTTCAGCTATATCATGATGAGAACAAGTTAATTTTCAATGAGATGATGACGAGGTCGGTTTTGTACTAGACCAACATGCTTTTATGTGATTGGTATTGGTTAACCAAAGATTTACACTGGAATTTTACAATGTTTTAAAACTAAACAGACATTTTACTTTGTTGAATTCCATGTATATTTTAATGACCTATACCGATGGAAGATAAACTGAGAGAGTGAGTGATTGTTGTTTAACACCAACACAGCAATTTTCAGCTATATCATGATGAGAACAAGTTAATTTTCAATGAGATGATGACGAGGTCGGTTTTGTACTAGACCAACATGCTTTTATGTGATTGGTATTGGTTAACCAAAGATTTACACTGGAATTTTACAATGTTTTAAAACTAAACAGACATTTTACTTTGTTGAATTCCATGTATATTTTAATGACCTATACCGATGGAAGATAAACTGAGAGAGTGAGTGATTGTTGTTTAACACCAACACAGCAATTTTCAGCTATATCATGATGAGAACAAGTTAATTTTCAATGAGATGATGACGAGGTCGGTTTTGTACTAGACCAACATGCTTTTATGTGATTGGTATTGGTTAACCAAAGATTTACACTGGAATTTTACAATGTTTTAAAACTAAACAGACATTTTACTTTGTTGAATTCCATGTATATTTTAATGACCTATACCGATGGAAGATAAACTGAGAGAGTGAGTGATTGTTGTTTAACACCAACACAGCAATTTTCAGCTATATCATGATGAGAACAAGTTAATTTTCAATGAGATGATGACGAGGTCGGTTTTGTACTAGACCAACATGCTTTTATGTGATTGGTATTGGTTAACCAAAGATTTACACTGGAATTTTACAATGTTTTAAAACTAAACAGACATTTTACTTTGTTGAATTCCATGTATATTTTAATGACCTATACCGATGGAAGATAAACTGAGAGAGTGAGTGATTGTTGTTTAACACCAACACAGCAATTTTCAGCTATATCATGATGAGAACAAGTTAATTTTCAATGAGATGATGACGAGGTCGGTTTTGTACTAGACCAACATGCTTTTATGTGATTGGTATTGGTTAACCAAAGATTTACACTGGAATTTTACAATGTTTTAAAACTAAACAGACATTTTACTTTGTTGAATTCCATGTATATTTTAATGACCTATACCGATGGAAGATAAACTGAGAGAGTGAGTGATTGTTGTTTAACACCAACACAGCAATTTTCAGCTATATCATGATGAGAACAAGTTAATTTTCAATGAGATGATGACGAGGTCGGTTTTGTACTAGACCAACATGCTTTTATGTGATTGGTATTGGTTAACCAAAGATTTACACTGGAATTTTACAATGTTTTAAAACTAAACAGACATTTTACTTTGTTGAATTCCATGTATATTTTAATGACCTATACCGATGGAAGATAAACTGAGAGAGTGAGTGATTGTTGTTTAACACCAACACAGCAATTTTCAGCTATATCATGATGAGAACAAGTTAATTTTCAATGAGATGATGACGAGGTCGGTTTTGTACTAGACCAACATGCTTTTATGTGATTGGTATTGGTTAACCAAAGATTTACACTGGAATTTTACAATGTTTTAAAACTAAACAGACATTTTACTTTGTTGAATTCCATGTATATTTTAATGACCTATACCGATGGAAGATAAACTGAGAGAGTGAGTGATTGTTGTTTAACACCAACACAGCAATTTTCAGCTATATCATGATGAGAACAAGTTAATTTTCAATGAGATGATGACGAGGTCGGTTTTGTACTAGACCAACATGCTTTTATGTGATTGGTATTGGTTAACCAAAGATTTACACTGGAATTTTACAATGTTTTAAAACTAAACAGACATTTTACTTTGTTGAATTCCATGTATATTTTAATGACCTATACCGATGGAAGATAAACTGAGAGAGTGAGTGATTGTTGTTTAACACCAACACAGCAATTTTCAGCTATATCATGATGAGAACAAGTTAATTTTCAATGAGATGATGACGAGGTCGGTTTTGTACTAGACCAACATGCTTTTATGTGATTGGTATTGGTTAACCAAAGATTTACACTGGAATTTTACAATGTTTTAAAACTAAACAGACATTTTACTTTGTTGAATTCCATGTATATTTTAATGACCTATACCGATGGAAGATAAACTGAGAGAGTGAGTGATTGTTGTTTAACACCAACACAGCAATTTTCAGCTATATCATGATGAGAACAAGTTAATTTTCAATGAGATGATGACGAGGTCGGTTTTGTACTAGACCAACATGCTTTTATGTGATTGGTATTGGTTAACCAAAGATTTACACTGGAATTTTACAATGTTTTAAAACTAAACAGACATTTTACTTTGTTGAATTCCATGTATATTTTAATGACCTATACCGATGGAAGATAAACTGAGAGAGTGAGTGATTGTTGTTTAACACCAACACAGCAATTTTCAGCTATATCATGATGAGAACAAGTTAATTTTCAATGAGATGATGACGAGGTCGGTTTTGTACTAGACCAACATGCTTTTATGTGATTGGTATTGGTTAACCAAAGATTTACACTGGAATTTTACAATGTTTTAAAACTAAACAGACATTTTACTTTGTTGAATTCCATGTATATTTTAATGACCTATACCGATGGAAGATAAACTGAGAGAGTGAGTGATTGTTGTTTAACACCAACACAGCAATTTTCAGCTATATCATGATGAGAACAAGTTAATTTTCAATGAGATGATGACGAGGTCGGTTTTGTACTAGACCAACATGCTTTTATGTGATTGGTATTGGTTAACCAAAGATTTACACTGGAATTTTACAATGTTTTAAAACTAAACAGACATTTTACTTTGTTGAATTCCATGTATATTTTAATGACCTATACCGATGGAAGATAAACTGAGAGAGTGAGTGATTGTTGTTTAACACCAACACAGCAATTTTCAGCTATATCATGATGAGAACAAGTTAATTTTCAATGAGATGATGACGAGGTCGGTTTTGTACTAGACCAACATGCTTTTATGTGATTGGTATTGGTTAACCAAAGATTTACACTGGAATTTTACAATGTTTTAAAACTAAACAGACATTTTACTTTGTTGAATTCCATGTATATTTTAATGACCTATACCGATGGAAGATAAACTGAGAGAGTGAGTGATTGTTGTTTAACACCAACACAGCAATTTTCAGCTATATCATGATGAGAACAAGTTAATTTTCAATGAGATGATGACGAGGTCGGTTTTGTACTAGACCAACATGCTTTTATGTGATTGGTATTGGTTAACCAAAGATTTACACTGGAATTTTACAATGTTTTAAAACTAAACAGACATTTTACTTTGTTGAATTCCATGTATATTTTAATGACCTATACCGATGGAAGATAAACTGAGAGAGTGAGTGATTGTTGTTTAACACCAACACAGCAATTTTCAGCTATATCATGATGAGAACAAGTTAATTTTCAATGAGATGATGACGAGGTCGGTTTTGTACTAGACCAACATGCTTAGTTGGATTTTTTATAGTGCTAGCACACTGAAACAACAGTCCGTGGGTAGACATGTCGCCCCACTCTGACACAGTATCCAGATTCTGAGCAAACCAGTCTTTGCTTTTTCTCCTTAATGCTGCGTACTTAGTGGAGAAGTAACAAATACCAATTTCATAGTGTTTGACCAGTTCAGGACTCACAATTTAGCTCATTTGATGTGAGTATGCTAACCATTACACCACTGACACCGTTTTACAACCCCAATTTATACTGTAGTGCCATCCCTGTTTGAACAAATTAATTGTTTGGACATATCTAAAAATCAATATCATAATGAGCTTGGGTTATGATTATGATGTTTAACACCACTTTCAACAATATTTATATTATATCATGCCGGTCCGGTTTTATTGGTGGAGGAAAATGGGGTACCTGGAGAAAACCACTGACCTGCAGCAAGTCATTGACAAACTTTATCACATAATGTATCGAGTACACCTCGCCATGAGCAGGATTCCAACTCACAACTTTAGTAGTGATAGGCAGTGACTGCACAGTCAGTTCTAAATCCAATTACCATACAATCAGGACCACAACGTTTTCTTACTATAGCTGGGTCGATACCTCTGTTCGTGTACGAATATTCCCAGAGGGTATCTTCCACCCAGTAGTCAGTGTTTCTGGTGTACAAATCTACAAATATTCCCAGAGGGTATCTTCCACCCTGTAGTCAGTGTTTCTGGTGTACAAATATTCCCAGAAGGTATCTTCCACCCAGTAGTCAGTGTTTCTGGTGCACAAATATTCCCAGAGGGTATCTTCCACCCAGTAGTCAGTGTTTCTGGTGTACAAATATTCCAGATGGTATCTTCCACCCAGTAGTCAGTGTTTCTGGTGTACAAATATTCCAGAGGGTATCTTCCACCCAGTAGTCAGTGTTTCTGGTGTACAAATATTCCCAGAGGGTATCTTCCACCCAGTAGTCAGTGTTTCTGGTGTACAAATATTCCCAGAAGGTATCTTCCACCCAGTAGTCAGTGTTTCTGGTGTACAAATATTCCCAGAAGGTATCTTCCACCCAGTAGTCAGTGTTTCTGGTGCACAAATATTCCCAGAGGGTATCTTCCACCCTGTAGTCAGTGTTTCTGGTGTACAAATATTCCCAGAGGGTATCTTCCACCCAGTAGTCAGTGTTTCTGGTGTACAAATATTCCAGATGGTATCTTCCACCCAGTAGTCAGTGTTTCTGGTGTACAAATATTCCAGAGGGTATCTTCCACCCAGTAGTCAGTGTTTCTGGTGTACAAATATTCCCAGAGGGTATCTTCCACCCAGTAGTCAGTGTTTCTGGTGTACAAATATTCCCAGAAGGTATCTTCCACCCAGTAGTCAGTGTTTCTGGTGTACAAATATTCCCAGAGGATATCTTCCACCCAGTAGTCAGTGTTTCTGGTGTACAAATATTCCCAGAAGGTATCTTCCACCCAGTAGTCAATGTTTCTGGTGCACAAATATTCCCAGAGGGTATCTTCCACCCAGTAGTCAGTGTTTCTGGTGCACAAATATTCCCAGAGGGTATCTTCCACCCAGTAGTCAGTGTTTCTGGTGTACAAATATTCCCAGAAGGTATCTTCCACCCAGTAGTCAGTGTTTCTGGTGTACAAATATTCCCAGAGGGTATCTTCCACCCAGTAGTCAGTGTTTCTGGTGTACAAATATTCCCAGAAGGTATCTTCCACCCAGTAGTCAGTGTTTCTGGTGTACAAATATTCCCAGAGGGTATCTTCCACCCAGTAGTCAGTGTTTCTGGTGTACAAATATTCCCAGAGGGTATCTTCCACCCTGTAGTCAGTGTTTCTGGTGTACAAATATTCCCAGAGGGTATCTTCCACCCAGTGGTCAGTGTTTCTGGTGTACAAATATTCCCAGAGGGTATCTTCCACCCAGTAGTCAGTGTTTCTGGTGTACACATATTTCCAGAAGGTATCTTCCACCCAGTAGTCAGTGTTTCTGGTGTACAAATATTCCCAGAGGGTATCTTCCACCCAGTAGTCAGTGTTTCTGGTGTACAAATATTCCCAGAAGGTATCTTCCACCCTGTAGTCAGTGTTTCTGGTGTACAAATATTTCCAGAAGGTATCTTCCACCCAGTAGTCAGTGTTTCTGGTGTACAAATATTCCCAGAAGGTATCTTCCACCCAGTAGTCAGTGTTTCTGGTGTACAAATATTCCCAGAAGGTATCTTCCACCCAGTAGTCAGTGTTTCTGGTGTACAAATATTCCCAGAAGGTATCTTCCACCCAGTAGTCAGTGTTTCTGGTGCACAAATATTCCCAGAGGGTATCTTCCACCCAGTAGTCAGTGTTTCTGGTGTACAAATATTCCCAGAGGGTATCTTCCACCCAGTAGTCAGTGTTTCTGGTGTACAAATATTCCCAGAGTGTATCTTCCACCCAGTAGTCAGTGTTTCTGGTGCACAAATATTCCCAGAGGGTATCTTCCACCCAGTAGTCAGTGTTTCTGGTGTACAAATATTCCCAGAGGGTATCTTCCACCCAGTAGTCAGTGTTTCTGGTGTACAAATATTCCCAGAGGGTATCTTCCACCCAGTAGTCAGTGTTTCTGGTGTACAAATATTCCCAGAAGGTATCTTCCACCCAGTAGTCAGTGTTTCTGGTGTACAAATATTCCCAGAGGGTATCTTCCACCCAGTAGTCAGTGTTTCTGGTGTACAAATATTCCCAGAGGGTATCTTCCACCCTGTAGTCAGTGTTTCTGGTGTACAAATATTCCCAGAAGGTATCTTCCACCCAGTAGTCAGTGTTTCTGGTGTACAAATATTCCCAGAAGGTATCTTCCACCCAGTAGTCAGTGTTTCTGGTGTACAAATATTCCCAGAGGGTATCTTCCACCCAGTAGTCAGTGTTTCTGGTGTACAAATATTCCCAGAGGGTATCTTCCACCCAGTAGTCAGTGTTTCTGGTGTACAAATATTCCCAGATGGTATCTTCCACTGACATGGTTTATTACATATATATTTATTATTGAAATTAACTGTTCCTAAATAATATAATTATTATTAAAACTAAGGTTCTCCTCCCTCAGGCATTTGTGACCTTAGCTGATTTTGGCTATTCCGTTTAGACTCTGGTTTTATTGCTCCCAAAGATTTTAAAATAATTTGGTTTTCCAACCTTTCGACGTTGTGCATACCTGATGAAGGTTATTCCAGAAACGTGTTGTGTGCACTAACTTTGATATCTACGTTTTTTATTACTGGAACATGTACGGTATATTCTTTATTATTGTGGGGCCCGGGTTACAAGTAGGTAGGTGGATTCGCTCACCTTTCATTCTGCTTTGAGGAAACTTAATACAGAACCTTCCATACATGTAGATGCTTCCTACCAAGTTTCAGTTCATATGGCTAAGCAGTTTCAAAGGAGAAGATTTTTTAGAAATCGACCAATCAGAAACAAGAATTGCATGTGGTGGCCATGTTTGCTAACCAATCGGGACGAAATGAGCAATCTTCATAGAGGACATTCCATAGATGATTCCTACCAAGTTTCGGTTCATTTGGCCAAGCGGTTTCAGAGGGGAAGAATTTCAAAAATCGGCCAATCAGAATAAAGAATTGCCTGTGGCGGCCATGTTTGGTAATGAATCATAACAAAATGTGCACTCTTTAGAGAGGATCTTCCATAGATGCTTCCTACCAAGTTTCAGTTCATTTGGCTGAGGGTTTTCAGAGGAGAAGATTAAAATGTGAAAAGTAAACAGATGACAGACGACGGACACCAAGTGATGGCAAAAGCTCATATTGCCTTTGGCAAGGTTTGCTAAAAAGAATATTAAAATGTGAATACCTACTTGTAATGTATAGAATAAACATGTTACACTATATCAGCATTAGTTAATTTCTAAAGGGATATAATGGCAAGAGTTATCTTTCTTTTAACAGAGGAGAAGATTTTTTTAGAAATCAACCAATCAGAAACAAGAATTGTCTGTGGTGGCCATGTTTGTTAACCGATCGTGAACAAAATGAGCAATCTTCATAGAGGACTTTCCATAGATGCTTCCTACCAAGTTTCGGTTCATTTGTCCAAGCGGTTTCAGAGGAGAATATTTTTTTAAATCGGCCAATCAGAAAGAAGAATTGCCTGTGGTGGCCATGTTTGTTAATGGATCAGGACGAAATGAGCAATCTATATAGAGGACCTTCAATAGATGCTTCCTCCCGAGTTTCAGTTCATTTGGCTGAGGGGGTTTCAGAGGAGAAGATTAAAATGTGAAAAGTTAACGGACGACAGATGACGGACGCCAAGTGATGGCAAAAGCTCACACTGCCTTTGGCTAAAAAAGGTGCACTCGACTCGCAGCCGCAAGTGATAAAGTTTGCTAGTTGCTTGCCCATGGTTGGTGGTTCTCTCCGGGTACTCTGGCTTCTTCCACCACTAAATCTGGTCGCCATGATATAGCTGAAATATTGCTGAAAGTGGCATTAAACACCAAAAATAAATAAATCAATCAATCAATCTTTATATCTAATTCTTTGTCAAATATTTGTAAAATTAAACCTGATGATATATGTGGCTTAAAATCTTCTCCCATTCGGTCTACCATAAGACATAATATTTCTAAACCATTGACTGATATCTGAAAATACAATTTAGAAAAAGCTGAATGTTATGCATGGAAACCAAACATTATCAATAAATTAAGAGGAAAATGGGGATGTTTGAACTTAACGACCTTTTTCTCCGTTTGTTTTTCGATTGTCAGTTTTGAAAACTTGCGCCACCACACACACACTTTCTAGTCCACTTACAAAACTTAGGTTCCTCTATAAAGGTTCATAACCTTGTATTTTCATAAATTTAGACAGATAGGTATGAATTACTTACTGCCCTGTGGATATTTATTTTTCAATTTAAACAAACTGGCCAGTACAAATTGACAGATGGTACAAATATATAATCTAAAAATAAGGTATTAAAATACATCTCAACTCAAGCCAGGAAAGTCAGTGGACATGTATTTATGTGTTAGGGCAGTGTGAGAAACTACCGCTCGCCAACTTGCCAAATGCAAGTGTAAAATGATTTTGGCGAGTATTTCCATTCAAGTACTAGCCATTCTGGTGAGTTGGCATGTCTGGGAGAATTACGATAATTTGTTGCTCGCCAGTTGATGTAACAAAATAAATAGTCCGAAATCGATTGAATGGATTGATTGAACGTGATTCACTTTCGTGTTCCGATAAAATAGTATCGAAACATAAGCTTTTATTAAAATTGTCGCTCATTTTATGTTGTGGACGCCATAACATTTTAATGGAAATGCTAAAAACTTGCATGATTGTTCTGACCTTGGTTGTTATTTTCATATCGTTTCTGATTAGAAATTGTGAGTGAAATACCTATGAAATACCCCTAAAAACAGATGTTTTGTTATTTCAAACATGTTACTGTGTCGTAGCCGAAATTTTAGCGGAAGTTGGTAATTATTTACTGAAATAATCATACATCTTTGATCGGAAATGGTATGCTTATTTTGTTAATATCCTAACAGTTCTATATGTTGAGCTTGGTGGCAAATTTGAATTAGGAATGAAATTAAATTTAACATGATATTTTTTTTGATAAGTGGTTAGTGCATGATGAGAACAAAGGAATGTGGACTGTGGTGTTCCCTATGTGCTGAACATATGAAAAATATTGGACACTAAGCATCATGGAAAAAATGGCAACGAGTTCAAATGAGGGATCACTCACCATAGTTGGCTAGTGAAATTTTATTTTGGCGAGTAGATTTCAATAGTTACTAGCCAGATTGGCGAGTAACTTTAAAAAATGGTTTCCCACACTGTTAGGGGCATCGTTTTTGCCTCTTTCTACGATTTTGATATTTGATTTCAGAATTTCTCAGTCAGTATTTTTTTTATTTTTGTTTCATTTTAGAAATAACTTATAATATATACATGATGTGACAGATTAAGAAATACAGTTTTAGTTAACCAGTCTCTTTTTTTATATACATGATGTGACAGAGTGTGGTCTTGACAGACATTCCAGTTTTAGTCAACCAGTCTCTTTTTTTAGATTTTTTTTCTCATTTGTGTATATTTATTATAGAGAAGATTAAATCAATGCCCCCCCTCCCCCCCCCCCCATCTTCTCATCTTATTAAGATTAAATCAATGCCCCCCCCCACCCCAATCTTCTCATCTTATTAAGATTAAATCAATGCCCCCCTTCCCCACCAATCTTCTCATCTTATTAAATCTATGCCCCCCCCCCCCCCAATCTTCTCATCTTATTAAGATTAAATCAATGCCCACTCCAATCTTCTCATCTTATTAAGATTAAATCAATGCCCCCCTTTCACTCCCCTCCCTCCCCAATCTTCTCATCTTATTAAGATTAAATCAATGCCTCAATGCCCCCCCTCTCTACCCCCCTCCCCAATCTTCTCATCTTATTAAGATTAAATCAATGCCTCAATGCCCCTCTCTCTACCCTCCCCCCTCCCCAATCTTCTCATCTTATTAGGATTAAATTAATGCCTCAATGCCCCCCTCCCCAATCTTCTCATCTTATTAAGATTAAATCAATGCCTCAATGCCCCCCTCTCACTCTCCCCCTCCCCATCTTATTAAGATTAAATCAATGCCTCAATGCCCCCCTCCCCAATCTTCTCATCTTATTAAGATTAAATCAATGCCCCCCCCTCTCACTCCCCCTCCCCAATCTTCTCATCTTATTAAGATTAAATCAATGCCCCCCCCTCTCACTCCCCCCTCCCCCATCTTCTCATCTTATTAAGATTAAATCAATGCCTCAATGCCCCCCTCTCACTCCCCACTCCCCAATCTTCTCATCTTATTAAGATTAAATCAATGCCTCAATGCCCCCCTCTCACTCCCCCCTCCCCAATCTCTCATCTTATTAAAATTAAATCAATGCCTCAATGCCCCCCTCACTCCCCCCTCCCCAATCTTCTCATCTTATTAAGATTAAATCAATGCCCCCCTCTCACTCCCCCCTCCCCAATCTTCTCATCTTATTAAGATTAAATCAATGCCCCCCCCCCCTCCCCCATCTTCTCATCTTATTAAGATTAAATCAATGCCTCAATGCCCCCCTCTCACTCCCCACTCCCCAATCTTCTCATCTTATTAAGATTAAATCAATGCCTCAATGCCCCCCTCTCACTCCCCCCTCCCCAATCTCTCATCTTATTAAAATTAAATCAATGCCTCAATGCCCCCCTCACTCCCCCCTCCCCAATCTTCTCATCTTATTAAGATTAAATCAATGCCCCCTCTCACTCCCCCCTCCCCAATCTTCTCATCTTATTAAGATTAAATCAATGCCCCCTCCCCCCCCCCCCTTTCTCATCTTATTTACAAATACCATTCACAAGAACAGATCTAACAGATTAGTAATTAACTGTCATTTAACTTTACACAATAAAAACATCTCATCTTACTATTAAATAAATATTACTTTAGTTTGTTCAATGACCTTTGACCTATAAATAACATTATGGATAAACCACATGTTAAATAGACAGGAATGGTATAATTACAGGTATGATTATGACCACCACCTGTGAAGTTCATCATTTAATGTTCTCGTTAACAGGTGAAGATTAATTAGTGTCAATAGAATGTCATATTAAACTGTCATTAGATCAATGAAACATGTTCTGTGGTTAAATATAAAATACATTGTATAGACATGTAGGTCAAATAATTCATAACTTGTTGCAACTGTTGTCTGTCCATCTGTGTGTATTCTATCATATATGCATTTGTACTTGATATTAAACAGTCTTCTATGTAGGTACTCCATTGTTAATCTGGGGTGGTCTTTGATATAGATACAGGTAGACTGTATATAAGTATTTGACACATTTTATCTTATCATAACTTTAAATTATAACAATCTATTTCATTGTAAACAATTTGTAATTTTTGCTTTGTTCAATTTGTCAGTGTTATACTTTATACTTTGTGTACTGTTTATTTGTTGAGTGTTTATGTTTATACTTTTGATGCTGCTCGCCAACATGTGGTTTTCATCAATAAACTATTTGAATTTGAATTTGAATATATTTCACAGTGTAATTCTAGTTGACATTTTATCATAACAAATATTTTTTTAATCTTATCTTGACATGAATGAAAAGAGGCTTTAAAACTATATCTATAATATTACTACCAGTATTTTGCGACTATTTAGACTAGAAGAGCAGATTTTCCAAATATACATTTTATTTATTAAGCACAATAACTCTAGACTCTCAGGTTTAAAACATATCATATTTCTAATAATTTAAAAGTTACATTTGTTGTATTTTTATTCTAATATGACGTCTATAAAACGGCACACACGATAATACTCAACAACTCTATATTTAGCGCAAGTGCAGTACACAACAAATCTGGCTGATCCATTGTGACTCCCGCTGTGAAATTACCGTGATGACCGAGTGTAAACAAACAAAACACCGTCATATAACGTATTTCTAAAATCCTTAAAATAAAAATTCCCCGTCAGTTATAAATAAATATTCTGCAACTAAGTATTTTTTTATCATTTGTTTTAAAAATTTACATTGGGGGATCCCCAGTACGCACATAGTCACATGACATACATTCCATTGATATGTGTCGGCCATGAATAACAAAATACACTAACCTTGTTTTCCTCCGTATACATTGACAACTAGACAGTGATGTAATTAAGTTACTGATATTTTCCAATTTGATGGCATTTTGAATTTTGCTACTCGAACAAGTACAATGCTCACAAAATCGTAAAATAAATCAGTAACCAGCTTGTGTCAATCAGCGTCCCTTGTAAACAACGTCACAGGATGACAATATATTACAAAAGTGAAAGTCGATAGATGGTTGTCTTCAGTATTTTTTTCGAAATTTTTTTTTTTGTCAACAATACAAGCTTTTTTTTTCATTGGCATTTATTTTTTTTATTTCATATCTAACAATAATTGTCGATTATTAACAACTGTTCGATATTATGTTTGACAACTCCGCTCCGCCATTTTGTTAGCACTCGAAATGATGAACGAATGAACTCAGACTTTTTTTTTAAATATTTTTACGCAGAAATTGTTCAATCGAATCTATGTTGGAAAATACACAAGAAATATGTTTTTTGTGTTAACATCCATATCTTTGTTTTAAAATATCTCGTTCAAATACAAATAATTCAAAATTTCCAAAGGAGGTAAATGCAACAGCCACCAAATGCTGTGTGAATACAGTTCACGAATGGTTAAAAATTACCGTATTTGTCCTATTAGAATCGAAATAATTCATGGCAGGCATAGAGTTGTGCAAATTTACACATGGGCTGGGCCTTTATATTCTTAGATTTTACCCCTCGCTCTCGCTCGGGGTAAAATTCGATTATAAAGGCCAATGCCATGTTCGAAATAATTGGCTTACTAGTATATTAATAGTTGAGCCTTCAGAACATGTAGTTTGCAAGTTTAAGTAGCAAAATAGAAATAAATTCTCCTTGACAAACAAGATTAACAGTGCATGTACATTGTAATATATTAATAGAAAAAGATGTGAATAGATGATAGATGAAAAGGGGGGATCATGATGGGTATAACATCTTAACTTTATACAATTCTATTTTTATGTGTTTATTATTTTTTGATGTATATAATACATGTATCTACAGAGATTATCATTGGCTAAACCTTGCTTTATTTTTACAGATAATGTATAAAGTGTTTATCCTGCAATGTCGATAAGATCAAATTACAAAAAAGGTAAGTGCTGCATTTTCTGAAAACAGCAGAAACAAGCTTCATTCTATCACGTTTGCATTTATACTGTTATCTAAAATAGTTATACATGTACATGCATCAAAGTGACTGTATATCAGTCATGTCAGTCAGTATAGAACCAGTATAAGATACTGTACATGCTGGTACATATTTTTAGTCGTTGTAGTACTTAGTAGTAGTAATCAAATAAAGTTCTTATCACAATCAGACCTGGTAATCTGTTACTGACATTAAGACGGCAGTTGTTTTTTTTTACAAATAAATGAGATTTTGACAGATTAAGATGGGTGGCTTGGCATTAATTGCATACTGGTATTCCAGAAACTACAGAATTAAATTGAAATACAGCATTGCAATGGTATTTAACATGTTCAGTTTGGAAAAAAATCCATCAGGAAATAAATAATACATGAGCAATAATGCCAATATATACAAATGTATATTGTTATCACAAAACCGTTCTAACATTTTTTTTTTTCTAAAATCCGGGTGAAAATAAATTTAATAATTTCTAATGTACATGTGGGTCAATTTAAATTGCTAAGTATTACACTTAGGCACAATTTAACCTGCAGCCTACCTAATACTTCTGAATATTTTCAATAAATAAAGATGCCTAAATACAAAATTTAAATCATGTTTATTTTATTTATGAAACAGCTAAAGCATACTAGAGGCTCAGTGGGCTGAGCCTGTGTCACTCACCTTTCATTCTGCTTTGAGGAAATTTTATACAGAACCTTCCATGCTGCTTCCTACCAAGTTTCGGTTCATTTGGCCAAGCGGTTTCAGAGAAGAATATTTTTAGTAATCAACCAATCAGAAACAAGAATTGCCTGTGGTGGCCATGTTTGATACCGGATCGAAATTTAATGAGCATTCTTTATAGAGAACCTTCCAAAAATGTTTCCTACCAAGTTTCAGTTCATTTGGCCAAGTGGTTTCAGAGAAGATTTTTTAGAAATCAACCAATCAGAAACAAGAATTGCCTGTGGTGGCCATGTTTGTTAACAGATCGCAACGAAATAAGCAATCTTTATAGAGGACCTTCCATAGATGCTTTCTATCAAGTGTCAGTTCATTTGGTCAAGCGGTTTCAGAGGAGAAGATTTTTTAAAACTGGCCAATCAGAAACAAGAATTGTCTGTGATGGCCATGTTTGTTAATGGATCGGAAATAAATGAGCAATTTTGATAGAGGACCTTCCAAGGATGCTTCCTACTAAGTTTTGGTTCATTTGGCCTAGAGGTTTCAGAGAAAAAGATTTTTTAGAAATTGACCAATCAGAAACAAGAATTTCCTATGGTGGCCATGTTTGTTAACGAATCGCAACTAAATGAGCAACCTTTATAGAGGACCTTCCATAGATGCTTCCTATCAAGTTTCAGTTCATTTAGCCATGTGGTTTCAGAGGAGAAGATTTTTTAGAAATCAACCAATCAGAAAAAAGAATTGCCTGTGGCGGCCATGTTTGTTAACGGATCGCAACGAAATGAGCAATCTTTATACAGGACCTTCCATAGATGTGTCCTACCAAGTTTCGTTTCATTTGGTCTAGCAGTTTCAGAGGAGAAGATTTTTTTAAATTGGTCAATCAGAAACAAGAATTGCCTGTGGTGGCCATGTTTGCTAACGGATCGGAACTAAATGAGAAATTTTTTTAGAGAACCTTCCAAGGATGCTTCCTACCAAGTTTCTGTCCTTCACAAATAAACAAGTGTCTGTCCTTCCCAAATAAACAGGTGTCTGTCCTTCACAAATAAACAAGTGTCTGTCCTTCACAAATAAGCAAGTGTCTGTTCTTCCCAAATAAACAAGTGTCTGTCCTTACCAAATAAACAAGTGTCTGTCCTTCACAAATAAACAAGTGTCTGTCCTTCCCAAATAAACAAGTGTCTGTTCTTCCCAAATAAACAAGTGTCTGTACATGTCCTTCCCAAATAAACAAGTGTCTGTTCTTCCCAAATATACAAGTGTCTGTCCTTCTCAAATAAACAAGTGTCTGTCCTTCTCAAATAAACAAGTGTCTGTCCTTCCCAAATAAACAAGTCTTCCCAAATAAACAAGTGTCTGTCCTTACCAAATAAACAAGTGTCTGTCCTTCACAAATAAACAAGTGTCTGTCCTTCCCAAATAAACAAGTGTCTGTTCTTCCCAAATAAACAAGTGTCTGTACATGTCCTTCCCAAATAAACAAGTGTCTGTTCTTCCCAAATATACAAGTGTCTGTCCTTCTCAAATAAACAAGTGTCTGTCCTTCTCAAATAAACAAGTGTCTGTCCTTCCCAAATAAACAAGTCTTCCCAAATAAACAAGTGTCTGTCCTTCACAAATAAACAAGTGTCTGTTCTTCCCAAACAAACAAGTGTCTGTCCTTCCCAAATAAACAAGTGTCTGTTCTTCCCAAATAAACAAGTGTCTGTCCTTCCCAAATAAACAAGTGTCTGTCCTTCCCAAATAAACAAGTGTCTGTCCTTCACAAATAAACAAGTGTCTGTCCTTCACAAATAAACAAGTGTATGTCCATCACAAATAAATAAGTGTCTGTCCTTCACAAATAAACAAGTGTCTGTCCTTCAAAAATAAACAAGTGTCTGTCCTTCACAAATAAACAAGTGTCTGTCCTTCCCAAATAAACAAGTGTCTGTCCTTCCCAAATAAACAAGTGTCTGTCCTTCCCAAATAAACAAGTGTCTGCTCTTCCCAAATAAACAAGTGTCTGTACATGTCCTTCCCAAATAAACAAGTGTCTGTCCTTCCCAAATAAACAAGTGTCTGTCCTTCACAAATAAACAAGTGTCTGTCCTTCACAAATAAACAAGTGTCTGTCCTTCCCAAATAAACAAGTGTCTGTCCTTCCCAAATAAACAAGTGTCTGTTCTTCCCAAATAAACAAGTGTCTGTCCTTAACAAATAAACAAGTGTCTGTCCTTAACAAATAAACAAGTGTCTGTCCTTAACAAATAAACAAGTGTCTGTCCTTAACAAATAAACAAGTGTATGTCCTTAACAAATGTCTGTCCTTCACAAATAAACAAGCGTCCGTCCTTCCCAAATAAACAAGTGTCTGTCCTTAACAAATAAACAAGTGTCTGTCCTTCCCAAATAAACAAGTGTCTGTCCATCACAAATAAACAAGTGTCTGTCCATCACAAATAAACAAGTGTCTGTCATTCCCAAATAAACATGTGTCTATCTTTCCCAAATAAACAAGTGTCTGTCCTTCCCAAATAAACAAGTGTCTGTCCTTCACAAATAAACAAGTGTCTGTCCTTCACAAATAAACAAGTGTCCATCCTTCCCAAATAAACAAGTGTCTGTTTCATCCCAAATAAACAAGTGTCTGTACATGTCCTTCCCAAATAAACAAGTGTCTGTTCTTCCCAAATAAACAAATGTCTGTCCTTAAAATATGAAGACATTTCAATATTTTAATTAGGAAACCTATTTGTGGCAGCTGGTATCTGTTATTTTGTCCCCGACTACATGTATACCTACCTACAATGAGGGACTCCAAGAGAAATTTTACAAGGCCTACAATATACCTTCCCTTGTTTTTATTCTGATGTATTTATAATTAGTGAAACCACAACTATTCGGCATTAAAAACGTGAAAAATGTTCTGTTCAAGTTTTGCAGTCAAACAAGCTTAAGATTCAGTAAACTTAACCAAAAGGTTAACTGGAGTTGAGTGCGACAACAATAAAAAAAAAAACATTTTTAATTTGGTAAAGCAGCCAGTGTTTGGAGAATGCAATATATATAGTCAACCTGCCCATGTGGTCACCTCTATTAAAAGGTTATCTTTTTCTTGTCCTGTCCTAGAAAATTTGATATGAATTGAACCTCTTTTAAGAGGTCACCTGTCTTATGAGGCCACTTTTTCTTTGTCCCAAAGGTGACCTCTTAATACAGTTTTGATTATATATATATTACGAATTTAGTTTGTTACACATATTTTCATTGGTTCTTCAACCCTGAATGTCAGCATATATTCGGAATAGACGGATTATATATTTCAGTCCCCAAAAACGATTAAAACATGGACGACAAAACATTACGCTTCACTGAATCAATGGTATAATACGGAATAATAAATGTATTTTTACCAAATCAAATGCTGTTTTTATACTAAAAACGGCTGCATGAACAAACAAATATTACAACAGTTGATTCCGTCACAAATACCTGATCAGGGGTTAACAAATCTTGGACCACCTCACCAGCCCAGGGCTAGCATACTCCCAAATATTACTAGCCCGAATCTATGAACCACTAGTCCTGGTCAATACCATGATTTCATGAATCCGACTTGCAGACTTGAACCCTTGTACAACTATCTTTTATTTTCACTTATTTTCCACAGTACAGGTCACAGTAAGGCCAAACAAATATATATATGTGTGTTTACGGTCACATGTAAAAAAAAAAAAAAAGTTTTTTTTACTATCGGCAAAACCGGAAATAGTCGTTCCCGGTTCCGGTTTCCGATTCCGGTATTTCATTTTTCGAAATTTCTGGTGAACCTTCATTTGCTGAAGTAACCCGAATAATCCAGTCGTTATATTACCCTCATCCAGCGAAAGTGCTGATATAGGGCGCAGTATTATTCAAGTTATTGTTGAAGCTGTTTTTTCTACCTTCTTTGCTCTCAATTTCGACAAAATGCTAGTAGTTGAATAAATAAAACATTGCTGCTGATTAAACAACATATAACATATATAAATATAAGTAGATACGCGAATATTGACAAGTTTGTCAATATCCGATATATTTTTTTACTAGCTCGTCGGGCATACAGCTGATTATTTCAGCTAGCCCAAATGTGGAAATCTGGAAATCACTAGCCCCGGGCGTCGGGCTAGTGGATTTTCCAACTCCTGCTGATCGTTCAGCAAATTTCTATGTTCCACGGCTGTACCATAACAAATAAACAAAACGTTGAGCCTTGAAAACTTTCGACGTCATGGGGCCACACCAAGGTTTTTTTTTTTGTTTTTTTTTAAGTGTGATATTTTTATTGAAATCTGTACATTTGTTAGTTGAATACATGAAGTACCGGTACCTTATCCCGGCCTCGTTAACATTAGTAAAGCACATAACATATAAAGATGTTAGTATTTGTTAGTAATTTACATACAGAATGGCATACTATTTCTATTAGAATAACATGACAGAAAATACCAAATAATGTGATTCCACAAAAAGATGAGTTTTTCAATCATAATAAACCAAATTAACAAATATACAGATAATCAAAAAATAGGGTTTTAAGTAGTTATAGAAGTAAAAGAAAAAAAATGGAAAAAGCTTAATTTATTGAGTTTTTTAAGGCATAAAAATAATTTTTAAAGAGAAAGGAAAAGTTTTTTAATTTGCTTTGATGAATAGGTAATTTTAGCATTCATAAAAACAAAAGGCTATTTCTTTTCTATCATGTTATATACATAATGAATATTTGTGTAAATCTTTATATCTAATTAAACACCAAGGTTTTATTTACATGTTGTTAACATTTAAATTATTGAAACTGTTTCGCAAACCCATTGTTTTGTTATGTGATATATTAATGTTATATTTATAAAGTTTATAAAATTTACTACATATGAAACTGTATTGATTTAGAAATTTAGTACAGTATTTTCCTTCATGAGACACCCCATACATGAAATATGACACAACACATATTTTGATGACATTGAAGAATGACGTCAAAGGTACGGAAACGGACATCTAGAGATACGAAAATTGAAAATAAAAGAGGCAAATTTATTTAATACAGTTGGATGTTGTATTTAAAAAAAACTGGTTAAATCCGTAATATATCTGTTATTCAACTATCAGACAGGGTATATAATGTGACATTCCCGGCTTATGATATATATTCCCTTCGGCTGCGCCTCAGGGAATATAGATCCTAAGCTGGGAATGTCACATTATATATATACCCTGTCTGATAGCTGAATAACATATAATATATATACATGTGTATATATATATATATATATATATGTAATATACACCACCCTTGAAATTTAAAACAACTTTTAATTCTTCGTTTATTTATGAATGAAAATTCATATTTAAATTTAAAATCCCATACAAAAAAGTTTATACCCAAGAGTAATCATAATTTTTACACAAAAAACAAAGTATGCCTATAACCTTCACAAACGACATTTCTTTTCTTGTCTACATATACATACTGTACATACATGTACTTATCAATTCAAGACATTACATACTGAGTATATACAATATGAACTCAAGCTTGTCCAGATTCAAGCCTGAATTCCTTGACATTTTAAACAGCTTATATTGTTCAACGGAAAAAAAATACCGGTTTCTGTAGGTTCATAAAATTTAAGATTTCAAGCTGTGTACAAAATCTACAACTACAATAATATAATTCACTTATCAAGTAAAACTCATCAACAAAAATAGTTTTTGTTTGTAATAAACTTTGACTTGTAATTTTTTTTAGGTCTATTTTTACGAACGAGTGCACTCAGACAAAAACATCATTAATCCTGTCAGTCAACTAAATTCTAATTTAAACAGATCTACCCATTGTATACAAGGTCAAGATTCGTGGAGATATTTAAATTAGTGTATATTTAAATCCTGAAGCAAGGGTTACCTGGTCTTAATCAAGTCTTTAATTAACCAGTAACATAAAACAAGGGTTACCTGGTCTTAATCAAGTCTTAAATTAACCAGTGATATAAGACAAGGGTTACCTGGTCTTAATCAAGTCTTTAATTAACAAGTAATATAAGACAAGGGTTACCTGGTCTTAATCAAGTCTTTAATTAACCAGTAACATAAGACAAGGGTTACCTGGTCTTAATCAAGTCTTTAATTAACCAGTAACATAAGACAAGGGTTACCTGGTCTTAATCAAGTCTTTAATTAACCAGTAACATAAGACAAGGGTTACCTGGTCTTAATCAAGTCTTTAATGAGAAAAATGCGACGAAAAATGAGCATATATGTTCAATGTGTATAAAAATTAACAAAGTCGGCAAACAGGAAGTGGGAATCTGATGGGTCCAAAAACGCTTCCCACGATATGAGGTACCTATATGAAGCTTGTGACCAAATATCAGATTTCTGCCATCAAGTTACTGAGAAAAATGCGACGAAAAATATCTTGGACGGACGGAAGGACGGACGGACAGAGGTAAAACAGTATACCCCCCTCCCCCTTCTGGGAGCGGGGGTATAATTAACCAGTAATATAAGACAAGGGTTACCTGGTCTTAATCAAGTCTGTAATTAACCAGTAACATAAGACAAGGGTTACCTGGTCTTAATCAAGTCTGTAATTAACCAGTAACACAAGACAAGGGTTACCTGGTCTTAATCAAGTCTTTAATTAACCAGTAACATAAAACAAGGGTTACCTGGTCTTAATCAAGTCTTTAATTAACCAGTAACATACATTATGTAAGACAAGGGTTACCTGGTCTTAATCAAGTCTTTAATTAACCAGTAACATAAGACAAGGGGTTACCTGGTCTTAATCAAGTCTTTATTTAACCAGTAACATAAGACAAGGGTTACCTGGTCTTAATCAAGTCTTTAATTAACCAGTAACATAAGACAAGGGTTACCTGGTCTTAATCAAGTCTTTAATTAACCAGTAACATAAGACAAGGGTTACCTGGTCTTAATCAAGTCTTTAATGAGAAAAATGCGATGAAAAATGAGCATATATGTTCAATGTGTATAAAAATTAACAAAGTCGGCAAACAGGAAGTGGGAATCTGATGGGTCCAAAAACGCTTCCCACGATATGAGGTACCTATATGAAGCTTGTGACCAAATATCAGATTTCTGCCATCAAGTTACTGAGAAAAATGCGACGAAAAATATCTTGGACGGACGGAAGGACGGACGGACAGAGGTAAAACAGTATACCCCCCTCCCCCTTCTGGGAGCGGGGGTATAATTAACCAGTAATATAAGACAAGGGTTACCTGGTCTTAATCAAGTCTGTAATTAACCAGTAACATGAGACAAGGGTTACCTGGTCTTAATCAAGTCTGTAATTAACCAGTAACATGAGACAAGGGTTACCTGGTCTTAATCAAGTCTGTAATTAACCAGTAACATAAGACAAGGGTTACCTGGTCTTAATCAAGTCTTTAATTAACCAGTAACATAAAACAAGGGTTACCTGGTCTTAATCAAGTCTTTAATTAACCAGTAACATACATTATGTAAGACAAGGGTTACCTGGTCTTAATCAAGTCTTTAATTAACCAGTAACATAAGACAAGGGGTTACCTGGTCTTAATCAAGTCTTTATTTAACCAGTAACATAAGACAAGGGTTACCTGGTCTTAATCAAGTCTTTAATTAACCAGTAACATAAGGCAAGGGTTACCTGGTCTTAATCAAGTCTTTAATTAACCAGTAACATAAGACAAGGGTTACCTGGTCTTAATCAAGTCTTTAATTAACCAGTAACATAAGATCAGGTTTACCTGGTCTTAATCAAGTCTTTAATTACCCAGAAATATAAGACAAGGGTTACCTAGTCTTAATCAAGTTTTAAATTAACCAGTAACATACAACAAGGATTACCTGGTCTTAATCAAGTCTTAAATTAACCAGTAACATAAGACAAGGGTTACCTGGTCTTAATCAAGTCTTAAATTAACCAGTAACATACAACAAGGGTTACCTGGTCTTAATCAAGTCTTAAATTAACCAGTAACATACAACAAGGGTTACCTGGTCTTAATCAAGTCTTAAATTAACCAGTAACATACAACAAGGGTTACCTGGTCTTAATCAAGTCTTTAATTAACCAGTAACATAAGACAAGGGTTACCTGGTCTTAATCAAGTCTTAAATTAACCAGTAACATACAACAAGGGTTACCTGGTCTTAATCAAGTCTTAAATTAACCAGTAACATACAACAAGGGTTACCTGGTCTTAATCAAGTCTTAAATTAACCAGTAACATACAACAAGGGTTACCTGGGTTGCATTCAATATCGCAGCAGCTAGTCTAGCTGCTAGGTAAAATAGCAATAACGTTATTTAACGATTAGCTACGTAGCAGTGCTAGCAAATATGGTGCCAATCATATGGGATATTTCTTGGAACATTTTAGCTAATCGTATTTGTCTAGTTACCTTAATAAATTATCATCCGTATTAAAAGCGTTGCCATTTCCTGCAATGCCACTATTTTTACCATACGAAATTAAATTTAGTTTTAGCCGCCATCTTGGATTCAAAAGCTAGCAGACATTTTTTTAATCTAGCTAGAGTTATGTAGAGGCTAGGCTAGCTTTCCATTCAATAGGATTTTTCTACATAGCTCAACCTAGCAGCTACGATGTTGAACGCACCCCTGGTCTTAATCAAGCCTTTAATTAGCCAGTAACATAAGACAAGGGTTACCTGGTCTTAATCAAGTCTGTAATTAACCAGTAACATAAGACAAGGGTTACCTGGTCTTAATCAAGTCTGTAATTAACCAGTAACATAAGACAAGGGTTATCTGGTCTTAATCAAGTCTGTAATTAACCATTAACATAAGACAAGGGTTACCTGGTCTTAATCAAGTCTGTAATTAACCAGTAACATAAGACAAGGGTTACCTGGTCTTAATCAAGTCTGTAATTAACCAGTAACATAAGACAAGGGTTACCTGGTCTTAATCAAGTCTGTAATTAACCAGTAACATAAGATAAGACAAGGGTTACCTGGTCTTAATCAAGTCTGTAATTAACCAGTAACATAAGACAAGGGTTACCTGGTCTTAATCAAGTCTGTAATTAACCAGTAACATAAGGCAAGGGTTACCTGGTCTTAATCAAGTCTTAAATTAACCACTAAATTCAGACATCACGTAGATTTGATTTGATTTGATTTTTGGTGTTTTAACGCCACTTTCAACAATATTTCAGCTATATCATGGCGACAAGTTTTAGTGGTGTTTTCTGACTAAGTTGTAGTTTCAAAATGTCACAACTGGGGTAAATTTGGTAACACAAGATGTGACATTTAACACCCTGCTTACTTTGTTGTCTGTTTACTTTGTAAATTTAAATTGCTAAACTGACTTTTTATGTGTCAAACTTCCATTTAGACATGTAAGTTTTCCAGCATTATAGGATATTTGTGTGCTGGCTTTATTGTTTTCTAAATACTGCAGTGAAAAAAGAACTATGTATGTAACGCATTCCCATCAAAACAGTGTTACATACAATAAACGGATGCCGGGGGGTACATATTTTGCAGAATATAATTGGACATGTCGTAATCAAGTCGGTTATTTATACGGTTCAGTTTGCGATTTAAAGTTTTTCATAAAATGACTTGTATTGTATTTGTATTTTGTTATTAATACTGAAAGAAGCAGAACAATTCAAAGAATCAATGCAAAATAAATGCACAATTTGTTTTTCTTAGTCGATAAATTGTTGTCAATGTTACATGCATAACATGTCAGAGTAATCAAAACGGTATGAAAGTTCCAGCGAGTATTTGTTTCTGAAAATAATACTTAAAGAATAAGCAATGTTTTAATAAATAAATACTTTGAAAAATATATAAAGAAATATTGATAAATAGTATTTAAATATATATGTTTGTAACATTGACAATTTTATTTTTTTGCAGACCATATACATGTGCCTAAAGCAGTAAAGGTTAAAACTTTGTGTGGTAAAATTAAGTGAAATTAAGAGTTTAACACTGCCAACTTGTTCAACTATTGAACCTTTAAAGAATTTGTTTGTGAGCTATGGTCCTAGATTGTTTATAAAAACATTGTGTCAACAGTTACATACTAGAAATTTAGTATGGAAACTTTCTGCACAGATACAAGAAAGCATGCTGAAAAACTACTAATATTTTCAGAAACTACATGGAATTTGCTATCTTTTCAGGTTGTAACTTAATGAATGTTTGCCCTTTCATTTTTTATTGCTGATGTCACTTTCAGATACCGATAACAAATTCTTGCCCATATAGAAGAACTACCCCTGTATTACATACATTGTACTCTAGCTAATACTGTCACATAACATGTATATTGAAGAACTACTCCTGCAGTCTTTCCCACATGTCGTCGGTCCGACAGTCCTGACAGGTAAAATTGTTGTCGGACCGACAAACTACGATCTTTTTCCGGATCAAATGTCTGACGTGTTCCGTGACCGGTTCCATGATTTATATTTTTTGAGCATGCACGATTACAAGGAATAAACCGATTAATTTTCCGGTTTTAAACCGGCATATGACATGTATGATGTTTCATCTTAAATACATAGAGAATCATTGAAACATTACAAAATACAAGCTAAACATGATGAAGGTAAATGTTATTACGACACCCACTTTAACAATTATAGTAGAAACTTTTCAGTCAGACAAAAAATATTTCGGACAGACAAAACCAATCAGCCTGTCTGACCGAATGACAGACAGATCCTCTGACAATTTGGCACAGACTGCCCCTGTATTACATAACTCTAGGTAATACTGTCTTCTTTTTAGGAATCAATAATTTGTATAATAGAATGGTGGTGCATGTGTATTTTTATCGCATAGCAGTATACAAATGTACATATACATGCTTAGTGATAGGGTTATGGTGTCTAACGCCACTTTCAACAGTATTTCAGTCAGTTTTATTGGGAGGAAATCGGATTACCCAGAGGAAAGCTGTCGGAAGTCACTGACAAACTATGTCACATAATGTTGTATCGAGTACATCTCGCCATGAGAGGTACTCGAACTCACAATCTTAGAGGTGATAGGCACTGCATGCATTTAGGTAGTTGTAAATCCAACTACCAAACGATCACGACCACGACAGCCGCTGTGCATAACTAGAGCTCTAGAAAAACGTTGTACCTGTACGAAAGAATCCGCGAAGGGTTCTACTTTCCAAATTGTTGCGTCCGTCTGATAAAAGATTCAGTGCTATATACAGTGTGTTCAATAGAAATTGATTGCCGTGGAAAATCGACGTCTATATGGTCGTCAATCGCCAGCTACTTTTTTCAACAAAAAAGACATGGAAATAATTACGAATGTGGATGCTATAAATAGCCAAATTGTTTATCACCGCTATTTTATGATGGATTCATTTTTTCAGTCATCCTTGTTAATCGTAGTTCAGAATTCATGTCACAAGAGGGATTCAGCCAAAGAAGTCGCCTTGTAAAGGCTGACTTCACTTTTTTCGCTGGTCAAA
Organism: Bathymodiolus septemdierum; assembly: GCA_963383655.1. Lineage (NCBI taxonomy): Eukaryota > Metazoa > Mollusca > Bivalvia > Mytilida > Modiolidae > Bathymodiolus > Bathymodiolus septemdierum. Next base: position 8,422,060 of record OY726529.1, on the reverse strand, counting down.
AGCGAAGTTCAAGTCACCTTGAAATTTTTAAGTCTCACTATGTCACCCGCATATTTTTGATATCGTATTTATTGAAATCTATTGTATCATTCTGAAAGTGATTTTCTTGAAGAGTAATCCATTCCGGTTTAAAGAAACTTTACAAATAAAAATGGTGCCATCGGAGGGTTGGGGCGCAATCCACTGTGCTATGGGAAATGTTCACCTACATGTAAGCTACTTTTAACCAAACAAACTTTAGATTTATATTTTCTTATTTCTGTGACATAAAATCGTACTTCTCATATTTAATTATGTTCATATATGCAAAGGTTGGCCATTCAAAATTCGTTGAAATGCATGAGGACGCTTCAGATTTTTATCGATCCGCAGCCAAGTCCGATTGGTCTTTTATCAACTTGAACATAAATTATTACATGAAAACCATTGTATTTCAGAGACAACAGACTTATAAGGCCAAGAAAAAAATACCTGTGTTTCCGCTAACATGCTCTAAAATATTAGGGTCGGTAGCTATAGGTACATGTAGGATTTTTTTTTTTTCAATATTTTTAGCTAGTTTCTACAGGGGACACATTCTGACTAACAGCGCTTGTTCAAAAATGGCCAAAAACACATTAGGATAGGCACAACAAATTTGGGTTGGTAGGGTTAGTGGAAATACATGTAATTTTTTTTGTGCCTACCTTAATACAACAACAATCTTCAGAGAGAAAACAACAGACCTATGAGACCTATAACTTAATACAACAACAATCTTCAGAGAGAAAACAACAGACCTATGAGACCTATAACTTAATACAACAACAATCTTCAGAGAGAAAACAACAGACCTATGAGACCTATAACTTAATACAACAACAATCTTCAGAGAGAAAACAACAGACCTATGAGACCTATAACTTAATACAACAACAATCTTCAGAGAGACAACAATAGACCTATGAGACCTATAACTTAATACAACAACAATCTTCAGAGAGACAACAACAGACCTATGAGACCTATAACTTAATACAACAACAATCTTCAGAGAGACAAGAACAGACCTATGAGACCTATAACTTAATACAACAACAATCTTCAGAGAGACAACAACAGACCTATGAGACCTATAACTTAATACAACAACAATCTTCAGAGAGACAACAACAGACCTATGAGACCTATACCTTAATACAACAATCTTCAGAGAAACAACAACAGACCTATGAGACCTATAACTTAATACAACAACAATCTTCAGAGAGACAACAACAGACCTATGAGACCTATAACTTAATACAACAACAATCTTCAGAGAGACAACAACAGACCTATGAGACCTATAACTTAATACAACAACAATCTTCAGAGAGACAAGAACAGACCTATGAGACCTATAACTTAATACAACAACAATCTTCAGAGAGACAACAACAGAACTATGAGACCTATAACTTAATACAACAACAATCTTCAGAGAGACAAGAACAGACCTAAAAGACCTATAACTTAATACAACAACAATCTTCAGAGAGAAAACAATAGACCTATGAGACCTATAACTTAATACAACAACAATCTTCAGAGAGACAACAACAGACCTATGAGACCTATAACTTAATACAACAACAATCTTCAGAGAGACAACAACAGACCTATGAGACCTATAACTTAATACAACAACAATCTTCAGAGAGACAAGAACAGACTTAAAAGACCTATAACTTAATACAACAACAATCTTCAGAGAGAAAACAATAGACCTATGAGACCTATAACTTAATACAACAACAATCTTCAGAGAGACAAGAACAGACCTATGAGACCTATAACTTAATACAACAACAATCTTCAGAGAGACAACAACAGACCTATGAGACCTATAACTTAATACAACAACAATCTTCAGAGAGACAACAACAGACCTATGAGACCTATACCTTAATACAACAATCTTCAGAGAAACAACAACAGACCTATGAGACCTATAACTTAATACAACAACAATCTTCAGAGAGACAACAACAGACCTATGAGACCTATAACTTAATACAACAACAATCTTCAGAGAGACAACAACAGACCTATGAGACCTATAACTTAATACAACAACAATCTTCAGAGAGACAAGAACAGACCTATGAGACCTATAACTTAATACAACAACAATCTTCAGAGAGACAACAACAGAACTATGAGACCTATAACTTAATACAACAACAATCTTCAGAGAGACAACAACAGACCTAAAAGACCTATAACTTAATACAACAACAATCTTCAGAGAGAAAACAATAGACCTATGAGACCTATAACTTAATACAACAACAATCTTCAGAGAGACAACAACAGACCTATGAGACCTATAACTTAATACAACAACAATCTTCAGAGAGACAACAACAGACCTATGAGACCTATAACTTAATACAACAACAATCTTCAGAGAGACAAGAACAGACTTAAAAGACCTATAACTTAATACAACAACAATCTTCAGAGAGAAAACAATAGACCTATGAGACCTATAACTTAACAACAGACCTATAACTTAATACAACAACAATCTTCAGAGACAACAACAGACCTATAACTTAATACAACAACAATCTTCAGAGAGACAACAACAGACCTATAACTTAATACAACAACAATCTTCAGAGAGACAACAACAGACCTATAACTTAATACAACAATCGTCAGAGAGACAACAACAGACCTATAACTTAATACAACAATCTTCAGAGAGACAACAACAGACCTATAACTTAATACAACAATCTTCAGAGAGACAACAACAGACCTATAACTTAATACAACAATCGTCAGAGAGACAACAGACCTATAACTTAATACAACAATCTTCAGAGAGACAACAACAGACCTATAACTTAATACAACAACAATCTTCAGAGAGACAACAACAGACCTATAACTTAATACAACAATCGTCAGAGACAACAGACCTATAACTTAATACAACAACAATCTTCAGAGAGACAACAACAGACCTATAACTTAATACAACAATCTTCAGAGAGACAACAACAGACCTATAACTTAATACAACAACAATCTTCAGAGACAACAACAGACCTATAACTTAATACAACAATCGTCAGAGACAACAACAGACCTATAACTTAATACAACAATCTTCAGAGAGAAAACAACAGACCTATAACTTAATACAACAACAATCTTCAGAGAGACAACAACAGACCTATAACTTAATACAACAACAATCTTCAGAGAGACAACAACAGACCTATAACTTAATACAACAATCGTCAGAGAGACAACAACAGACCTATAACTTAATACAACAACAATCTTCAGAGAGACAACAACAGACCTATAACCTAATACAACAAAATAGTTGAGGTAATATAAAAATTATAGTTTGTTGTTACCTGACAGACCTAGATCAAAATCAAAAAAATCGAGAAAGCATCAGAGATGCAACAGCCGAGTTGCAAGTCAAAATCATTTGGTCTTGTTTTATAAATAAGTAAGAAACTAAAGAACAAATGTATGTATGATGGAATGGAAATATTTTCCTATGTAATATAAAGACTATTCAAGATATCATCAAGCTTCAGAGGACAAAAAATAAATTATTGGGGCATTTAATTTGTCTATTCACCCTGATTATAAATATATATGGTTTAGGGGTGGGGATCTCAACCATTATAAAGTTCACTTCAGGTAGGGTATGACCTTCCCCCCCCCCCCCCCCCCCTCCCCGTCATATCAAGTCCAATAACTATGGAACGGCAAAAGTGAAAATGAAAGGGATCCTCCTCTCTTCACCGGTAAGCTGCTGATAAAATTTCAAAACATTCTGAGAGACACTACTCAAGTTATCATACGACATAGCATAAAAATCCTATTTTCCATCATATCAAGTCCAATAACTCTGAAACGGCAAAAGTGAAAATCGTCAAAAAAGAAAGGGATCCTCCTCTCTTCACCAGTAAACAGCTGATAAAATTTTAAAAGATTCTAAGAAACACAACTCAAGTTATCGTACGACATAGGATTTGTCTACAGACGGATGGACATGGTGAAACCAGTATACCCCCCCCTACAACTTTGTTGAGGGGGGTATAAATATGGTTTAGGGGTGGGGATCTCAACCATTAAAAAGTTCACTTCAAGTAGGGGGTGGGGTATGACCCTGGGGCCTGAGCTATAATGCATTTAATTTGCCTAGTCACCCTGATCATAAATATATATGGTTTAGGGTGGGGATCTCGATCACATTTTTTTAAACAGATTCCCCAGTGGGGTGGGGCTGAGCCCCGGGGATAAAAAATGTTGAATGCACAACTTCACATTGGCATCTCCACCCTTACCAAATATTAAGCTTCTATCTTTTGTAGTTTCAGAGAAATGTGTAATTCTCAAAATATGTACTTTTTCTATAAAAAACCAAGATTTTACAAGAAAAAAACAATAGATTAATCTGAATTTCGAACTCGCTCTAAATAATAGTGTAATAATGCTTCCTACCAAAAATTATGTTGATCGGTCAAAAACTAAGAGCGCTATCGCGTTAACGAAGATAATTCTCAAAATATACACTTTTCTATAAAAAACCATGATTTTACAAGAAAAAAACAATAGATTAATCTGAATTTCGAACTCGCTCTAAATAATAGTGTAATAATGCTTCCTACCAAAAATTACGTTGATTGGCCAAAAACTAAGAGCGCTATCGCGTTAATGAAGATAATTCTCAAAATATACACTTTTTCTATAAAAAACCATGATTTTACAAGAAAAAAAAACAATAGATTAATCTGAATTTCGAAGTCATTCTAAATAATAGTGTAATAATGCTTCCTACCAAAAATTATGTTGATCGGCCAAAAACTAAGAGCGCTATCGTGTTAACGAAGATAGGCTAACATACGCCCGCCTTTCGCCAAAACATAAGCCGACTCTGCTAATAAATGTTTTATTAGGGTAATGAACAAATCTTTTTTTAATTATTAAAGTATGGTTTTAGTGCAAAATGTGTCTGCTTGGAATATTTGAAGAAATAAATAAAGATTAACCTCCTACTCCAATTCAGTGATAGGGAAAGATTATTACTAAATGGGCCCATGGCCCCTTCCTCAAAATTTCAATGGGCCATTCAGAAAATTAATGAGCCATATCATAAACCCAATGGGCCATTCTTTACATGCATTTTTCGGTTTTGAAAGTTGTGCAACCGATTGTCATTGTATTTTACTTGCAAGCTTTCATACACACTTTACAAAACATTTTATTTTCATTTAACTTTTAAGTAAAACCAGGGTCAAAGTTTTTCCGAAACCTTTCTATGTTTATGGTGTTCGGACCTTTCACTTTCGGTTTCGGTAGTTTTATTGTTCGATTCTGACATTTGAGTTTCATTTTGAGTTTCACTTTCAGGGTCAATGCCCCAGTTAATGTCATCGCCATGATCAGTACTTTTGTCAATGGCAGTATTTGTATTTGTATCAACTGGATTGTTATTATCATCTTTACTATTACTGAACGAAAAGTTAAATAATGTCTTTTGTTCTGGCAAATTTAGCAATCTTTGCTTCTTCGGTGGCAAATGTCTGTCAAACCACAGTCGCTTGAATTTTAAAATAATATATATATATAATTTCAATGATTTAAATTAAAAAAAAAAGAGTAAAAAAATATATCATTGAAATTCAAGCGACTGTGGTCAAATAAATGTTACACTATTTTAAAGCTTATATCTCAAGGATTAATAATATGTATGCAATGTAGTTTATTATTTTTGGATAAATACTTTTTGAGAAATTCCAAATTAAAGGCATACAGTCGCTCAGATTGATTTTTTTTTTATATTGAAAGTTGTCAATATTCGATGTTTTATACAGTTGAAATTTTTCATAATATCATACGTATTTAGCCTGGAACGAAGGAAATATGTCGCTGTTTGATTTGCTTATGTCCCGTAAAGAATTCAATGTTTACCAGCATGATATTCATATATTCATGAATATGATCATATGACCATTGATGATCTACACAGTGACCTCATTCGGTAAAGCGTTTGCGCATGTGCGAAATTGTTCGCTGAAAAAGGTACATGTTATAAATAAAAATATTGACGGATTCTACGCAAAAACGACACAGGAGGATTCAGCAAGATTTGTGTAAAAACTAAAAAAAGATGTTAAACCCGACCTACTCCATTTTTCAACAGGTAAGCATAATTTATATATCTTTTTTCGGCTGAATCGTATTTTGATAGAATTGCATGTAGTTTTTTTTATATATCTTTTTTTTTCAGGAGAAAACGCTAGGTGATATCTCTTTTAAATTAGAGACTAAATTAATGAACTTCATGTCTGGTTTTTTTCTAGTGTTGTCAATAATATGCAATACAATTTGTTTACAATTTTCCCTTTATCGGACCCCTTTGCAGAGTTTGGGTTTGTTTTTATTGATTTCATCACGTATTTTCGATTTTAAGTGTCATTCTTACTAAATACCATTATATAATATTAACTGATTACTCCGGATCCAATTTCATAGATATATTTCTGAAATCATATTAATTTTAATCAATATTTACCTGCAACATGTTTTCTGGTTATTTATAGCAGTTATCAGTGTCCGGTAAACTTCAGAAAAGACAGCCGACTTATAATTAGGTGTGTTAATGGCGATTTCACCAACAAACATTCAAATTCTTTTCATTAACAAGATGAACTGTGAGCTACATTTAATGCTCACCAATGATACTCTTTGGCAAACAGGAAGTAGGAATCTGACGGGTCAAAAAACCTTTCCCACGATATGGGGTACCTATATGAAGCTTGTGACCAAATATCAGATTTCTGCCATTAATAGTTGCTGAGAAAAATGTAACGAAAAATGAGCATATATGTTCAATGTGTAGAAAAATCAACAAAGTCGGCAAACAGAAAGTAGGAATCTGATGGGTCCAAAAACGCTTCCCACAATATGGGGTACCTATATGAAGCTTGTGACCAAATATCAGACCTCTGCCATCAATAGTTGCTGAGAAAAATGTGACGAAAAATGTGCATATATGTTCAATGTGTATAAAGACCAACTAAGTCGGCAAACAGGAAGTAGGAATCTGACAGGTCCAAAAACGCTACCCACAATATGGCATACCTATATGAAGCTTGTGACCAAATATCAGATTCCTGTCATCAATAGTTGCTGAGAAAAATGCGACGAAAAATATGCATATACAAATGTATGTTAAATGTGTATAAAAATCAACAAAGTCGGCAAACAGGAAGTAGGAATCCGATGGGTTCAAAAACGCTTCCCACGATATGGGGTACCTATATGAAGCTTGTGACCAAATATCAGATTTCTGCCATCAATAGTTGCTGAAAAAAATGTGACGAAAAATGTGCATATACTGGTATGTTCAATGTGTATAAAAACCAACTAAGTCGGCAAACAGGAAGTAGGAATCTGATGGGTCCAAAAACACTTCCCACGATGTGGGGTACCTATATGACGCTTGTGACCAAATATCAGATCTCTTGTCATCAATAGTTGCTGAGAAAAATGTGACGAAAAATGTGCATATATGTTCAATGTGTATAAAGACCAACTAAGTCGGCAAACAGGAAGTAGGAATCTGACAGGTCCAAAAACGCTACCCACAATATGGTATACCTATATGATGCTTGTGACCAAATATAAGATTTCTGCCATCAACAGTTACTGAGAAAAATGCGACGAAAAATATCTTGGACGGACGGAAGGACGGACAGAGGTAAAACAGTATACCCCCTTCGGGGAGCGGGGGTATAATTACGACATTTAACCTATTTTTTAAACCTGGTTTCTTGTTCAGAACATTTTATTAGTATAAAACATCGAATATTGACAACTTTTAATATAAACAAAAAACATCAATCTGAGCGACTGTATGCCTTTAATAAACTAAATATATTTATAATCTTTATGATACCAGCTTTACAATGATATAAAAATAATTTGACAGACATCTCACAATTTTCGGAAATTTGCTTTTACTTTTAAGAAATGATATACTGAATGTCCGATTTTGAAGCTGAATTGTCCACTGTCCTGCCACTATTTCTCAAAAAGTATTCACCCAAAAATAATAAACTATACATATTATTAATCCTTGACATATAAGCTTTAAAACGGTGTAACATTTATTTGACAGACATTTGATTTAAAAGAGTTATACGTGATCAAAACAAATATTTGGATACAAATTATCGTCATTTCCACCATTGAAAAATACAATCCTGCCACAATTTAGGGCATCAAATGTAATAAAAAATTAAAAACTTTATATCAAATTAAAGCCTTTGATCCCTTCTTTATCGTGGAGTTTACATCATGAAAATATCTCATTCCGTTCAAAAGTTATACATATAAACGTACTGAAAATACCTGCCCTGGTTATAAACCGACCCGGATAATTTAAGTCTAAATAACCATAAAAACACAATAAAATTAAAGGGGAAATAAACGCTACTAAATTTGTTTTTCACGGGGCAAATACTACAAAAAATAATTATTATCTTTATAAATTATTTAATAAAAACTCCTTTCATATATTTTAACTGTAAAATTAACCCATTTTCAGGATTTTTTATAAACAACAAATTATGTAATCATGCGATATACGGCAGTTGCAGTTTCTAGGTAATTAGTCATTCCCGTTAGTGGAAAAGTTCCGAATGAAAACCTTTCGGTGGTGCTCCATGATTGGAGAAAACATCTGAAGGAATAAGACTACGACTTGCGATAAGAAAACATTGTGCCCGACGGCGCGTCAGACAGTCAATTTAATGCACCGTTTCAATTGCAAATGCACAAATTGCGCATGGCGCGTCACTTTCCCGATCACTGCTCCATTTCTTTAATTGTGGGTCAAGACTTGAGAAACAGCAAATCAACTTTTCTTTTTCCCATGGCATAATCCAAGATTTCATATCACAGACAACACATACAGTCAAATCAATATTAAAAGGTCACCTTTGGGACAAAGAAAAAGTGGTCTTTTAAGACAGGTGACATCTTAAAAGAGTTCATATTCATATGAAATTTTCTATGACCATAACATGACATGACCTTTAAGGGATAGAATTTAATGGCAATTGATTTCTAGACTGCATGGCTAGACTGATTTAATCTATTCTAGCCCTGAAGGAAAATGTGTAGGCCTGTATTTGCGGTGAGGGTCGCCTTGCGACCCAAATCTGCTAGTGAGGTTTAGGGGCATGCTTTCTCACCCCCCCCCCATGAAAATTCTGAGTATGTTTTGAATGTACTATGAGATGTGCAAATATTGTGCCAGTAAGAATGAAATGTTGTCTTCCTTTTTGTGGCATCGTATGCCTTGTTACTTTCACGGGTGTTAACTTTCCGTTTAGACTCCGGTTTTGAAACTCCCGGTAAGAATTTCCACATATTTTTTTATTGAAAAAGTAACCTTGAACTTGTGATCATAGTCATATAACTTTTTACATATAGCGGAGAAAAGAGTAGTTTATTTCAAGCACCGACATCAAGGATTTTACATAAGATAAAAAATGATGTCCGCGCGTTGAACACAATTTCCGGAAATTGATAGTCGTATATCACCTAGATACACAGTCTACAATAAAACAACTTGGCCTAGACCGAGTGCAATTCTTCTAGCCTCGGGCTATCGGACCTACAGTAATTTCGAACACTGCCTTTTAATACAAGTGACTGCTTAATAGAGGTGACCGCATGGGCAGGTTTGAATATACTGATAAAATATGTGTAAACAAACCTTATAATTGCTGCAGTTAACCCATGCTACAAGTCCTCCAATAAATTCATCAATTTCTAAACAGGATATTGAACAGCATGGATCTCTCAGATAGGTTACCAGATCTGCATGGGTCTGTATTCTCTTCCTCGTGTCCGAGGTGGTAACTCCTGGGGTAAACTCATCCAGGGTGGACATTTTGGAAGATTTTAAGAGTCAAATAACAACTAATAATATAATGAACAATCCTGATAGTTAAAATCCACTGGCATTTAGCTTCTCATAGCATTGTTAAAAATCACCTTAACATCCTGCAAGAAAATAAAACATCATAATTCATACAGAAAAATTACAATACTAATGATGAATAACTCAACCAGAGCTACAGTCAGAGACATACTAATGATGAATAACTCCACCAGAGCTACAGTCAGAGACATACTAATGATGAATAACTCAACCAGAGCTACAGTCAGAGACATACTAATGATGAATAACTCAACCAGAGCTACAGTCAGAGACATACTAATGATGAATAACTCAACCAGAGCTACAGTCAGAGATATAGCGTAATAAATCACTGTGATACTGATATATCTTATTGTCTGTATATGTATGTACTCCTCATTTTTTAAACTGAATAGTACAGCTGGTTTTCTCTTACTTATTATGTACTCCTGTCTATAGAAGTCTTTGCATTTTTTACAGAGAATTTAATTTTTAATACATATACAGTGAAACCTGTCTAAACTGAACCTGATTGGAACCAACTTTTGTGTTTGTAATAGACAGGTGTTTGGTTTATACAGGTTAACTTAGCAAAGATTTATAGGGACTTTATTTAATTAAAGTTCAATTTACACAGGATTCCAGTTTAATCAGGTTTCATTGTTATTCTTTACATGTATATCTATATATAGATGCTCTACAGTGATTGAGTGATTGCTGTTCAACGCCAACTCAGCAATTTTTCAGCTATATCATGGCGAGAACAAGTTAATTTTCAGTGAGATGATGATGATGTCTGCTTTGTTCTACACCAACATGCTGAGTTGGATTTTTATAGTGCTAGCTTACTGATACAACAGTCTGCAGGTAGACATGTTGCTCTACTTGGATACATTATTCTGATTCCGAGCCAACCCGTCTTTGCTCTTACTTCTTAATGCTCCGTTCTCGGCGGAGAAGCAACAAATACCAATTTTATAGTCTTTGGTTTGACCCGACCGGGGCTCGAACCCACGATCTACCGTACTTGAGACGAGCACGCTAACCATTATGCCACCGATGCGGTTGAAACAGATGTACTGTTAAAAATTAGTCTTTTTATACAGATTTGACTGTACATATATAGTCTTTTTTTAACAGAGCTATAGATTTACCCAAGGTCGAACCTTTCAGTTACAGATCCCTCCAAGTGTATCAACGATCATACTCTCAGGTCAAACACAGAGTTTCGTCGGACTTCACTCTTAAAATTGTCCGACAAAATCCTCCCAGATCAGAGTGAGAGTCTCCACTCTCAGATAGCTAAACTGTAAAACAGGAAACGTCCCCAAATTCTGCTAACCAATAAATTCGTGCATAAAGAAACATGCGTATCTTAGTAAAGCTGAAGTAAATGAGTGATATACAGTACGGAAAGTATAAATATGTTAACGGCTGTCATGGGCAATATATACAATAATATCCATGAATAAAATGTATTAACATGCAGTACCCATGTTTTAAGTGCACTAGGAGTGTTCCTACGTACTCGTGACAATCGATGCCAAGGCCCTTTCACTTGCTGCAGACAGTTGCTGGTTTACGATATCGGGTGCGTTTGCTCTTTTACATGTTTGCCAAATGTAGGGCGAACGAACCCGGGTAAATAATTCTAATTTATACATTTATTTCTTTAAAGGCAAATTTGGATTAAAATTATTTAGTAAAATTTAAGTTTTATTTTGTTCATGGCGAATGGGTCATAAATCCGTATACCTTTATTTTGCTGTAGGTTTATTTCTAAATAAGAAGACTCGTATCATCGATGTTCTTGGTGTTATTTTTTTTTAAATAAAGCAATAAAAGTATACTAACAAGGGGTGCAATTCTGGGCAAAAAATATTCAACATCTGACAAAATCAATATTCAATGATTGAAGTGTTAGTGAAAATCAGTTCAATATTGTATTTTATAATAAAATATATACTATAAAAAATGCATCTTGTTGAAAAAAATCAGTGTGGATCGATTTACAATATAAAATTACTATCACAAAATATCTAAATATAGCTATAGCTTTTCCATCAAACACGAGCATGTGCACATGGTTGTAGTAAAAAATGGCGGTTGCAATACATCTCACAGTAAACGTGTAGAACAAGCTTTTTATACTAAATATACTGGAAAATAATTTATATCGATTTCGTTATTTAATCGATATTTTATTGCAATCATTTATATGAGGCTATGGGTGTTTAAACGTCACTTTTCAACAATATTTCAGTTATATATTGACTTTTGAGCTACCTTTCCTGGCGCGAAGATAGTGCAAGGTAGAAATACACTAGGGTATTTACGTACGCAGACATTCTACACAACAGAAAGAAAGTACGCTTACAAATACACATCGATCACAAAATGTTTGACATGTTCACCTCGAGAAATGTAAAAAAAAATCTTTAAATATCCACTCTCACGTCCGACCAAATACTCGGAAAGCACCCATGATGTCCGACCAAATACTCATAGTTATGGTGTTGACTCTCAAATTTGTCTGACATTTCTCTGGAGCGAGTCGAACATTTTGGGAGGGCTATGTCCGACCTGAGAGTACGAGCGTTGATACACTTGGAGTGTACTGTACTATAGTTTCATTTATGTCTATTAAGTAAATTGATACTGTTACTGTTAGGTTCAATAAATATTTAAATACAACCTTCCATAGTTATTTACCTTTCTATATCTATATTTATGTCCTTAAAATACATATTTCTTAACTCTGTCTCCAAATGAACTATATATAGTATACAAGGAATATAATATAGTATCAATTTAGGGTGGACCGACTTCAGTTAGTTGTTATTCTGTAAGCTTACAAACAAGTGAAGTCTGTACCTCTCTGGTCAAAATAAAAACAAAACAGACTGATAAGAGATACAGTTCCACAGTTAACATGAACTTACAATGGTGTCAATGGGAATATATGAAGACTTGCTTGTACACGTAAAATACGACTGAAAAGGGGTGTCTAGATTGTCTGTAGATAGCACCAATAACTTTGAAACTCGGGTATAATATCAACAGTGACAAGCTACTTATTATGACGGGTAACTTCAATATATGCATACATGATGTCATGATAAATAAAACAGAAATTTAATTCTGAAAATTTATTACCGCCAACTCGATCATCGATGTTTCCAAAATGTAATTGACTCTTAATACTGATCAACTATATGCTTATTAAAAAACATAAACACAAGTTTATATGCTTTCCGTTCTTGTCATAAATATTTATATTTCCATTAGAATTGTCATGAGTCATTCACTGTGTTGACAGCAGGTGGTTGTTCAACTGCAACTTTTTTCTATCGGTATTTTGCCAAAAATCCATTATATTTTGTTGCAAAATTAGTCAAGATCCTTTAACCGAGGACCATATTGATGAAAGGTTTTGTGAAGGTTGTGCACAATCATCAGGAGAGTGAATTGATCGATAGGCGGCTATTTATTTCACATACCTACCTAAGAAAGAACACTTTGTCCGCCATGATGAATTTCAAATTCATGACGTCAAAATATCGTCCATTACCGAAAAACGAGATTTCAAATTCTTACCGTATTTCTCCCAATAAACAGAAATACACAGGCCACCGGTATCAGGACATCTCGGGACCCGGACATCACGGTACTGAACATATGCGACATCTCGGTACTCGGTACTGGAAATTTCGGTACTGAATAATAAAAATAATTTGATTGAATTTAAAAACTTTTTTAAATGTCTAGACGTTGTTTATACATATTTTTATGTGTTTTTTTTTAATCATCTAATCATCTTTAATTAAATGGACATCAAAGAGGCAATTCATTAATATTTGTAAATAACTTTTGTTTTGATTTCCAAGTCCCTTTATCAATAAATCACAGATAAACTTAACGGGATGATTATTTTCATTTCTGTTTTGATTACATAGCTGTTTTAATTAGATAGCTTTAATTACCAAATTTAATTTCATTAATCATAGAGCAATGCTTTAATCTTTTGTTTGACTTCAAAAGACGATACAAGCTGAATTTTATTTGAGAAATATTTGCCAAGCCGATATATAATGGAGGGTTACCCTAATTTGAGATTCAAACTGCAAAATGAACGAGTATCCGTATATAGATTGTGGCAGCAATGTTCGTCCCAGACAGGAGGTTTTACAATGTGACCAGTGTTCCCAGTGGCAACACAGATTATGCGACACTGGTAAGACCTTTTTATCTAATTGTATCGCTTTTGTATATTATTTAACCCCCCAAATTATAAACAGAAAATCAAGAAATGTCATATATTGAAAGCACCATATTGTTATGGCATATTATTAGTTATATAGGCTTTAGACATGTAATACGGGCTCATATAACCTGTCTGTGTTTTATATTTCCTGAGCCGAAGGCGAGGGAAATATACAACTCAGACAGGTTATATGAGCCCGTATTACCTGTCTAAAACTTATATAACGAATTTGTCATACTGCAATACCATGGGTCCATATTACCTGTGTAAAGCCTAAATAAAGAACATGACTACTATACATGTATTGTCTCATGAACATTTAACCCCAGCTATGACTTTGCTTTAAAGAAGAAATTAATTCTTCAACATATTTAATAAACAACTTAACAATTTTAACAGAAAAATAACAAATGATTTAGAATTGCCTCAATATCGGCGTCAGAGTGACAGGCGAACCTGGGGGTCGCCATCTTGATTACGTATGATTTCAAAATGAGTTATCTTTCTTGGCACGTGCTTTCATATTACCGGCTAGAGCCGTAAAATATGGATTAGTAAAATCGAGTAAATAACCAATCGGATCACTTAGATTTTCTATTGCAGTATGACAAAATAATTTTTTTAGTATTTTGTATTGTATTGGAAACAATCCTTGTGGCTTGTATTTGAATTTTACACCTATTTACATTTTTCAATTTGATTTTGTATTATTTGCTTTGAATCTTTTTTTTAATATACCTTAAAATGGTTAAACAAATATATCTATTTATAAATAATATTTAAGGAATATTTGAAATTGTTGAACAGGTTATACGATAACAGGGGCAGATCCAGAGACTCTTTTGACGGGGGGAGCTCAGTTATGGGGAGGGAGGGAGGAGGAGGAGGAGGGATAAATTTCATGTTTTCATGTCTGTTGTTGAAATGGCTCTTCTGGTAAATCTCATTTCACACTATGTCGTAGACATCTCGTAAAACACGTCTTTCTTCTTTTGGATAAGAATGACTATAGATTGTAATGCACACTTAATATATTCGACGTGGGCGTATGTAAAAACCAACAAATCATATATTTCTAACTTTTATTTGTAAGTCTGTTCTGTACAGCGGAACTAGTTGTCTAAGTTCTGTCTTTTTTTTGTTCGATCGCTGGGATGATCTGTTTCCATATATCGGCCATTACGGGACAGACGACCGTCTTAAAACCCGTACGGTCTCGTGCTGTAGTCCTGCATGATGACTCTTTTGTCGAAGACTATCCTGTAGTCTTTGTCTTGATGTACGGTAAGTAGTCTCTTGTGGTTTCTCGTGATCTTGAAGTCGTCCCTCACGGTCTTGACGTCATCTCTGTTATCAATGACGATGTCCTTGGTCGTATCAAAGTTGATGGTCAATGAGTTCTTGTAGTTGAGAGTGATGCCTCTCACTTTACATATGGTCGTATTTCCATCCTTGCCGGGTCTGGCAATCTTGTAGGCATAGTTCTTCGGTCCACCGGTGACACACTCTATTATTTTGCTATCGGGCACTTCATCGGTGAGATCTCCTAGGTAGTCGCCGAGTTCTGGTTTCTACTCGCCTGGCCTAGAGGTATACACGACTGAGTCTGTATCGGCGTATAAGGCACGGGGTCCTAATTGTTCCAAATAACTGTACAACTTCAAACGGACTTGAGCTGTGGTATAGGCTGCTATGACTACGTTGGTTCTCCCAGATTCTTCGACGAACTCTTCTTTTTATTGATATCTCATTTCCACCATCTCGTCGCTGACAAAATTTATACCCATCACAAGAATCTGGTCGCTGGACAACATGTTGAAATATTCGGCAGGTTCGGATATGTATTTTATCTGAGGCATGTTGGATCTCTGTCCGAATTTTCCCCATAAGCTATTCAGCATCAGTTTGGCTAATGCTGTCAATCCAGGATTATTCTTTATGTTGTTGTAGTCCAGGAGTATTCCCTCCTTTTCGTGGTAGTCTCTGATGTACCTCCATTTATCGTTTTCGCTCTGACACCACTCTGGCCAACCGCTGGCTTCCTGCTTCATTTTGAGGAAGGTATTCACGTAATCGGTAAACAGTCCTCCAGTTTTCGTTTTCGGATCGTACTGTTCCGGTTCATCGAAATGCCAGCAGCAGCAGCCACCACCACCTCCAACACCACCACCACTGACACCACCACCACCATCAACACCACCACCCCCACCACCACAACCGCAGCAGAAGCAGCAGCCGCTGACAGATGGATATACGCCGACGCTGCCGCGATAGCACTGAAATTCCACCCAAAACACGAAAAACGTAAACAAAAAACGTTAACAAAACGAACAAATAGCCATTAAAAAGTTAAATGAACACGAAACACGTGATCAAAACTGAAATCATAACGTGAAAACGTGATTAAAACGTGAAACACGCGCAAACAATACGACAAAAAACTCGTACAAAAGTGAAACACGATGAAAAGGTGTAAGAGACGTAATTAGTCACGGCTGATTGCACAAATCAGGAGGGAAAAATGGTTTAACATAGGGGTCAATAGCGCTATAAAGACCCGATACACTACTGGGGTTGGTGGTTATACCTATATGAAATTATGACACTAGACATGTTTATACAACGGTTTAAGACAATAACCCCTGATTATTTGGTATTTTGACGATACATTCATAAAAATGATACATAATGAAGCATAATTATTTATCAAAATTACCTCTTTGAAGATTAAATCAACACAAAGAAATTAATTTGTATTTTGTTTTACTTTCATCACACAGATCGAAATCATTCGATTAAAAGCCATATCGTGACGTTAAATAGCCTTGCAAAACGTATGTTAATATATGTACTTGACTTTTTGGACGAGGGGACTGCAGCCCCCAAAGCCCCCCCCCCTTAAATCCGCCATAATATTTGAAATTGTTGAACAGGTTATACGATATAACTAGGGGCGCATTTCTTTTAGGTGAATCTGGAACATGTTTCACTTCATTGTTCCAGAAAACAAAATCGTGATTTGTTGCTTAAAAAACGGTATGTTTCAACATTGTGCTTCAGGAAATCAGACACATGTTTCCACCAAATGAATAACACAATGTTTCATGAAGCATTAAAAGATGGCCTCCAAAAAGCATGTTGCAGCTCTAATTACTTTTGGGATTCGAAGCCAGAGTTGTTTTCTGATATTGCCTGCCTCCGAATCCCTTATCAACCAATGCATAGTTCTATTCGGGAATGTTTTTTTCAGGTACCCCCGCCTCGAACCGGCGTGAATTACGCCTGCAACTCAATGTCATGTCGTGCCAACCGCCGCTGGTGTATTCAAAAATAGACATATTTTACTGCATAAATATGTAAATATAATCATGATCACCTACCTATGACGCCAGATACAGCTCATCATTCCCAGCCGCCGCTTCAGAACCATTGAATGTCGTCATTTGGACTTGTTTTGAAAGTATGTCACGTGATCGCTTTTTCCACGAATTATGTGATATAGTCTATTTCATACTTCTTGTTCAATCGGTATTCAACTGTCGATGTTATGTTCTACAACCGAGTTGGTTTAATACAATATCTATATCTGTCATTTATCAACTTGACTAACTAGTTATTTAAATATTAACAAAAGAAGTTCCTCGTGTAAAAAGAAAAGAATGCTTCAATACCGATAAATCAGATGAATAGAATAGACTATACCACGTAATGGAAAAAGCGATCACGTGACATACTTTCAAAACAAGTCAAAATGACGATGGATCTGAAGCTGGGAATGATGAGCTGTATCTGGCGTCATAGGTAGTTGATCATGATTCTATTTACATATTTATGCAGCAAAATATGTCTACTTTTGAATACTCCAGCGCCGGTTGGCACGACATTGAGGTGCAGGCGTAATTCACGCCGGTTCGAGGCGGGGGTACCTGAAAAAAAATTCCCGAATAGAACTATGCATGGTTGATAAGGGATTCGGAGGCAGGCAATATCAGAAAACAACTCTGGCTTCGAATCCCAAAAGGGATTAGTTGCAGCTGCAGCAGCTTATACATTCTTAGAATTACAGAACATGTACTCTGCAAGATTAGCTTGCCATGCTGATAGCTCATCAACCTTTCAGACTAAACTGCAATATGATTCTGCATGACACCATTGATATTCAAAAACGTGAAGATGCAACTAGATGTAGCAGTGATGTAGAATTGGTAGTCCCGTCCCTAATTACAACTTCAATGAGTTTCGCCAACATTTTAGACTTACCCGTGTAACATTTGAGACCATTTTATGTTACATGAATGGACTTGAGGTAAACAGCCCATTCGTTTGGAACAAACCATTCGACCGGTTTGAACGTTCACGAACCATTTCCATTCCTTTGGACTAAACCGGTTTTGATAAATGACAGATATAGATATTGTATCAAAAAGGCGGCGATGAGCAAGGCACTAGTTTTGCGATGTGCAAAATCACTGTATGGTAACCGAGCCGGTAGCCGGGAGTTTGGATTGATCCATCATGGCGACCATTACCGGAACATTGTGACATGCAGGTAAGATTACTTCTACTTTGTACGTCCAAGATCATGTTTTAATATGGTTTGATTTGATACAATGAAGGCACACACACTAGCATGTCATTTTTGCATTTTACCATTGTCAACTGAAGCATTTTAATTTGCTAAGCCATCAGAGAAAGTGATTGTTGTGGTTAAAACTGAAACCTTTGAGCTTTTTTTATTAAAATATGCCTATAATCATTATAATTTTACTCATTTATGAAAATAATATGTATACTTTTTCACTTACAAGTAATAAAGTAAAGGTTGTATCACGTTGAATTGCCTTTAACCACATTTAACTCTCCGAAATGAACGCGTATGATTGCTGTCATATTCAAAACGTGACGGTTTGGAATACACATAGGTTACGGTTTGGATGAAAATTATGAATGTTAAGTTTCCGGTTTGGATGATATGCAAAAAAGGTTTCTATTCTCTTTTCAGACTCGTCATGGATTTTGGTTGTTACTATTGTCACGTTTTGAGGGACTCCTTCAGTGATGTTGTAAAACACTCTTCGTCTGTCCATGAATTCGATAAACTGAAAATAAGATCAAGAGAATTGAACGTCATAACGGGAAAAATCGGATACAGAACTCATAATTTTAACATCATCCCTAACGAAATTAAAGTAAATTCGTTTTGTTTTCCATGTATTAATTGGGATTTTGTCTCGTGTACATTTACTCCATATCCCTTCATTTTTCATTGGCAATTTTATTCATATTTCAGGGACCATAAAGGAAGTCAGCGGTTGTTTCTAAGCCAACTGAACCTGCTAGAGGTTGTATGCCAGTGAGGCAGTATCACAGAAGAGACGAATCTAAAATATTACCACATGTCCGAAGGGGTTTACAATTGGACAATTTATAAATTACTCCGATTGACATTAGTCTCTGTTTGACAGGATTCAGTTTAATAATGAATTATAATTGGATAAGCATAATTTTAATGACATTGTTTACAATTCTGCTTATGTTTCAGAAAAAATGATCGGTACTTTAATAGTTGGTAAATGTATAGTTCGAGATGTTATTTTTATGTCTAGCCTCTGGGGGTGTAGTACTGAGCTTTTCAAGGTTACACTCAAATGGGGTAGCATTTCTAGTTCATCTGACTAAAAGTCAGGCTAAGCTTTTGCCATCACTTTCCGTCTGTCGTCCGTCCGTCCGTTAATCTTCTTCAAAGATCTTTTACTCTGAAACTATAGAACATATTATTGTACAACTTAGTAAGAATGATCCTTAGGGTGTTTAGATTATAGTTTGTGAATTATATGCCCATGCATCAACAAATATGATCGTCTAGTCCGAGATTCCTCTGCCGTCCGACGGCATTATTATTTTTTGCTAGAGCCGTGGGACGTCAGAGAGCTCTACATATGGAAAACAGCGAGATTTGCCTCTCCAACTCTTGGTCGGCACATTTCCACGTTTCGTGGCTATCGGATTTTATTTTCTAACAGAAACCCTTATATAAATCGCTTCACCAATCATTTTTCTATTCATTCATAACCATCTTACCCTCAGAAAGTGGTGTTTCACTCCATTACAGCACGATTTTGCCTTAGATCCTATTATTCCGCCATTTGACTTCCGTTTTCGAATCTACAAACGTGATCTCGCGATACTAACTGAATGATGACAGCAACGCATTGCATGATGGGAGCTAATTAATGCAGCGTGCCAAATTATTTGGAGCATTATATGCATACGTAAACAACATTCAAATCACATGGAAGACGATACATTTAAGCGTATTCTGCAGGACAAACAGTTCCATCTACAGATCAAAGCAGAGCAGAAGGAAATAATACAGATGTGTTGGAAAGAAAAGATTCAATGGCAAAGTGTTACCAATGACCTTGGGAAAGAGCATGTGTTACGTCCCCCTTTTTGGACAAGGTATACTACATCATATTTTTTTTTCTTATGGTTATCTGTAATTCACTATTGCTGTTAAAATCATTACCAATCAATATAATCAATTGTATTAAATTTTATGTTAATTATTTTGCCTTAACAGGCGCCTATGATTGGCAATAAAAATATTTGTTTGTTTGTTTATATGCAAATCATCTCCCATGATACATTGCGGTAATCGCAGTTTTCTCGAAGTCACGGAAATGTTCCAAAATGGATGTGAAATGACGAAATCATAGGGTCTAAGGGAAAATCGTGCTGTCATGGAGTGTAACACCACTTTCTGAGGGTAAGATGGCTATGAATGAATAGAAAAATGATTGGTGAAGCAATTTATATAAGGGTTTCTGATAGAAAATAAAATCATATAGCCACGAAACGTGGAAATGTGCTGATCCAGAGTTGGAGGGAAAATCCGCTGTTTTCCGTATGTAGAGTTCTCTGACGTCCCACGGCTCTAGCTAATATAAATAATGCCGTCGGACGGCAGAGGAATCTCGGACTAATGATCGTCATGGCTAAAAATAGAACATAGGGGTTAGGCATCAGAAAAAGATGTTCAGGGTACAGAAAAAGAGAAGAAGCTAGCCATGTCCTTAAATTTCAGCTTCCGTTACATAGATGATGTGCTTTCGTTGAACAATCTTCAATTTAAAATTTACCAGCATCAAATCTATCCAAGTGAACTGGAAATTAAAGAGACCACTGATACACCAGCATTAGCTTCATACCTGGACCTATACCTTTATATTGATAATTCTGGACGCTTGAAATCTAAACTTTATGACAGACATGAGGATTTTGACTTCCCGATTGTGAACTTTCCGTTTTTGAGTAGTAATATACCTACATCTCCAGCATATGGAGTCTACATTTCACAGTTTATTCGCTACTGTCGTGTCTGTAATGTGTACAGTGACGTTCTCAACAGAGCGAAATTACCGTCTAAAAAACTACTATGCCAGGGTTATGTTCAGCCACTGTCTTTAATAAAAACAATAATTGTAAAAATACAATATAATCCTTAGTAAGTAAAGCAAAACTAAATAAAAAATAACAAATAACTCTCCCTGAGTATTGATATTGGCAATAAAAAATATATAATTAAAACAAAATACAAGTTGTACAAGTTGAAATCTACTGGGAAACTTCATATAAAATTATAAAATTATACTACAGTTTTGTGTGTAAAAGCAATGAACGTCTGTCCGTCACGCAGTTACATGTAAATTCAATGTGCTATAAAAGGTATGCCATATCCTTGGACGGTCAAAAATTATTCAAAGAAAGCTTTACTCAAGCCATATTTTCAAGATAATGATCTTCACTACTTCATGTCTTTCTGCATGTAAAATGTAACTATATTTCCCATGTCGTGAATGTCTGTGGCGGTTCAGACTACCTCTCCATCTGAAAGAAGACCCACATGTATCTCACTTATATTTGAATTCATTGGAATGCATTCCTCTCATGTGATCAGCTAACAGATCCTATCGATTGAATGTGCGTCGGCAGATCAAGCAGGTATGGACTGGTTTAGGTGGTTTTTCCTTTCGTGTTGTGTGATCTGTGGACACATGTCTGAGAAGGGTTGACTGGTAGTTATAGCGCTTATTACAAAGCGTGCAGGCATGTGGTTTTAGATCATGATGACTGTTTACATGGCCTTCTAAATGACCCTTCGTGGTAAGCTTAAGTTTGCAAGTCTGACATTCTAATTTCCTCCAGACGCACCGTGTTTACTACATAAATGTTTTTGCAACCATGATTTTGTTTGGTATTTCTTTCCACGCGAATCGCATTTAAAACTGCTCTCTTTGAGGGTTACATGTTCGTGGAATGATTCGTCTACTGCATTTACATCCATACTCTATACAAAAAAGTAATAGGTGCATAGTACTCCCACAAATGATGAAAAATATGCAAATCGAGTTAGAAGAAAAGAAAAACTTACGGGATGTTATGATATAGAGATATGCCGTTAGCACATATTGTCTTTATTCCATCAAGCCATAGACAGTCACATTTATATTTAAAATGTCATCTTAACTCCTTAAGTTACGTGCATATTCTCTTCCGAATGGTGGTAATAAATCTTAGTATACATATATTTAAATTTTTTTTTCTGAAATAATGTCTGGAATGAATTTGTCGCCTAAACTAAAGCTTTCCGAAAAATCTTAAGACTATCCAAACCGTTTCCCTTTATATATCCAAACCGTGAACTTAGCATGTAGTGTGTTCCATCCAAACCGTTAACCTGACGGATCGTGGGTTGTAAACAAACATATATTTACATCACTTCTTTGCTGATTTGCCAATAGCTATAGCTATAAAGTGATACAGTATACATTTTTGACGTATATTGAGGCATTGCAATTCGGAATTCTAAGGATATTTTCAAAAAAATTATAGAAAATTTCACTTTCAAATTCTATTTACCCAAAACACACACGTCTGACGCTGTATATCAGTAATGTTCGGTTACACCGGGAGGAAACTTGTGCGTATAACTTTCTTAGATATACATTTGTTAATCACTTTCAGCATAAAATATAATTCAGAAAATTGCTTGAACGTTAAAATAATGAGAGCAAACTGACCTGATCTAAGTCGAGTGCGTCCATGTTGGATCAATCCAAACTCCCGGCTACCGACTCGGTTACCATACAGTGAAAATGCCATATCGAAGACAACAACATAGTAAAATTCATTTATTTGGTTTATCATCGTGCTATATCTAAATTTGCTCTTTTATCTCGATTGTCACTGTACCAAGTCAGGGTCATTACGGTTTTCACAGTTTTCCGGTTGTTGACTGATTTTGTCTGTTTATATACTTTCCCTTTGGAAGATTGTTCGGAGTTCGGTAATTTTGTTATTACCATTATTTGCCACTGGGTTACTGTAAGCCAATCTTTATATTATTGGATGGATTTTACCCCATAAATGATTTAAAGACAGTTTTATGAATATAATTACAATTTCAACATCAGTCCAGAAGTTTGTGAATGTTTCTTCCTCCAACAGCTCCAACAGAGCTATATTTGTTTCCATTTTTAACAATGGGTTCTGGGTAATCGACGCAAATTTGTATTCTTTTGGTAACTGACCGGTCACAAACGTACACGTATGGTTTAAATTACCGTTTTTCTGTTCAGTTCCAAACGAATGGATCATATTTCGGACCGGTTCGGTTCATGTTTCGATTTGAAAGTTCGAACATGGGTCATCTATGTTTCACATGTTTGGAAAACCTGTTTCTGTTTTAGATGAAAAAAGCAACAAAGCAATTATGTGACTCGAATGAGAATCATGTTCCAGATTCACCTAAAAGAAATGTGCCCCAGGGTTTGGGTCAGTTTACGTTTATGAAAAGCGTAAACTGACCCAAACCAGGTTATGCAAGTACAACCTGTTCAACAATTTCAAATATTCCTTGTAATTTAATTTTTACAGCAAAAGTTAATGATTCCTCGATTTTAATTACGATTATTTCATGTAACTATTTGTTTGTCGTTGGCGTATGAACACGTTGGTGACGTCACTATGCCAATCCAGATTATCGAGTATAACCAAAATTTTCTCCAGGCGGATTAGCCAATTAGATTGAAATATTCAAATCAAAATAAATTATTTATGTGTGCATGTATATGTGTGTCTGTGTGCTTATGTAAGACATAATAGTGTCCTATGTTAAAGTGTCCCCCCGGACAATATTTTATTGAGATTGCGATATGAAATAGTGTCCGGTGCTATGAAATTGTGTCCTAGTATAGGGTTAAGGTAAGTTAGTGTCCTATGTTAAAGTGTCCCCCGGACAATATTTTATAGAGATTGCGATATGAAATAGTGTCCGGTGCTATGAAATTGTGTCCTAGTATAGGGTTAGGGTTTTGCGATATGAAATAGTGTCTGCTGAACACTATAACATATGTAAAAGTGTCCGGTGGACACTTTGAATTAGAGGACACTATTAAATGCTACACTTATGCAAGGATTTTTACTATGCAAATCCTTGGCTTATATATAGTATCCTTAATAGACAGAAGAATATATTAGTTACTAGTTAACTTGTTCACACTATAAATTAGCAAATTTCTTAATTTCAATGAATAAATGGACAGCAAAATTATTACAAAATTAGAAATTTCTCCGAAGTAAGAAGTTTGTACACTAATTAATTATTTCTTCTTGTCATTATACTTGATGTCCGAGGCTTAGTTATTGAGAGAGAGCACAGTGCACTTACAATGGCTATGTCTGATACTTGATGTCCCGGGGCTTAGTTATTGAGAGAGAGAGCACTTACAATGATCAATGGCTATGTCTGATGTGCAATTCCATTGGATATTGTATAATTAAATCATGCACTGTACATGTACTCAGTAAAAAATTGAAAAATGAAATTCTTACACCTACATGTAGATCTACCCGAGGGCCGGAACACTACGCAAAAATTGTATCGTACCCTTCAGCTATTATTTTCAATTTAATTATACGTTAATCTGATATATATCATCAGAAAATGACATTATCTATACCAAACAGTCGTTTTTTCAATCCATCTTCGATTTATATACTCGAATAAGTATTTATTAAACGATTTTTTGGTATAGAAAGGGCCAATTTGTGATGATATTCAATTCAAAGTTTTTACAACTGACTACATATAACGGCTTTAGTTTGAACATAATTAACTTTTTGTCCTTTTTCCGAAAAAAGTACCTCTTCCGTTAGTATAAACATATTTTATTGGTATAACTGACATATATAAACAAAGCAATAGCAATTCTACAATAGGATTCAGAAACAAGCAAATGCTTTTTTTAAATCTGTTTCCTATGAAAAACATACAAATATCACAAACAATTTATGATCAAACAATTTTATAAATATAATTGTTCAAAGCTGATCGTAAATTCACTAACCAACATGTGTGAATCACCTTGACGGTACTTATGCTGGGATATGGTTAGAATAATTATTATATTTAATTCTTAAGATGACTAATAAGAAAACAATTTTGAATTTTCACACATGTCAATACATCGCATTTTATGGAAAACGTTTCTCCAAATAGACCAGTATTAGTAGTACAGTATATGGGGATGGACACATTATTATTTGCGGGGGTGCTACCGGAAGTCACGTGACCGGAGCCCTGTCCGGAAGTATGTTCTGCGCATGGCTACCTTGGGTGTGCACATGCGCAACCGGAAGTTGCGCAACACTGGTCACGTGACCCCTTCGGAAGTGTCCTTGTGGTGTTCTCTAGGACGTCCGCGTTCTATTATCGTTTTCTAACCCTGGTTATCTACCCCTTTCCCCGCCATTTTATTTTCATAATTTATTTCAATAATTGCATTTCTTGCAAACGTTTGCCATCACCACCATCAATACCACCACCACCATCTCTCTATAACGTCCGCGTCCTATTATCATTTTCTAGCCCTTTCACTGGTTATCTTCCCGACATTTTATTTTCATAATTAACATTATTTACTTAGGAGAAGGAGGAGGAGGAGGAGGAGGAGGTAGAATGATGATGGAGGGAGGAGGAGGTTTCTTTGGGTGTAACTATGATTAACACAGAAGTACTTCCTGATGTGAATTGTCAGTTGAGAGTCTTTGATGATGACGTAGACGTCTTCTCCCAGGTCATATCTCCAGTCCACGGGTTCTCTGTCTTTCACTCGACTGAACAAATCGTCCACCACTTGCGTAGCACTGCACAAGACTTTCCAATGTGGTAATGATAAGCTGACACCAACTTTGGTAGGAATCGTATCGATTTTCCAAAATCTCAGATCCACTCCATTCTGTGAGTTCTCCATTTCTCACTAATGAGACAGCACAGTTCCTATTTTTAGCCGTGTGAGATATCCCTGTCTCAACCCGTGGGTGAGATAAGAATTTCACGCTACTTTTCCCGTAAAAATGTTACGTTTCGTAAAATGTCATTCTAAGCCGGGAATGTCACATTATATACCTGTCTGATAGCTGAATAACAGATATATTACGGATTTAACCATTGTTTTTTTTTAAATACAGAATCCAACCGTATTAAATATATTTATGTCTTTTATTCTCATTTTTTCGTATTTCTACGTGTCCTTTTCCATACCTTTGACGTCATTCTTCAATGACGTCAAAATATGCGTCACGTCATATTTCACGCCATATCTCATGAAGGAAAATACTGTACTTTCAATAAAATATTAGTGAGAAAAAGAATCAAACACCGGTAAGATCCTTTATATCTTCCACCTCCTAGGGGTACTTTAATCAGAATGTTCAATGCTTGGGTCTGGTCTTTGACGACTGCTAAGGCTTCCTGTACCATATCCCTTGGGTCAGGGTGAACGGGATGTCCAATGGTTTGATCTGGTCTTTTGATTTCGATTTACGTGACATGTCGAAGGAAGTGTGTGTCTCTGCTTTTTCATAGAATGAAGACTTGTATCGATGGAGTCGATTGGTTGTTTCTTTTTGTATCCTGCTTTCTGATTGGTTCTTTTTCCTGGGTTCTGATTGGCTAATTGGCCGGAAATGACAACTTCTGAATGGTCAGATTTTTCTGGCTGTTGATTGGTTGGACACATCTCAATCCTTCTACCACCCGATTATAGGCTGTCCAGATGTCACAGGCTCGATGTGGATACTGTGCACAATAAGTCTGCGTGAACACATACAATACATACAGTCGACCTACATTCACTATGCCGTCTTCAAACATGGTTGATACGATTCTGTGGTATACTGTTACACAGTCCATGTATAAAAAAATCCATTTTCCAAATCATATCACTATATGGTTGGAACGCGGACTTCCACCCCTGTTCTGATTGGTTCTTTTTCCTGGTTTCTGATTGGTTGATGGATACAGGATTCTGTCATCTCATTGGTCAGATTTCCTGGCTGCTGATTGGTTGACGATGAAACACATCTCAATCCGTTTTTTTTTTGTGAATCCAAAAGGCCACTCTGCATTTATCCAGGCTTGTGACTGCCTTTATAGATAGAGGCTGCATTATCCTTTCTTTCTTTTTTCTCATTTTTTTTCTTTTTCCTTAATTATTTTTTCTTTTTTCTTTTTTCTTTTTATATGTATTTTTTGTTTGTTTTTTTTTCATTTTTTTTCTTCAACTAATTACAACAAGGATTACATTCACTGCAATACATGACACTCTCTACATTCTGGTGCGTCAACTGACATGGTAATGTCTTCTTGAGGTCTGGAACGATATCGGGCAGCACTCGATCTACATCTTTCAACTTCTGGTATTGGTCGAAATCCAAGGAGATCCCATGGGAAGAGGGGTGTCGTTTGTCATTCATCCAATAATAATGACGAATGTCCAAGTGTAACGCTGGACTCTCTGCCGTCACGAACACGTTAGATCCAAGATGGACATCTAAGGAAGTATATCTGTTGTGTTCCAAATAATGTACAGCATCATCTATGTAGCCCCAAGTAGTCTGCAGTTGTACCAAACGTACTAGTGGAAAGTAAATATCACTCATGATATTCTTGTCAGTCAGCAGGATTCCGTCTTGTTCTGCAATCAGGTATAGGTTTCCACCCAAATAAAAACTCGAATGTCCCGGAAAACACATTTCCATGTCTTCTGTGTCTGGGTTGGTAAGCACCTTCATCGACTGTTCCGGGAAACCCATTTCCACGTCTTGTATGTCTGGGTTGGTAAGCACCTTCACCAAATCGTCTCTTCAAGGACAGCAAAGCACAACAAAAAGCATGGAAAGCTTCTGGACCTCTCCTGGGTAATGTTCCCATCAGGGCACGGTAGGCCCCTTCCGGGTAGGATGATGGCAAATAAACTCTCTCATTTCAGAGTTCAGGATTTTGTTTAGAACCAATTCGTCCAGGACTTTACCAACTGGCGTCTCGTTCACCAACAGAACGTAATTCTTGGTTAGAGCTTGGTGATGTTCACGTTGCATGGTATTGGTCTGTCAAAAAATCCAGAATACCTATGACGATTCTCTCACTAGATATATAGTTGGAACGCGAATGTAAAAGAAGTCAACCCTTTTCTGATTGGTCCTTTTTCCTGGTTTCTGATTGGTTGCTGGATACTGGATCCTGTCATCTCATTGGTCAGATTCCCTGGCTGCTGATTGATTGTACTTGTTCAATCCAAAAGACCACTCTGCATTTATCCAGGCTTGTGACTGGCTCTATAGATAGAGGCTGCATTAACTTTTTTTTATATCAGTCTTTCCGATATCTTTTTTCTTTTCTTGATATCAGTCTTTCTGATATCTTTTTTTCCTACAATTATATACATAGGCTATATAGTGTGCCTCACACCTCAAATCTCTAATGGTGCTGTAGAGACCCCATCTGCCAAGACTTTCCATTTTGGGTAGAAGTAGGTGAACCCAGTTCTTTCCTGTAGGTACGTGTAGACTTGGTTATCAATGGTACGGAAACCTCTGTTGATACCAGATCCAGACTGTTTGGTTAGCAGAACATGCATGTACTTCTCCTTTGTCACGTTGTTGGTTTTCCTGTTGACTCCTTTGTAGCTACATTTGTCCTCCGCACCAAAAGAAAAGTAGGTCTTGCTACACAAGGCAATCATTCCATCTCCGGTAAATTCGGTCTTAAGCAAACCAGGCGTTCTCTTGTCATAGGCTGCCAACTGTGGGTGTCTGTACGTGGAAACCAATTCTTCTTTTCCATCTGGTAACGCTGTTGCATCTCGGGTTTGATCACTTCTTCCAAACTGCCAGCGGACAAAGCCATATAAGCACTATCCGTGTCCATGGCGCAATACTGGAAGTCCGGACGATCCACAAACACGTCCATGAAGTCATAGTAAAACTCCAACATCCGGAGCTTGGCGTACTGGTAGACAAAACAGCCAATCTGCATGGGTAGATCCAGTCGAATGGTCTTCTTGCTCATCTCCACTTCGAAGGTCTTGGCACTCAGCTGGTAACAACGACGGAAGGAAGGGTCGACGAGATAGCGGCTGACTTGATACTCTTGACAGTAAATGACTTCTGTGTGTCTCTTTTGTTGGTGACTGTTTTCCCATAGCTGGAATTTCCATCAAACTTGTGGGTCTCGGCCACTATCTTCTTCTCTGGATCGGCATCTCCGGCACGTCGAACATCACTGATGTTGTCTCGAAATTTCTGGAAGCAGGCTGCATGTGTGTACTCCACCACTTGATGGATCTGGGTCACTTTCAAGCCACGTTCCACATACCACTTCAACAAAGGTGAAATAACCATGATCTTTTCTCCATACATACTTCCAATCAAGCATGTTCACCCAGAGACCTCCTCCTCCATCCATCCTCCTTTTCCTCCTCCTAACCAGTGAAAGGGCTAGAAAATGATAATAGGACGCGGACGTCCTAGAGAGGTGGTGGTGGTGACCGTGGTGGTGATGGTGGTGGTGGCAAACGTTTGTAAGAAATGCAATTATTGAAATAAATAATTTAATTATGAAAATAATATAAAAATGGGGGTTTCCTATGGCCATAGGACACGGACGTCCTAGAGAACACCCCAAGGACACTTCCGAAGGGGTAACGTGACCTTTGGTCACTACAAGTGTTGCACAACTTCCGATTGCGCATACGTTCACCCAAGGGAACCCCGAAGGTGTCAAGTGACCGAAGGTCACACCTGGTGGCCATGTTACTACTGTACTACTACTAAGAAAAAACACGGGATCAATTAGATCTTTGTGATGTATACCATTCTAAATGGTTAATTTGTGCAAAAGATATATTGAACAAATGTACCAAGTCAGGGTCATTACGGTTTTCACAGTTTTCCGGTTGTTGACTGATTTTGTCTGTTTATATAATTATGAGTTTTGACTTTCCCTTTGTAAGATTGTTCGGAGTTCGGTAATTTTGTTATTACCCTTATTTAATAAATTGTTGGAATGATCAACCTGTTCCTAGAAATTTTAGCTTATCTAAGAAAGTTAAGCAGTACTTTTATGATTTTTATGTTGAGTATTGGAAATTGCAAATCTTTAATGCAAATCTTTAATGCACCTAAATGTACTAATTATAGAATGTATAAATCTGAATTTGGTTTGGAAAAATACTTTACTATATTACGGCCTGATTTAATGTATAACATGTGTAAATTTAGATGTGGTAGTCATAAATTGCCAATAGAAATGGGTAGATTTCTTATCATTGACAGATCAGAAAGAATTTGTGATTTATGTAATAATGAAGAACTGGGTGATGAATTTTGCTATCTGTTTAACTGTACTTTTTTCAAAGATGAAAGAAAAAAAATGTATTCCTGAGTATTTATATTATGTTCCAAATACAATTAGTTTTAGTGAGTTAATGAACAGTGATGATAAATATGTATTCATTGGTTTATCAAAATATGATAAAATAGTCATGTCTATATTCAAGTGTTAATATTGCCTTGCAATTACATAACTATGTCTTATATTTATATATTGCCTTCCAACAAACATAAATGTGTTTCATAATTTGTATATATGTTCATGCATTACATGTTGTTTAATTGTTTATAATTATTTGTACTATCATGCCCTATGTGGGGCCTTTAGTGAAATAAAAAGTTTCAAGATTGATGTAGACCTTAACACAGACAAGAATCACAACTCACTAACATAGAGAATTAATTTGTAATTACAGTGCCAGATAACAATATATATCATGGGTAGTACAAAAAAGATGTTAAAATTAGCAAGTGGCAGTGAAACAACGGTGGTACAGCTTAACAGACCGTTACTAAGGGTAAGTATATAATCAGTAAATTAAGAAATAATTCAGGGAAGCCATTAATCTGTTGGGTTAGGGTTTGCGTTATGGTATTGAATGCCACTTTCAACAATATTTCAGTTATTTCGTGGCGGTCAGTTTTATTGGTGGATGAAATCAGAGAAAACCACCGACTAGTCACTGACAATCTTTATCAGATAATGTTGTATTGCCTGTGTGGGATTTGAACTCACAATGTTAGTGGTGATAAGTACTTATTGCATGGGTAGTTATAAATCCAACTATCATACGATCACGACCACAATGGCCCCCATAAGTCTTGTGGTGATTTAAATCTATTCGTGATTGATAGCAACACATGAAATGCAAGGAAATAATGTTACCCATGATAAAATTTCACACAAACTTATAGCTTACATCAGTTATTTCGGTTTTGAAAATTTAGCTTACTGTTTAAGGGAAAAAGCATTTGATAACAAAATTCACTAATATTCCTGTTTACATAGACAACTACACTGAGTTGTTATTAAGCTACTCACATCACACTTCAATTTGATGGTATTTTGATTTTAATTGTTTAAAAAACAAAATTCTAAAATAAAGTTATCAGTAGGGATGATATTAAAAATAATGTTACCATGACTACCAGGTTGTTAAAGTCAATAAATAGTTAGTCATATAAATAGGGATGACATTCCTTGTTCTTAAAAACATTGTTACCATGATTACCAGGTTGTCAAAGTCAATAAATAGTTAGTCTGAATATAAAGCAATTCTAATAAAAAGGAAACGTAATTCAATGTAGGTGTGCTACTCATTATAACCTTTAGAACTCATTACAAGTACAGTAAATGATAACATGTAGAACTGTTCTGTGACACATAACAAAATATCGTAAATATACAATAGTTTGAAATTTAATTGCACTGACTTTATATGTAAAAAGTAATCACATGATGCAAATTCATGAATAATCATGAAGTGACCATAATGATGAATATTCATGATGTGACCATAATGAAAGTAGCTTAATTTACAGATCATCCATCCAGCAGCCATTCACTTATTATTCCATGAAGCTTACAAGAACTACATGCACGCTCTTTATCCATGTAAAGACCAGGATGTGCTAAACTTTGCAGTGATCCTGATCTTGATGAAACAAGATGGCGTCTACAACCAATCAAATGCTAAAACATTTCTCAGGTAAATATTCTGTCTGATATTTCTTGTCACATTTAGAAAACCATCTTAGTGGTGAAATATTTGTGTGTTTGTCACGTGTTTCATCACCGTCAGATCAGACCAAAGACAATAATATTATTATTTGCTTGTTCTATGCTGAGCCGGTAGCAAAGACTGTTTGGCTGGTAAGTGGAGCATCAGCATGAATATATTCAGGGATGATTTTTCTCTGTTACAGAACATCAACATGAAGATATTCAGGGATGATTTTTCTCTGTTATGTAACTGATTTCAGCTATATTCCTCTGAAAATAGATTTCCGAAAGTTGCTGGACACAGTAACAGTTAAAATATTACCATTTTGAAAAGGGGTGGAGATGGTTTCAGCTATTTTTCATTGATTTCAGTTATTTTATTTTCCTACCAGAATCACCCCTGATTATTAATCAGGAGTTCTGCTGTTTAAGTTCAATCCTTTTGTTGTTTCATCACTGATAAGAGCTTTGATGTTCATATGACCACACAATATTTGTTTTAAAGGTCAGTTTGGTGCAAGAGTAAGACATTGTTGACCTCTGCGGTCCTGATGCTGCATCCAGTGGAAACCTTTATTTTTATGGGTATGTTCCTTATAAATAAGGCAATAGAAATCATAACCTGGTATCAGGGTGAATTGGTTCTCTGTTTTTATCTTATGATCTGTTTCTATTTTCAGCAAGAATCTATACTTACTGGTACCAGATTAAATGTTGAAGAGTAAAAGTCACCACCAGTGGTCGTCTAACATATTCAGACATTATAAAGATGCTGGGAAAGGAATGTTAGAAGGCCCTTCTCATGTGCAAGTTGAACTGTATTTTTTTTTCCTCTGTTTTTTTTTCTTTTTGTGGATCTGAAATCCAAGTTAGCAGACAACACATGCTTTGGGGGCTTCAATTTTACTCATGTTTGTCCAATTTAATTTGGATTCTTAAAATAATCGAGACAAATGATTCTTTTTTTATTTTCTTATTTTTCTATTGTTAGTGAATGGTAAATATGTATACACATTGCAACATAACCACTCGAACATACATACAATACAAAAGACATACAAAAAATGTTAATTTGTACAAGTATACAGTGTCCTCAATTCTAGATAATGAGGTGCATTATAAAGGATGTTAATTGGATTTAAAGGACGTTTTAGTTTATCAATAATGGTAAAGTTTTAAAATTGTGTTTTACATTTTCAAAATGGTGTTTATTTATCTATTTGAAAATGAATATTCTAATATGACGTCCCGTATTCAGTATACAAATAAAGGCATATTTGAATAACAATCAAATATAGGCCACACATGCGCGCTGAGCTAAAAATAAAAGCACCTACATAACCACTGACTATTTTCAGAAAATTCTTCATGGTTAGCGATTTTCTATTATTGTTTATCTAAAAGTCGTTGAAATCCTATTTGGCTGAGAGATATTATTTTACATATAACTTTAAAATGAAATGTTACACAAGTAAATGGGTACAACTAAACTGAGAAACGAAAACGAAACGAAACGAAACGAAATACAACGAACCGAAACGTAAAATGAAGAAACGAAACGAAACGAAATGAAGTATCGCAAAACGAAACGAAATACATGTATATCAAACAAAGCATAAATGATCCAAAAAAAATCAATGAAGGGTAAAAAATCAACGAAATATTGAGTGGTTAGTTCGGTTATTTATAGATCTACGCTTGGATGCTTTTCTGTTGCAAAATTCATAAAGGTCAACAAAAGTCATGCATCAATACAGTAGATATAGTAAATATATATTAAATTCTTTAAAATATTAGCGTTGGCGGATCCAGAGGAGGGGGAGAAGGGTCCATGGTTTGGAACCACCTTTTTCGGAAACTGAAAAATTACGTATATCAGTGTCGAAAATTAGACTGAGATCGTTTTTTTTTTCTGAACCTTCTTTTTGAGCGGAACCTCCATCCCTTTTAAAATTGTCTGGATCCGCGCTTGAGTAGATTGGTTGAAACGTATAGTCTTTTAGCAATCTATTAGACTATAAATGTCAGTCTGCTTTGCTATTGCAAAGGTAGCTTTATGATCAGTAGCTGTAAAAAGTTAAAATGCTTGACCTAGACTGTATCAGATACATGCTGTTGAAGATTATGCCAGAAGGTGGATAAAGAGAGAAGTAGACCAAGATCCTGAGTTAGAGTCCTTGTCAGACTGGGTTAGAACAATTAGGTCTCTAGTACAAGGTCGGATTCACAAACTCAAAAATTGTGTTAATAGTCGACCTAAGTCTGTATTTAAAGACCAAGAAGCTGTTAAGTGTCTTTCCTCTCTTCATGACAAATATGTTATCGTTCCTGCGGACAAGACTTCCAACAATATCGTGTTTGTATGTAAATCCTATTACTTCGAATGCCTAATCAAGGAATTAGGCATAAATAGCAACACCTCTAGTAATACCACATACAAACCAACTTCGTTCGACAAAGATGAAATCCTAGCTAACCACAGATCATTCATGACCTCTTTAAACATTCCCTCTGGTAAAGAATCTGAGGATTTACCCTATTTATATTGGATACCTAAACTCCATAAGACACCATACAAAGAAAGGTACATAGCGGGATCATCAACTTGTTAGACGAAAGAATTGTCTATTCACCTGACAAAGATTCTGTCTGCAGTAAAAGAGGGACAACAGAAATATTGTGAAACTGTTTACTCGCGTAGTGGCATAAATCACATGTGGATTTTGAAAAACTCTAAAGATCTTTTGGATAACCTGAAATCAAGATCTTTCTCTCAGGTATCCTCCATCAAAACTTTTGATTTTTCAACTCTATATACCACCCTACCGCATGACAAATTAAAAACCCGCTTAAAAGAAACAATTCATAAAGCTTTTAGTCATAGAAACTATGGCTCAAAATTTGTTGTGTTAGGCTACAATTCCACATATTTTTCAAACAAAATTCAAAAGGTAAAGCATGCTACTCCGAGGAACAAGTGATCAGTATGCTGGAGTTCCTCATCGATAACATATTTGTCTCCTTTGGAGGGACACTGTTTCAGCAGGTCGTCGGCATACCAATGGGTACGAATTGTGCCCCTCTTCTAGACGATTTATTTGTATACTCATAAGAGTCGGAGTTTCTTCAAAAGCTTGTAAAAGATAAGAAGATTCATGAGGCTAGAGCCTTTAATTTCACATACAGGTATATTAATGACGTTTTATCTATCAATAATTCTAGATTTGCAGGATTTCTTCCATTGATATATCCTCCAGAGCTGGAAGTTAAAGAGACCACCGATACAGCTTCGTCCGCATCATTTTTGGACTTATACCTCGAATTTGACGACAGTGGTTAACTCAGTACTAAAATTTATGATAAGCGGGGCGACTTCAATTTTAAAATCATAAATTTTCCAAACATGTGCAGCAATATACCAGCTTCTCCTGCATATGGTGTTTACATCTCGCAATTGATTCGCTATGCAAGGGCCAGTAGCAATTATTCTGATTTCCTGAAACGTCATCTTCATCTGAGAAACAGGCTACTGGACCAGGGCTATTTAAAGATTCGCCTTATTCGATCTCTTAAAAAGTTTATATTCCGATACTAAGATCTTGTCGAAATATATTCCGTGTCTGCAGAAAAAATTATAAGCGATGCATTTTCATATAGTGAAAATGTATAAAGATAAAGAAGTAAAAAAATGTCAAGGATATTTTTTTTTTCAATGTGTGACGTAAAAATATTTTTGACATTTACGTCACCGAATATGGTACTGCTTTGACAACTATTTTACCTATTTTGTTCCTGTATTTAAATACTGTTATAGTGACAGCCGGAACCTTTGAACCGTAATGAGAGCGGGAGGTTTGGCGCCTTAAAGTCTGATTCAACCCACCATTTCTTTAGAAATGCCTGTACCAAGTCAGGGTCATTACGGTTTTCACAGTTTTCCGGTTGTTGACTGATTTTGTCTGTTTATATAATTATGAGTTTTGACTTTCCCTTTGTAAGATTGTTCGGAGTTCGGTAATTTTGTTATTACCCTTATTCATATGTCTCTGACCTTATTAAGAATTGACCCGAGCGTATCTTTTCTACGATATCACATCCGATTTTCAATCAGGCTTCACGTGACCATCCAAAATACATTGGAACATAGGTGGTGGAACAGGAAGACCAGGACAAGAGGGGACAATAACTTTCTCCAATTCTTGAGGGGAGGCAAAAATAGTGAATTTTCCCTTTCTTGGTAGTAATATACCCGCGTCATCGGCATATGGTGTCTACATTCAAAGTTGATCCGCTACGCTAGAGTTTGTGTCCGGTAC
Organism: Bathymodiolus septemdierum; assembly: GCA_963383655.1. NCBI lineage: Eukaryota > Metazoa > Mollusca > Bivalvia > Mytilida > Modiolidae > Bathymodiolus > Bathymodiolus septemdierum. Next base: position 8,385,026 of record OY726529.1, on the reverse strand, counting down.
AGTGACTTCCTAGAGAGAGGACAACTGCTGTCAGAAAAGCTACTCAGGGATAAATTTTATGTGCGCCATCATGAATTAGTTGACCACTACGGGATATCGGTTTCGCAAATGACCATGATTTCGTAACCATTTGACGTTCTTCCCGGGCATTCTTCACAACTGATTTTGATTTCCACCAACTTTGACCAATCGGCAATATGACGGGTGTCGCTGACGAAGAAGAACATGCTTACCTTTCCGGAGCACCTGATGTCACTATTTGTTTTTATGAGAGTTCGTATATTTTCCAAGCTTTAGTTTTAAGTGTTTTTGTTTTGCTTTGTTTTTGTATGTTTCCTTGTCGTTTTTGTCTCATCTTATTGCCGCTGGTGTCAATGCCCAATGTCTGTAAAATATTTTCCATTCATCATTCCTGCAATATTGCAATTCGTCTTGGCCGATAATTTTAGATCATGTTTATAAAGTTTTAGTTCAATAGGCCAGTAGTTTGAGCATAGCCAGAAATCATAGGTACTTTTGCTCATGAATATTCATCAACCAAATCGCTTCATGTATGACGTCAGCAAATAAACGTTGCACCATATTTAGAAGACCCTGATCAATATGAACGCTGATGAAAACTCGTATCTATTTTTTTTATATACTATTTCATCACAGTTTGGATCACATAAATAGCTTCATAATTATTTGTGATCGTATCAAAATTAATTGTCATTATATATATATTATGCTAATTAGGAATCCGATGATGTATGTAAATAAGGGTAATAACAAAATTACCGAACTCCGAACAATCTTACAAAGGGAAAGTCAAAACTCATAAGTATATAAACAGACAAAATCAATCAACAACCGGAAAACTGTGAAAACCGTAATGATCCTGACTTGGTATAGGCATTTCTAAAGAAATGGTGGGTTGAATCAGATTTTAAAGCGCCAAACCTCCCGCTTTCATTACGGCTCAAAGTTTCCGGCTGTCACTATAACAGTATTTATTACAATACTTGAACAAAATAGGCAAAACAGTTGTCAAAGCAGCACCAAGCTCAGTGAAGTAAATGTCAAAGACACCTTTACGTCACACATTGACAAAAAAATATTCTTGACATTTTTGTTGACACCTTATCTTTATACATTTTCACTATATGAAAATCCATCGTTTATGATCTTTTCTGCAGAGACGGAATATATTTCGACAAGATCTTGGTATCGGAATATAAACTTTTTAAGAGATCGAATAAGGTGAATCTTTAAATAGCCCTGGTCCAGTAGCCTGTTTCTCAGATGAAGATGACGTTTCAGGAAATCAGAATAATTGCTACTGGCCCTTGCATAGCGAATCAATTGCGAGATGTAAACAACATATGCAGGAGGAGCTGGTATATTGCTGCACATATTTGGAAAATTTATGATTTTAGAATTGAAGTCGTCCTGTTTATCATAAATTTTAGTACTGATTTGACCACTGTCGTCAAATACGAGGTATAAGGCCAAAAATTATGCGGACGAAGCAGTATCTGTGGTCTCTTTAATTTCCAGCTCTGGAGGATATATCAATGGAAGAAATTCTGCAAATCTAGAATTATTGATAGATAAAACGTCATTAATATACCTGTATGTGAAATTAAAGGCTCTATCTAGCCTCATCAATCTTATCTTTTACAAGCCTTTGAAGAAACTCCGACTCATATGAGTATACAAATAAATCGGCTAGAAGAGGGGCACAATTCGTACCCATTGGTATGCCGACGACCTGCTGAAACAGTGTCCATCCAAAGGAGACAAATATGTTATCGATGAGGAACTCCAGCATACTGATCACTTGTTCCTCGGAGTAGCATGTTTTAGCTTTTTGAATTTTGTTTGAAAAATATGTGGAATTGTAGCCTAGCATATTAAATTTTGAGCCATAGTTTCTATGACTGAAAGCTTTGTGAATTGTTTCTTTTAAGCGGGTTTTTAATTTGTCAAGCGGTAGGATGGTATATAGAGTTGAAAATCAAAAGTTTTGATGGAGGATACCTGAGAGAAAGATCTTGATTTAATGTTATCCAAAAGATCTTTAGAGTTTTTCAAAATCCACATGTGATTTATGCCACTACGCGAGTAAACAGTTTCACAATATTTCTGTTGTCCCTCTTTTACTGCAGACAGAATCTTTGTCAGGTGAATAGACAATTCTTTCGTCGAACACGATGATGATCCCGCTATGTACCTTTCTTTGTATGGTGTCTTATGGAGTTTAGGTATCCAATATAAATAAAAAAAGATCGAAAATATATTTAAAGCACTGCCCCCCCCCCCCACCCCCCCTTTTTCACGATCACATTGAATAAATAAAAATATGTAAATAAAAAATATATTTGTGCATTTTTGTTTCAATTGCTGCTCCACATAAGTATTAGTATGTCATTGAGATTGTTTAGTATATATATTGTTAGATTTTTTAATGTGTTTACGACAAGTATTCAATGTTTTGTAGATATTTGTAATAAACATTCATCGCATTCAAATATTTCATAATCAAAAGTTTATTCACCTATCATGGAGCCTCGACTTATATACAGGGATATACGGTAGCTGATGGTGCGATCTGGGGCCATTTCAGGGTTTCATATAACATAGAATCAAGCACAATTTTAATGACTTTAATAGACAAGAATATCTTAAAATTGTCAAAAATCTGCCCTTCATGTCTTAGCAGATACGAACACCTCCATTGCTTTGTACAAGTCCACTTCAAAATCTCTGTGAATATGCATCAATCCCAGGGAAGATAGCATGTCATTCTTCATAGTCGAACTATCACAAGTTTTCAAACGTCTCAGTACACTAAATGACACCTCAGCAGTAGCGCTTGCTACTGGCATGCTTAACAAAACACATAATATTGTATTCATAGAAGGATAGAGAAATGGATTTACAGAATCTAGGAGGGTAAAAAGCAGGGCATCTGAGATGAAGGTTCAGCCGGTACATCGGTACGGGGCACGGAAAGCCTCGAAAGGGCCCGTGAATCTCTGAAGGTTCACATAGTTATATTCATTGACGTTTTATTTAGATATTTTCATTATTTTTTGGTACATTCAACTCAAATCTACAGTCTTGAGAGAAGTTGCAGCGTGTTCTCATACTCCAAAGCAGTATTGTTCCACCTTGCAAAATTTCTGGTGGAGGCCCTGTTGCAGATTCATCATCATAATTCTTTTTTCACAACCTATAATAAAATGGAAAAAAAGTATCACATCGTCGGAAAAGTTCCAAACATTCAATAGAAAAATCGTAGAAATAGGAAAATACGATATCCCTAACACACATATACATGGCCACTCATTTTCCTGACTTAGTACAGGTACTTCAGTAAAAAGTGACGGGGTTAAACTAGTTGGATTATCACTTGCCATTGTCTTAAGAAATACCAATATAGCCACATCTCCTCTGAACTGTCGATCGAGAAAAAACCCATAATATACTAGACAGGTAGCATGTGCATCGTACTTGATAAATTCCCAATTAATATTTCGAATGTACAATAGCTACTTCCGCCCAACATGAAAACAGGAGAGATTGATGTACTCGATAATTCATCCCACCCCTCTCCCCAACGTATGAAAAATAGAAATAACCTTATATGATTTAAATACGTACTAACTGCATTACATGTAAACTGCATTATGCTGTTTGATAAAGATCTTTAACGAGAACAGGAACAAATGAACACCTGAATGAAATAGTGTTGTAATTAAAGATCATGTACATGATGTAGAGCTTTGAAAGAATTTCAATGGTTATTATAAATGAGATTGAAATAAGACACATTTTGATATAAATTCGGTTGTATTTCACTTTGACGATTTCAATTACGGAAGACGAACCGCAACCAGGAAAAAATGAACACCTGAATGAAATAGTGTTGTAATAAAAAATCATGAACGTGATGAATAGCACTGAAGGAATTTCAATAAAGATATTATTATTATAAATTTTATATCCTAAGTTTTTATAACCTGACGATGTGCACGCCATGGCGTGACAACGTATATATTGTTATGCAGCTACGCCCCTGATATATTTTCTATATTTAAACCGGTGTCGACAATGATTGACTAATTTTCAGCAGATAACAATTCGAGTTTTAATGAAAACAAACGTTACCCTTCAAGTACCTCTTACAGAAGCTGACATATTCCCAAAATCTGACCATTTCAATCTTCCTGGGAACCGTGAAAACAAATTTTATTCAAATAATGTGTGAAAAAAGAGATAGATCTACACAGGAAGCTTCGTATTTGGTTCAGAAAATAGTGTGCATCCATGGTAAACAATTAAAAAAATGGTCAGAAGTCGACTAAGATTTGAATTCTGCAGTGATATTCATATTTGAATTCACAGAAATATGCCCTGTTTTTAAAATAGTGTGGGAACCGCGAATAATTTGTAAATCTAGCTAAAATTTGCTGTGCTTGTTTCTCTCGGTGTAATGTCAAATATTTCACCTCAGACACATGTCTGCACCCCCGAACAAAATATTTCTTTAAGAAATCTTTGTGAAAGTATCTGGTTTGAAGAAACCGCCATCTTGGATATACAAATGAGCAAACAACCCATGATTTCTGGATATGGCGGATAAGAAAAGTTTAAAGATGACGGATGTCAGAAGACTGACGCAGCATGGTGATATAACCTCACATATCCCTTTGAGCCGGGTGAGCTAAAATACATGAAACATACTTAAACAACACGAACTTCCAATCAGAAAAAATCAAGTGTTCCGAAAAGATAATCAGTCCTTTTGATTTAAATGTGACACCTATCGAAATTACATTTAACGAACCAGACAAACACTAATCTGTCTTTCCGTCGTCCGGTTGGGACGCTTCAACACAAATATCAAGTTATTCAGTAGAATTTCCCAGTGCACAAATACCTGCAAATATGATGTTTTCAAGAACTTAACTTGGAAAATGCTAAGTTCGGATTTTAGGATATAATTTCGACAATTAGCTACTTTCATAATATTCGGAAATATTTTGGGAGTTATTATAAATTTTCTTGTGATATTTTATTGATTTGGGGCTATAAACGCAGAATTCCAAGTCATATTCAAAAGACAGTAACTGACAAAAGAGTTGTGCACAGTTGATTTATGTGATAGATCTACGGGTATGCATACTGTAAACCAATTAAATTTTGCGTGTTTATTGCTGTGAAAAATACTATAAATCATACCATTGCGAATAACTGTACATACGCGAAAAAACCTGAATATTATTAGCCGCGAAAATATATTGGTTTACAGTACACTTGTTCGATAGGGGTACGCACGCAATCTTGATGTTCTTGTTCTTGTAAATGTAATGACTTGCCGAGCTGAAATCATATATTGCTGTTTTTTTGAACTTGTCAGCATCGTCTATACAACTATACAATAAAAGAACCATTTTATTTTTTTTTCTTGTAAAATCTGCAGTTAACTTTGTGTTATTGAAGAACACATGTAGTTATCTTCGTAGTTAAGATATTGTAACTTAGGCCAAATGTGAAAAAAATACTCTTCCATTTTTTAGCAGAATTTTTATCTTTTAGCTGTTTTTTAAAAGAATGTTTGATAAATGTTGCGTCGGAAAATTATACTTGAAATTGTAATGCAAAAAACCAGTAACATTATATTGATTTTTTTTCAAATTTCTTCGGAATTTTTCAAGTTGAATTCGACAGGAAATTTTGGGCGGCGACGAGTAACATACAATTTTTCCACAATATTTCTTTCTGACATACTCAAATTAAAATTTAACTGAAATGTTGCAAAATGTTCTTTCGGTTCCATTTTGTAATGTGGTAGAGGGACTTTAATCTGCTCCCTTATATATCACGAAATCCTCATCCGGGGTTTTACTTGTATCAACACTTCAAAAGAACCAACTCTTTGAAGCCGGGCTTTGAAGTCCATTTTCTCACATTCAGTAAACCCTTTGAAGCGGGCCGGCGCAGGTCTCTGAAACTGACACGGTGTTTTAAAGAATTTAATATATATTTACTATATTTACTGTATTGATGCATGATTTTTGTTGACCTTTTTGAATTTTGCAACAGAAAAGCATTCAAGCGTAGATCTATAATTTATTATATAAATAGCCGAACTAACCATTCAATATTTCGCTGATTTTAACCCCTTCATTGATTGTTTTTGGATCTTTTATGCTTTGTTTGATATATTTCGTTTCGTTTCGTTTCGTTTTCGTTTCTCAGTTTAGTAGTACCCCAAGTAATTACGTCATGACCGATCACAAATATCATTGTCACCACGTAAAATATCTACGTGCTTCAAAGGCGGCAGCCATATAAGTTGATAGACCATGGTTTTCAAATGATCAATATGCTGGAGTTCCTCATCGATAACATATTTGTCTCCTTTGGAGGGACACTGTTTGAGCAGGTCGTCGGCATACCGATGGGTACGAAGGGTGCCCCTCTTCTAGCCGATTTATTTGTATGCTCATATTAGTCGGAGTTTCTTCAAAAGCTTGTAAAAGATAAGAAGATTCATGAGGCTAGAGCCTTTAATTTCACATACAGGTATATTGATGACGTTTTATCTATCAATAATTCTAGATTTGCAGAATTTCTTCCATTGATATATCCTCCAGAGCTGGAAGTTAAAGAGACCACATATACAGCTTTGTCCGCATCATTTGTGGACATATACCTCGAATTTGACGACAGTGGTCAACTCAGTACTAAAATTTATGATAAACAGGACGACTTCAATTCTAAAATCATAAATTTTCCAAATATGTGCAGCAATATACCAGCTTCTCCTGCATATGGTGTTTACATCTCGCAATTGATTCTATATGCAAGGGTCAGTAGCAATTATTCTGATTTCCTTAAACGTCATCTTCATCTGAGAAACAGGCTACTGGACCAGAGCTATTAAAAGATTTGCCTTATTCGATCTCTTAAAAAGTTTATATTCCGATACCAAGATCTTGTCGAAATATATTCCGTCTCTGCAAAGACGATAATAAACGATAGTGAAAATGCATAAAGATAAGGAAGTCAACAAAAATATCAATGTGTGACGTAAAAGTGTCTTTGACATTTACTTCATTGAATTTGGTACTTCTTTGACAAATATTTTACCTATTTTGTTCAAGTATTGTTATAAATACTGTTATAATGACAGCCGGAGCCTTTGAGCCGTAATGAAAGCGGGAGGTTTGGCACTTGAACTGATTCAACCCACCATTTCTTTAGAGATGCCTGTACCAAGTCAGGGTCATTACGGTTTTCACAGTTTTCCGGTTGTTGACTGATTTTGTCTGTTTATATAATTATGAGTTCGGTAATTTTGTTATTACCCTTATTTTCAATAATAGATGTAATTATATTGACTAACCTTATATTTCTAGCTTCTAAACTCAGGGTTCCCACATTAATATAATATGACTGTCTCCATGTTTATCTCCCTTTATCTCCGATTCGACTGGCTGCGTTCAACTGGTAATTTCGTTGTTATCGTTTAAGGTTGTTTATTTGTAATAAAATTTATATTGAACCTTGTCAATAAAATTCTTTTCGGTATTTTAAGCCACAGTTTCAACCACAATTTCGCTTTCCATCTCTTAATTCCCAATTTTACCATTTTTAAAATTCCGAGCGCAAGACTATTTGCGGACGACTGCCTCCTATATAGGCCCATCAAAACTGAAGCTGATGCCACCAAGCTCCAGGAGGACATTGATGCCCTGCAAAACTGGGAAAGTACCTGGCAGATGTCATTAGGTACTACGCATCACCAACAAGCGTAATAAGATCATGGCAAATTATTATATCCACGGCCAACAACTTCAAATCGTTGACAACGTCAAATATCTCGACCTTACCATCTCCAAAAATCTCTCGTGGAACAATCACGTAAACAACATCACGAAGAAGGTAAATTACACCCTAGCTTTCCTTCGACGCAACATCCGAAACTGCCCACAGAGAGCTAAGACACAGGCCTACAACACATTCGTACGACCATTACTTGAATATGCCTCTACTGTGTGGGATCCACATACTCAGGCCAACATCAATAAAGTAGAGAGCATCCAACGCAGAGCTGCAAGATTCGTCACCAACAACTACGACCCTAGAGCCAGGGTTACAACATTACTACAAGACCTCAACTGGCCCACCCTACAACACAGATGCCAACTAGCCAAACTCATCATGATGTACCGCATTACCTACCATCTCATCGAAATACCATCTATTACCTATCTCATTCCATCCAGATCAGGTACCAGAGGACACAACATCCGATACCTTCAACCTTTAACCAGAGTGCTAGCATATCAAAACTCCTTCTTCCCTAGCACCATCAGACTCTGGAACAACCTACCACAGACCCTAGTCAGTTCAGGCTCCATTGACATCTTCCGTCATAGCCTGACATACACCAGCCTTCCATAATTTCCACTTCTTTGCTTTTAATTGTACATTTCTGGAAAGTTTTTATTTTAATTGTAAATGGAAGGTTGCTGACCTGATCACATGTATATAGTTTTCAATGCGACAATACTCTGGAAAGAGGGATGCATTTATTGAAAGAAGAAGAAGATGGAATAGCCACTACCAGCGCATCACCTTGACCTCCTCGAATTTTAAAATTACCGTATTTGTCCTATTAGAATCGAAATCATTCATGCCGGCCATACTTTATTGTTATTCAAATATGGGTAGGCATTATATTCATGAGATTTAACCCCTCGCGGTCGCTCGGTGTTAAATATTTGCTATCGCTCGGGCTTAAATATTCATGAATATAATGCCTACGCATATTTGAATAACAATAAAGTATGGCCGGCATGAATTATTTCTTAAATTTAGAAGAAATGCTATTCCTAATCAATATTATTAATACAGACTCTTTCCTTTCTTTGTATCTTTCTATGATGCCCTGCTTTAATTTGAAATTTGCCTACACTAATTCTGAATTTACTAGATATTTTTTGCTCTCCAAATTTGAATGTGAAAGATAGTAATTTATAATTCTCTATCCAGCGTTGTCGTTCCTGCTACGCTACACTCCATCTCTGTCAACGCCCATTTTACAAGATTTTTTTTTTAATTTAGAAACAGTAAAAAAATGTATTTAAAATTGTTTTAATTATTGTAAATATCAATAAGGAAGAAAATAAATCACTACCCATTTCTTTAGAAATGCCTGTACCAAGTCAGGGTCATTACGGTTTTCACAGTTTTCCGGTTGTTGATTGATTTTGTCTGTTTATATACTTATTAGTTTTGACTTTCCCTTTGTAAGATTGTTCAGAGTTCGGTAATTTTGTTATTACCCTTATTCAAATCAATTCTCTCTAAAAATTATTTATGATCGTTTTTAATTTTTAATTTTTACCTCCGCAAAATAGTTCTCCAAGACGTGGGGGGGGGGGGGGGGTCATTTTTAAGAGAGAATTGATTTGAAATGAGGGATTTATTTTCATTTTTATTGATATTTACAATAATTAAAACTTTTTTTTACAATTTCTATATTTTACAAAAATCTTGTAAAATGAGCGTTGACAGAAATGTTGTGTAGCATAGCAGGAACGACAACTCTGGAGAGAGAATGGTAATTTATTTTACCAAGATCTATCTCGATACATTTTAATAATAGAAAATATTCTGATGAATGATTAGGTACAATTTGGGTTGCATTTCAGTTTTCAATTTTCATCATAAAATTTTAAATAGAAATGCACATGTTTTACACATGATATGCTATTATGAAGGACTAGTCCAAAATACCAAATGTATTTATTCATTGCAAATAAAATCTGACAAGACAAGGTAATGAAGACAAAATAAGATATTTCTATATAAAAGGTGGCACATATTGGTCATCTTGTAACTATGGTATTAGTGGGAAATTCAGACAACATTGATTGAAAACCAACTCTTCTTGGTCCTCCCACAGGCGCCTGTGATATGAAATCAATCCCCCTTTTTAACTTTCTGTTTACATATTTATTTTCAATAACATTTCTTTATTGTTTACTGTCTTTTTACTTTATTAAACATGTGTATATCCATGCAATCGAATGGTAATACCATCTTAAATGTGTCTTCTATTCAGTGCCGTCTTAGCGCAAGGGCACGATGGGCAGTTGCCCGGGGACCCCACGAGTATAAGGGCCCATGCTAATCTATGTATGTTGTGCATGGCAGGTTTTTTAATGATTAAAAACTGATTTGTTGGAAGTACCAATACAATAAATATATATTTAATATGATCGACATTTACAGTTTTATTCCTGTGGCTGTGAGTGGTGTAGGTAGGGGCCCCAGTGCACTACTTTTCCCGGGGCATAGTATGTTGTTAAGACGGCCCTGTATCTGTCCTACATCTTTTGCGCCATCTTCCGAATAACGAGGGCATTCGTGGGCAGCTTTGTTGTCAGTAATGTGAGTGTTGATAACTGGGTAATAATCAATTGATTTTAACTTTGCAGAAGGATCTCCTAAAATTGAAACCACACCACCAAACCCAGGTAGCTTTTGTTCTAAATAATAAGATTAATGAGGAATGTTATGAACTGCTTGCTCTTCCGAATCGTCTTTCAACGGTTCTTCCGACTGAATCGAAACTTTTGCTTTTGTGTTTGGGATTTGTTGTGTTTGCTTGTGTTTTTGTCCAGTTTTTTTTCGGTCTTGTTTTGTATTTTGTTTTATCTGTTTTTGTTTGGTGGGTGTTGCGCTGCTTGACCGTTTTTGTGTTGTCTTTCTCTTTACTTTTTGGTTTTCATACTCTTTTTTCTCTAAACAGTTAGTTGTTAATTCTTATATGCCATTTTACCACAACATTATAAGATCTTAAGCTGCAATTCATTTGAATAAGTTCTAAAAATCGTACGAAGCTGGGACCAGATTAGTTTGGAACTTCTAGATAGGTACATTGTTGATTCGAGGGTTCATTTCCTATGTTCAATGAGGTAAACGAATAAAGATTGTAAAACAAATTTAAGAATATCTGCTGGACATGGGGTGACATTTCCTTTTTCTAGAAAGCGAACAAATGAAGTGATCTCGTCTGTATTTACATATATTACAGGTATATATAGTAGTCAGCGCGTGGCTTTGACAGACTACTGCTTAATTGCACCTCGGATGTCTATATAAAGATCCAATAATCTTAAATATTTTAATTTCCAACAAATATTCTTCATCTCCGATGTAACCTGTTGAACTTCCGCCTTGCACGTCTTACAGCTCGCGGTTGGCGAATTATGTCAGTTACTTTATACGGGGTTATAACAGGGTAGCCGTTTGAATTAATACAGTCTCCAAGAATGTAACAGTTAGCAGGAAATTTCAGATGTGCGTCTGGTCCAATGGGCCCTATTTGGCGATAACAGTTTGCATCGTTTTCGTGACCAAGAAATCCAGATTGAACATGAACTATGTTTTCTTCGTTATCGATGATAACCTGTAAGATATATATGAATCAAGCTTTATGTTGCAAAGTTATATTAAATATATAAATAATATATGATTATGGTAGATTATTCATACAAGCTTTAGCACCAGTTTAGATAATCTATATTTTATTTGTTGCATCAAATAAATTATCATTGGATTTAGGTAAGAAAATTATGATAACTTGAACTGCGAACTAAAATATATGATATGATTCCATTCTTATCGGGGACCCGGGTGGCTCAATGAGTTAGGTCGTTGGATCTAACAGCTCATACAAGCCTATCACCAATACGGCGTGTGTTCGCGCTCAGCTTTGTAATTTACAAAAAGGAGTGCACTCGACTCGCAGCCGCAAGTGATAAAGTTTACCAGTTGCTAGTTTAGGGTCGGGGGCTCTCTCCGGGTACCCCGGCTTAGCTTACTCCACCACTAAAACTGGTCGTCATGATATATCTGAAATACTGCTGAAAGTGGCATTAAAACATCAAAAATCAAATCAAATCAATCAATTCTTATCGCTACAAATGTGATTTCGAATACTTTAGAATATGTCTTAGGGACCGACCGTTTAACTTGAAAAGGGGTTGGGAAGGGGGAGGGGTATGCTATGGTTTTTTCCTAAGCAATATTTTGATGCTGAATTTTCAAGAAAAGACTATTTTCACAAGCAAAATGCACGGAAAACATATTCTGATGCAAGATTGTCACCCATAAAAATAGCATTTTTGTGACTGCAAGGTAGAAACCATAGTTCCCCTTTCAAATTAAAAGGTCGGTCCCTTACTCGTTTTCACTATTATATTTTTTAACCTGGGTATGAATACAATAGTATTTTCCGTGGCCACTGTCAAATTGCTGTTGGAGTTCATTGAAAGGAATTTGTATCTCATGTGAAGTTCCGTCAATTGCAGACACAACGCTAGGCATATCAGGCATACTCTTTCTTTTGCCACCAGACTGGGGTGGTTGGCCACTGAATTTTACGATTACACACTTTCTATAAGTCTACCCATATTGAATTTAAAACTCTGTCAACAGTTGAAACACTGACACCAAAGCATCAATAAATAAATAAATATTGCACGGTTCGTATTATTTATCTGAGTGAATCTCATGATCATCGATGAGCTAATACAATTGACGAAGGTGGCCCGTTGCTGAGCATGAGCAGTATAAAACTGGGGTTCTTAAAAGAATATGACGAGTAAACTAAAGTGGAAGTATTTTAATATAACATTTCTATTATTTGAAATATACATATGTATAATATGCATAAAAATGTAGAAAAGTAGATGAATGGATTTGAATCTGAGGATCCCTAAAATTCACATTACCTTTTCATAAATTATATAAAGTTTCCCCTTTTGAACCCAAATTAAACTTTTAACTTCTATCAGTTCCATACTCTTAAATCAAAGGGAACTATCCATTCGGTGCCTTGAAAATGCGTTCTGTCATGTGCATAAGTTATTGTTTGCATGATTGACAGACAATATTCATCATATTATTTTCTAGCTTCTGAACTGTCGACCGAGAAAAAAATAAAATATTCTAGATAGGCAGCATATAGCCAGTCAATGGGGTTTGCAATTAATATTTCGCATGCACAATAGCGATCCCACACCGCAATGTGTGGAAAATAGAACTATCCTTCTGTGGTTTAAATGCGTACTAACTGCATTAAATGTAAACTGTATGATTCTGTTTGATAAAGGCCTTTAACTAGAACAGGGAAAAAAATGTACACTTGAGTGAAATAGTATTATAATAAAAGATATCGTGAAAGTGATGTAGGATGATAAGAGAATTTCATTGTGTATTTTAAATGAGGTTGAAACAAGTCATATCAATTCGGTTGTATTTCATTTTGACGATTTTAATTACGGAAGACGATCACAACCATCTTTTTTTTTAATAATTGCAATTCAGCTGGGTTTTTTTCTTCATAACCTATAATAAAATGAAAAAAATATAAATCACACTGTCGGAACAGTTCCAGCATTCAATAGAAAAATCGTAGAAATATGTAAATTCGATATCCCTAACACATATATAAATGACCTCTCCTGGCTTAGTTCAGGTACTTCAATAACAAGTGACGGGGTTAAACTAGTATACCGTAGATTTTTCTAAAGCATTTCACTTATTTAATAAAAATAATAGAAAGCGAAAATGTCACGATTTTTGCGCGACGATTGGGCAATTGTCGGGCGACCGTCGCCGAAAAGATATAGTTTATAAGCCTAAAAAGTTTTTTTTAACCATGGGACAGTTTTGGGGAGAATAAAATATTATTTTTTTTACATATAAAATCAGAAATGTTCCATTCAATATCCAGTTTTACATAAGTATTATACTGCTTGATTTTCCTTAGTCAGATTATTATTTTTCTCTCAAGGCTGGCAAAATTATTTATTTGTGCGAAAATTTAAATAATAAAAAATATATATAAATAAATTTGAAAAGCACCCCTCCTTGAAGTATATCTATAAATAGCGTTTGAGGAAAATATGTATTTTGTATGCAGAATGTAATGTCACTGTAAAACCATTATTTGGCCAGTGATATTAATTTTTAACTGTTTTAAACACCGAAATGAAAAAAATATATATCTATAATCACTTACACTCAATGAACAATTGAAGGCAAATGTTGCAATAAGGTCTCCCTCAAAAGATCTTTACGTAAATTAACATTGTTTCGTTATGTTACGGGAAGATACGTTCGTTCGTCAGTTATCGAGAAATCTCTATTAATGGAATCCAGTTAGCAAAGTTCGTATTATTAATTGGCAGAACATCATCAATATACCTGGGAGTGAGATTAAAGGCTTAAGCCTCTCTACTTTTTTTGTCTTTCATAAGTTTTATATAAATGGAGAGGAGAGGGGCATAGTTTGTTCCCATAGGGTTGCCTAGCTATGATTCGTTGAAAAATGTGTCATTCGAACTCGACAAATACGGTATATGTTATCGATAAGGAACTCCAATATTTTGATGACTTCATTTTATGTGTAGCACTTTTTACCTTTCGTTTCGTGCTTGACAAAATAAGTTAATTCGTGACCCAATACTATAGGCTTGCAACGTTGCCAGCATTTTTTTCTAGAGTAAAATGCGTTGTGAATAATATACTTTAAAGAGGAAATGAAAGTGTAAAAGGTAAAAAAGTCAAATATTTGGCTAGATGAAATTTTCGAGAAATAAAATTATCCTCTTCTTTCAGTATCCACTTTTGATTGATTGAGTGAGTGAGTGATTGTTGTTTAATGACAATTCAGAAATTTTTCAGCTATGTTATGGCGAGAACAAGTTAATTACCAATGAAGTGATGATGAGGTCCGCTTTGTTCCAGACCAACACGCTGAGTTGGATTTGTATAGTGCTAGCTCACTGAAACAACAGTCCGCGGGTAGAAATGTCACTCCATTCGGACACATGATTCTGATTCCGAGCCAACCAATCTTTCCTCTTTCTCCGTAATGCTGCGTCCGTAGCGTAGAAAGAACAAATACCAATTTTATAGTATTTGGCTTGACCCGACGTGGGCTCCAACCCACGATATACCGCACTCGAGGAGAGCACGCTAACCATTACACCACCGATGCGGTGCTTTTGATTGATGTTACCACGTGAATATACTTTGTCACAGTATGATAGTAGTCCTCCTTTGACAGCATGCACAATTTTAATCATAGTTATAGATAGTTCTTTTGTTGAACAAGTAGAAGAACCGGGAATTAATATACCTGTCTGAATATTGATTCTTCCAAACTTTTGGTATCCAACATATAGATAATTCACAATATTCTTCATTTATCGGAATATTCAGTGATGACATGAATTACTTGTGATTTCCCAAAATGTCTTCTTTGTCAAAATTAGTATTTTCATTACTCCTTCTTATTTACCAAACCTTATTTCTTGTGGTTTTTGAATATTTTTATGATGTTTACCTATTTGAAATTAAGCATGTTTGTAAGCCCAACTGGCCAAAACGGCCAAGTGAAGTATTATCATTTAGTGTCCGTCGTCTGTTATCCATAATTTTTCATATTAATATTTAATCTTTCTTGTAGAAACTGCAAAGCCAAATGCTTTAACTATTTTACGTTATCAAATTTTGGGACTATTTTGTAGCGCGTGCATATATAGTACATGTTTATGCAAAACGCACATGGATCAACGCTTACCTCACCATGACCAGACCCAAACCGTCATGTAAGGTATTATCATCACATTGCGTCCGGCGTGGTCTGTAAATCTTTAACATTAACATTGGAGGGATATAGGAGAGGTGTGTTTTCAGTTTCCTGGGGCCCACGAGCATAGGGGCCCAATGCTTATCTATGTATGTTGTGTACTGTATGCTTTTCTAATGCTTAAACACGGACTGTGTTGGAAATACCAATACAATATATATATGTTTAATTTTATATACATTTACAGTTTTATTCCTATGAGTGGTGTGTAGGTATGGGCCCCAGTGCACTGCTTTGCCCGGGGGCCCATGATACTGTTAAGACGGCCCTGCTTCTATTGATATTATCTAGAAAAAACAGTAGAGAGGATCTACACATGTAAAATGGTACGATAACGTTGTTGTTTAGATATTTCAGCAGATGAACAATACACATTAATTTGTGAAGAAGGGAGCTTTTCAAGCACATCAATAAAACATGTATTTAAGTAAAATTGTTACTACGCTGATTATTAAATGAAAATGAAAACGACGATTGTATTACATGACGTTTACTGTGACGTAACTCATCCGGAATATTTACACGTCCGCAATCGATATTACAAAAACCCTACGTCCTTTAAGTGTTTTAAAATAATCGTTTTTTAGTATTTGTTTATAAAATTTAAAAAATGCAATAGAACAACGGCATCCCGAAGACTGATCTTGGAAACATTTTAAGTCAACAGACTTTATCATTAAATACGATATTTTTTAACACGTGTCTTTATAATCATGCATTTTTAATTTCCCTTTGGGCCACTTCACATAACGACCTTTTATATGATACCAAGGCGACGTGATTTATAACATTCACGAATTGTATTAGTCAAGAAAACATTTTTTCCAACAATTACAAAATGATATAACCGATATTTTTTACCGCAAGATTTTAAATTGTATACATATATCGTTGAGTTTTTTGTTAGTTTTTCTGCAATTTTGAACGAATTGGATTGTGCTTAAACCACAAATACTATTATTATTTTACTTTTTTATCAGATAATTGTTGTACAACACGCTAGGCCAGGCAGGTGTCCTCTGTAGGAATGATTTAGAATTAGATACCAAATATTAGGAAAAGGGGGGGGGTGTAATATTGCCACATATTAAAGGCAGTAACAATGTCTTGGCGTTACAAACTTCTTGATCCCATGAATATGTCCACTTGCAAAATTGTACTTCTAAATTATATAGAAAAATATAGTGGATATTATATAAGATACTATGCTTAAAAACGGAGGATTTGGAACGTATATTTCTGATAAGTTAAATCCATTTCGAAGAGATATTGCTCTTAATTTGTCAGACTTTTTGCCAATAAAAGTTCAAGAGGAAAACAATATCATTAACATCATGAGTCAACCCATTAAGCTTAATTTTAATATTAAAAGAAATAAGATTTTTTTTTATTATTGAAAAATATTGTTATAATTGTAATATTTTCTCTGAAGATAAAAAAAAATGTTTGTCATATCAGGAATTTCAAAACAAAGAAGATTTTGAAGATATCCAAGGGGTTAATAAACAATACATATGTAAAGTACAAATTTTCTTATTTGCGTTATTTCTGTTTGTTTATGTAGAGTGGTGCCCAACACTTATTGTGTAGTGTTTTTGTTTTGTTTGTCTTCGTCTTGTGTACCCTATGTTCCTGCTAACAAGGAAGTACTGAACCAAAGGTTCCTCTTGGTGAAGTTGAAGTCATCACTTCGAACATTTTACTGTCACCACCATGACTTGGTTGACAGCTATGGAATATCTGTGTCACAAATGACCACAGATATGTTCCACCTTATGTAAACACTTCCCGATCCTTTCCTCATTCATGAGTTATCACCGGGTTTGTATCTAGATTAACACGACGGGTGTCCCTAGTGGAGCAGGAACTGCTTACCCTTCCGGAGCACGTGAGTTTACCCCTGGTTTTTATTGGGGTTCGTGTTACTGGTTCTGCAGTTTTATGTGTATGTTGTTGGTCCTTTTGTACTTTTTCGTTTGGCCATTGTGTTGTCTGTACTTGAACATCATTGTTTAAACTTTCTTTTCTTAGTTGACATAGAAACAAAGAGAATGCCAAAATAACTCTTAGACCTTGAAAAAAAAGCTAAAGAACGATGAGGACACAATTACATAGATCACAAGCAAACTAAAACGAATAACCAGATCCTGGTCTATAAGCGAAAACACGTAAGGAGACAGATAGATATAGCATAGTTATGTTTCTTTCTGAATCCTTGGTGTTATGTTTTACAATTTATAGTTTGTATTAGGTATGGCTTAGAAATAAGATATCCTTAAGCGAAAGAAAAAAAAAGAAGTTATATCATATGATATTATCATCCCAGCTTTGCTTAGTCACGTTATATTTCTTCTTTGAAAACCGTTAAGGCATTTATATATAGAAAATATCAATTGCGTCTCTTAAAATATAAAGTTTATGTGAATGAGGTTTTGGGATAAGAACGAGGTTCACCGAGCCTGTTCCTAGTTTTGGGTCAAATGCACATACACGTTATATTTTAAGACACTGCGTTAATATTGTGGTTATCCTGCAGAATAATCTCTTTAATGCAGCGACGTTTACATTTTGAATTAGATAATAAAATGATATAGCAATACCTTGATTGCCCCTTTTTGTATATTTCTGTACGTGACAGCATATAACACAAAATTATCCAATCAATGCAATGTACCTGTTCAAATAGAACTGGTACAGGATAAAAGGGAATATTCGATCTATTTTGTTTCTTTAAGCATTTATCAATCGTTCGATATCATGTTGTCAACTGTACATCATTACGTAGGATATTTCGTAACGGTCAACAATTATACCTCTTAGATTGAAGCCGAAGTTCAAAAAGAAATAGAACATATAATGAAATTTGGACCTTCCACATTTTGAACTCTTTAGGGAAAATTATAATCATTAAAGCACAATGAACCAGACAACGTTTGTAGGGATGTAATATCACAACCGAACTGTTTTTGGGGTTCTTAAAATATTGAATCTAGAAATGTACATCAAAGGTAAAAAATTAACGTGGATTAGAAGAATTTTTAAAAGCAGATAAGCAATCATTAATTCATTGCCATTTTCTGAGAATAATGATATTACAAATTTAGGATAATAACAAATAACAAAATTTAAAAATCCTTTCTGGCAAGACGCGCTTAATGCATGTAATGAACTTCACTAAAATAATTAATATTAAGTTCTGTGGCTGTCGTGGTTGTGTTCGTATGGTAGTTGGGCTTACAACTACCTATGCAATCAGTTTTTATCTCCACAAACGTTGTGAGTTCGAATCGCGCTCAGAGGAGGTGGACTCGATACACCATTATATGTTAAAATGTGTCAGGTCGGTGATTTTCTACACCAACAAACGGATTGCCACGATATAGCTAAACACAATTGCTGAAGGTAGCGTCAAGCGCCATAAACCCCCTCTCATTAAGATCTGATGATGTAAATGCCAGCAGTATTAGGAACAATAATACATTTCCCATAGGTAATCAAACAATTGTTTATATAAATAGGATAAAAAGGAGTATTTCTACTGATTTGGTTAATATATCAGGCCAACTGATGACTTTTAAAATTTTGAAAGTTTTACGGTCGCCACCATGACTTGGTTGACCGTTATGAAATATCTGTGTCCCAAATGACCACGGATATGTTCTACTTGTCGTAAGCACTTCCCGGGTCCTTTTCTAATACATGACTTATCACCGGGTTTTAACTAGATTAGCACGATGGGTGCCACTAGTGGAGCAGGAACTGCTTACCCTTCCGGAGCACGTGGGTTCATCCCCGGCTTTTATTAGGGTTCGCGTTACTCGATCTTTAGTTTTATCTGTACGTTGTTTGTCCTTTTGTCCTTTTCTTGGCCATTAGGTTGTCTGTTCATCTTCGATATACGGATTCTGATTTACCCTTTGATATCTTCAAACTCCTCTCACCACTTTCTCTGGATTGTCCATTTCTGATTGACTCTGCCGTATTCTCTAATGTTTATTTAGATATCTACTCTGACCTGGATTTCCAACACTACCACCCTTTTTCAGAGCTTAGTGAGTTAAGATGAGAGGTGATTATTCATCTTGCCGATATTGATGGAGTTGTTGTCATAGAAACAAAGAGAATAGCACAATCGCTCTTCCTCCATGAAAACAAGCCAAAGAGCAAGGAGAACACAATTATATATAATTTAAACTAACAAAAAAATGAACAACCGTGTCCTGGGCTATTAAAGAAAACACGAAAGGAGACGGATAAATATGGCATAGTTATGTTTCTTTCTGAATCCTTGGTGATATACTTACACTTTGTATTTTGTATGACGTCTATTTTAGAAATCAGATATGCTTAAACCAAAGACAAAAAAAAATGAATTTACATCATATCCCGTGGGATCCCCAAAACATTGAACAAAAGCTTCTGGTAGTTTTAAAATTTTTAAATACACAACTTTGCTGAATTACGTTATATTTCATATTTGAAAGCGTTGAACCATTTATATAGACAATATCATTGCAGTGTTCTACAATATAAAGTTTATGTGAATGAGACTTTCTAACTGGGATAACAACGAGGTTCACCGAGTCTTTTCCCAGTTTTGCGCCGAATACACATGAACTTTATATTTTATTACGCTGCAATAATATTGTGGTTATCCTGAAAAAAAATCTTTTTAATCTAGTCACGTTTATATTTTGAATTAAATAATGAAATTATATAACAATCCCTTGATTGCCCCTATTAACATAGGTGGGTACGTGACAGCATACAACAAATAATTATCCAATCAATTCAATGTACCTGAAATAGAACAGGTACAGGATAAATAGGAGTATTCGAGCTATTTTGTTAGGTTAAGCATATTTCATTTCCACATTGTGTATTTTCATGCAAGAGGGATTTGGTGCTACTTAACTTTTTCATGAAAGAAACATTAATATTATCGTCACTGTTTCATTCAAGAAAGCTGACTACATTTCTTCATTCAAGGTAAATGTATACATTTATTCTGTATTTTAATATGTACATTACTCTAAATTTGATATTCTATATTTTTATTAAATTGCATAGTGTGGTGATAAAACCATAAGACGCACGCAGATTTATTTTTACGAATTGCAGTGGTTTTGTTTTTGGTTAGGTTTTATGGTGTTTAACGTCACTTTCAACAATATTTCAGCTATATCGTGACAGTCAGTTTTATTGTTGGAGAAAACCGGAATACCCGGAGAAATTCACCGACCAGTCGTAAGTCACTGACACACTGTGAATTTCTCGATTGGTTTCTTGAACTGAAATAAGAATATATTCCATTTAGATGTAAAGTAATACCTTTAAAGAAACCGAGGAAAACAACCAAATAATTTGAATTTTCATTATAAATGGGATGGGAAACACTTAAATTCGTGTTGCAATCTGCGTTTCTAGCATCCAAAATAAAGAGGGAAAGTCCAATAAAATAAGCTAAAAGACACCGGATAGAAACAAAAGGTGTCGTATGTCTTATTCTAAGAATATGTCCAGTTCGATATATTCTCTCTTAACCTATGTTATGTCGTATTCGTCAACGGAATCCATCATTACTTTGATAAAAAGAAGAGTATTCCACAAAATCCTGTAAATACTTTTTGTAATTTGAAATTGTAAATGCAAATTTAATTGATGTAATTGTAAGATACAAATGGCAGTTTTATTCTGAAATTGGCAAAACTAAAATGAAGGAGCAGTTTGTTGTCTTATGATTATTAGTCCGCCAGGACTGGTTTAGAAATCCGAAATTTAGTCGTATCACAAATAATACTAACCAGTGTGTAATAATTGAGTAAAACTCAGTAGAGTTGATAATGTTGATCAATCTCACAAATAATACTTATAACCAGTGTGTAATTATTAAGGAAAACCCAGTAGAGTTGATAATGTTGATCAATCTCACACATAATACTTATAACCAGTGTGTAATTATTGAGGTATCCTCCATCAAAACTTTTGATTTTCAACTCTATATACCATCCTACCGCTTGACAAATTAAAAACCCGCTTAAAAGAAACAATTCACAAAGCTTTTAGTCATAGAAACTATGGCTCAAAATTTAATATGCTAGGCTACAATTCCACATATTTTTCAAACAAAATTCAAAAAGGTAAAACATGCTACTCCGAGGAACAAGTGATCAGTATGCTGGAGTTCCTCATCGATAACATATTTGTCTCCTTTGGATGGACACTGTTTCAGCAGGTCGTCGGCATACCAATGGGTACGAATTGTGCCCCTCTTCTAGCCGATTTATTTGTATACTCATATGAGTCGGAGTTTCTTCAAAGGCTTGTAAAAGATAAGATTGATGAGGCTAGATAGAGCCTTTAATTTCACATATAGGTATATTAATGACGTTTTATCTATCAATAATTCTAGATTTGCAGAATTTGTTCCATTGATATATCCTCCAGAGCTGGAAATTAAAGAGACCACAGATACTGCTTCGTCAGCATAATTTTTGGCCTTATGCCTCGTATTTGACGACAGTGGTCAAATCAGTACTAAAATTTATGATAAACAGGACGACTTCAATTCTAAAATCATAAATTTTCCAAATATGTGCAGCAATATACCAGCTCCTCCTGCATATGTTGTTTACATCTCGCAATTGATTCGCTATGCAAGGGCCAGTAGCAATTATTCTGATTTCCTGAAACGTCATCTTCATCTGAGAAACAGGCTACTGGACCAGGGCTATTTAAAGATTCACCTTATTCGATCTCTTAAAAAGTTTATTTTCCGATACCAAGATCTTGTCGAAATATATTCCGTCTCTGCAGAAAAGATCATAAACGATGGATTTTCATATAGTGAAAATGTATAAAGATAAGGTGTCAACAAAAATGTCAAGAATATTTTTTTGTCAATGTGTGACGTAAAGGTGTCTTTGACATTTACTTCACTGAGCTTGGTGCTGCTTTGACAACTGTTTTGCCTATTTTGTACTGGCGCTTTAAAATCTGATTCAACCCACCATTTCTTTAGAAATGCATATACCAAGTCAGGGTCATCACGGTTTTCACAGTTTTCCGGTTGTTGATTGATTTTGTCTGTATATATACTTATGAGTTTTGACTTTCCCTTTGTAAGATTGTTCAGAGTTCGGTAATTTTGTTATTACCCTTATTTACATACATCATCCGATTCCTAATTAGCATAATATATATATAATGACAATTAATTTTGATACGATCACAAATAATTATGAAGCTATTTATGTGATCCAAACTGTGATGAAATAGTATATAAAAAAAATAGATACGAGTTTTCATCAGCGTTCATATTGATCAGGGTCTTCTAAATATGGTTCAACGTTTATTTGCTGACGTCATACATGAAGCGATTTGGTTGATGAATATTCATGAGCAAAAGTACCTATGATTTCTGGCTATGCTCAAACTACTGGCCTATTGAACTAAAACTTTATAAACATGATCTAAAATTATCGGCCAAGACGAATTGCAATATTGCAGGAATGATGAATGGAAAATATTTTACAGACATTGAGCATTGCCACCAGCGGCAATAAGATGAGACAAAAACGACAAGGAAACATACAAAAACAAAGCAAAACAAAAACACTTAAAACTAAAGCTTGGAAAATATACGAACTCTCATAAAAACAAATAGTGACATCAGGTGCTCCGGAAAGGTAAGCATGTTCTTCTTCGTCAGCGACACCCGTCATATTGCCGATTGGTCAAAGTTGGTGGAAATCAAAATCAGTTGTGCAGAATGCCCAGGAAGAACGTCAAATGGTTACGAAATCATGGTCATTTGCGAAACCGATATCCCGTAGTGGTCAACTAATTCATGATGGCGCACATAAAATTTATCCCTGAGTAGCTTTTCTGACAGCAGTTGTCCTCTCTCTAGGAAGTCACTGTACTGGACACAAACTCTAGCGTAGCGGATCAACTTTGAATGTAGACACCATATGCCGATGACGCGGGTATATTACTACCAAGAAAGGGAAAATTCACTATTTTTGCCTCCCCTCAAGAATTGGAGAAAGTTATTGTCCCCTCTTGTCCTGGTCTTCCTGTTCCACCACCTATGTTCCAATGTATTTTGGATGGTCACGTGAAGCCTGATTGAAAATCGGATGTGATATCGTAGAAAAGATACGCTCGGGTCAATTCTTAATAAGGTCAGAGACATATGAATAAGGGTAATAACAAAATTACCGAACTCCGAACAATCTTACAAAGGGAAAGTCAAAACTCAAAATTATATAAACAGACAAAATCAGTCAACAACCGGAAAACTGTGAAAACCGTAATGACCCTGACTTGGTACAGGCATTTCTAAAGAAATGGTGGGTTGAATCAGACTTTAAGGCGCCAAACCTCCCGCTCTCATTACGGTTCAAAGGTTCCGGCTGTCACTATAACAGTATTTAAATACAGGAACAAAATAGGTAAAATAGTTGTCAAAGCAGTACCATATTCGGTGACGTAAATGTCAACAATATTTTTATGTCACACATTGACAAAAAAAATATCCTTGACATTTTTTTACTTCTTTATCTTTATACATTTTCACTATATGAAAATGCATCGCTTATAATTTTTTCTGCAGACACGGAATATATTTCAACAAGATCTTGGTATCGGAATATAAACTTTTTAAGAGATCGAATAAGGCGAATCTTTAAATAGCCCTGGTCCAGTAGCCTGTTTCTCAGATGAAGATGACGTTTCAGGAAATCAGAATAATTGCTACTGGCCCTTGCATAGCGAATCAATTGCGAGATGTAAACACCATATGCAGGAGAAGCTGGTATATTGCTGCACATGTTTGGAAAATTTATGATTTTAAAATTGAAGTCGCCCCGCTTATCATAAATTTTAGTACTGAGTTAACCACTGTCGTCAAATTCGAGGTATAAGTCCAAAAATGATGCGGACGAAGCTGTATCGGTGGTCTCTTTAACTTCCAGCTCTGGAGGATATATCAATGGAAGAAATCCTGCAAATCTAGAATTATTGATAGATAAAACGTCATTAATATACCTGTATGTGAAATTAAAGGCTCTAGCCTCATGAATCTTCTTATCTTTAACAAGCTTTTGAAGAAACTCCGACTCTTATGAGTATACAAATAAATCGGCTAGAAGAGAGGCACAATTCGTACCCATTGGTATGCCGACGACCTGCTGAAACAGTGTCCCTCCAAAGGAGACAAATATGTTATCGATGAGGAACTCCAGCATACTGATCACTTGTTCCTCGGAGTAGCATGCTTTACCTTTTGAATTTTGTTTGAAAAATATGTGGAATTGTAGCCTAACACAACAAATTTTGAGCCATAGTTTCTATGACTAAAAGCTTTATGAATAGTTTCTTTTAAGCGGGTTTTTAATTTGTCATGCGGTAGGGTGGTATATAGAGTTGAAAAATCAAAAGTTTTGATGGAGGATACCTGAGAGAAAGATCTTGATTTCAGGTTATCCAAAAGATCTTTAGAGTTTTTCAAAATCCACATGTGATTTATGCCACTACGCGAGTAAACAGTTTCACAATATTTCTGTTGTCCCTCTTTTACTGCAGACAGAATCTTTGTCAGGTGAATAGACAATTCTTTCGTCGAACACGATGATGATCCCGCTATGTACCTTTCTGTGTATGGTGTCTTATGGAGTTTAGGTATCCAATATAAATAAAAAAAGATCGAAAATATATTTAAAGCACTGCCCCCCCCCCCCCCACCCCCCCTTTTTCACGATCACATTGAATAAATAAAAATATGTAAATAAAAAATATATTTGTGCATTTTTGTTTCAATTGCTTCTCCACATAAGTATTAGTATGTCATTGAGATCGTTTAGTATATATATTGTTAGATTTTTTAATGTGTTTACGACAAGTATTCAATGTTTTGTAGATATTTGTAATAAACATTCATCGCATTCAAATATTTCATAATCAAAAGTTTATTCACCTATCATGGAGCCTCGACTTATATACAGGGATATACGGTAGCTGATGGTGCGATCTGGGGCCATTTCAGGGTTTCATATAACATAGAATCAAGCACAATTTTAATGACTTTAATAGACAAGAATATCTTAAAATTGTCAAAAATCTGCCCTTCATGTCTTAGCAGATACGAACACCTCCATTGCTTTGTACAAGTCCACTTCAAAATCTCTGTGAATATGCATCAATCCCAGGGAAGATAGCATGTCATTCTTCATAGTCGAACTATCACAAGTTTTCAAACGTCTCAGTACACTAAATGACATCTCAGCAGTAGCGCTTGCTACTGGCATGCTTAACAAAACACATAATATTGTATCCATAGAAGGATAGAGAAATGGATTTACAGAATCTAGGAGGGTAAAAAGCAGGGCATCTGAGAGGAGGGTTCAGCCGGTACATCGGTACGGGGCACGGAAAGCCTCGAAAGGGCCCGTGAATCTCTGAAGGTCCACATAGTTTTATTCATTGACGTTTTATTTAGATATTTTCATTATTTTTTGGTACATTCAACTCAAATCTACACTCTTGAGAGAAGTTGCAGCGTGTTCTCAGACCCCAAAGCAGTATTGTTCCACCTTGCAAAATTTCTGGTGGAGGCCCTGTTGCAGATTCATCATCATAATTCTTTTTTCACAACCTATAATAAAATGGAAAAAAGTATCACATCGTCGGAAAAGTTCCAAACATTCAATAGAAAAATCGTAGAAATAGGAAAATACGATATCCCTAACACACATATACATGACCACTCACTTTCCTGACTTAGTACAGGTACTTCAGTAAAAAGTGACGGGGTTAAACTAGTTGGATTATAACTTGCCATTGTCTTAAGAAATACCAATATAGCCACATCTCCTCTGAACTGTCGATCGAGAAAAAACCCATAATATACTAAACAGGTAGCATGTGCATCGTACTTGATAAATTCCCAATTAATATTTCGAATGTACAATAGCTACTTCCGCCCAACATGAAAACAGGAGAGATTGATGTACTCGATAAATCATCCCACCCCTCTCCCCAACGTATGAAAAATAGAAATAACCTTATATGATTTAAATACGTACTAACTGCATTACATGTAAACTGCATGATGCTGTTTGATAAAGATCTTTAACGAGAACAGGAACAAATGAACACCTGAATGAAATAGTGTTGTAATTAAAGATCATGTACATGATGTAGAGCTTTGAAAGTATTTCAATGGTTATTATAAATGAGATTGAAATAAGACACACTTTGATATAAATTCGGTTGTATTTCACTTTGACGATTTCAATTACGGAAGACGAACCGCAACCAGGAAAATGAACACCGGAATGAAATAGTGTTGTAATAAAAAATCATGAACGTGATGAATAGCACTGAAGGAATTTCAATAAAGATATTATTATTATAAATTTTATATCCTAAGTTTTTATAACCTGACGATGTGCACGCCATGGCGTGACAACGTATATATTGTTATGCAGCTACGCCCCTGATATATTTTCTATATTTAAACCGGTGTCGACAATGATTGACTAATTTTCAGCAGATAACAATTCGAGTTTTAATGAAAACAAACGTTACCCTTCAAGTACCTCTTACAGAAGCTGACATATTCCCAAAATCTGACCATTTCAATCTTCCTGGGAACCGTGAAAACAAATTTTATTCAAATAATGTGTGAAAAAAGAGATAGATCTACACAGGAAGCTTCGTATTTGGTTCAGAAAATAGTGTGCATCCATGGTAAACAATTAAAAAAATGGTCAAAAGTCGACTAAAATTTGAATTCTGCAGTGATATTCATATTTGAATTCACAGAAATATGCCCTGTTTTTAAAATAGTGTGGGAACCGCGAATAATTTGTAAATCTAGCTAAAATTTGCTGTGCTTGTTTCTCTCGGTGTAATGTCAAATATTTCACCTCAGACACATGTCTGCACCCCCGAACAAAATATTTCTTTAAGAAATCTTTGTGAAAGTATCTGGTTTGAAGAAACCGCCATCTTGGATATGCAAATGAGCAAACAACCCATGATTTCTGGATATGGCGGATAAGAAAAGTTTAAAGATGACGGATGTCAGAAGACTGACGCAGCATGGTGATATAATCTCACATATCCCTTTGAGCCGGGTGAGCTAAAATACATGAAACATACTTAAACAACACGAACTTCCAATCAGAAAAAATCAAGTGTTCCGAAAAGATAATCAGTCCTTTTGATTTAAATGTGACACCTATCGAAATTACATTTAACGAACCAGACAAACACTAATCTGTCTTTCCGTCGTCCGGTTGGGACGCTTCAACACAAATATCAAGTTATTCAGTAGAATTTCCCAGTGCACAAATACCTGCAAATATGATGTTTTCAAGAACTTAACTTGGAAAATGCTAAGTTCGGATTTTAGGATATAATTTCGACAATTAGCTACTTTCATAATATTCGGAAATATTTTGGGAGTTATTATAAATTTTCTTGTGATATTTTATTGATTTGGGGCTATAAACGCAGAATTCCAAGTCATATTCAAAAGACAGTAACTGACAAAAGAGTTGTGCACAGTTGATTTATGTGATAGATCTACGGGTATGCATACTGTAAACCAATTAAATTTTGCGTGTTTATTGCTGTGAAAAATACTATAAATCATACCATTGCGAATAACTGTACATACGCGAAAAAACCTGAATATTATTAGCCGCGAAAATATATTGGTTTACAGTACACCTGTTCGATAGGGGTACGCACGCAATCTTGATGTTCTTGTTCTTGTAAATGTAATGACTTGCCGAACTGAAATCATATATTGCTGTTTTTTTGAACTTGTCAGCATCGTCTATACAACTATACAATAAAAGAACCATTTTAATTTTTTTTCTTGTAAAATCTGCAGTTAACTTTGTGTTATTGAAGAACACATGTAGTTATCTTCGTAGTTAAGATATTGTAACTTAGGCCAAATGTGAAAAAAATACTCTTCCATTTTTTAGCAGAATTTTTTTCTTTTAGCTGTTTTTTAAAAGAATGTTTGATAAATGTTGCGTCGGAAAATTATACTTGAAATTGTAATGCAAAAAATCCAGTAACATTATATTGATTTTTTTTCAAATTTCTTCGGAATTTTTCAAGTTGAATTCGACAGGAAATTTTGGGCGGCGACGAGTAACATACAATTTTTCCACAATATTTCTTTCTGACATACTCAAATTAAAATTTAACTGAAATGTTGCAAAATGTTCTTTCGGTTCCATTTTGTAATGTGGTAGAGGGACTTTAATATGCTCCCTTATATATCACGAAATCCTCATCCGGGGTTTTACTTGTATCAACACTTCAAAAGAACCAACTCTTTGAAGCCGGGCTTTGAAGTCCATTTTCTCACATTCAGTAAACCCTTTGAAGCGGGCCGGCGCAGGTTTCTGAAACTGACACGGTGTTTTAAAGAATTTAATATATATTTACTATATTTACTGTATTGATGCATGATTTTTGTTGACCTTTTTGAATTTTGCAACAGAAAAGCATTCAAGCGTAGATCTATAATTTATTATATAAATAGCCGAACTAACCATTCAATATTTCGCTGATTTTAACCCCTTCATTGATTGTTTTTGGATCTTTTATGCTTTGTTTGATATATTTCGTTTCGTTTCGTTTCGTTTTCGTTTCTCAGTTTAGTAGTACCCCAAGTAATTACGTCATGACCGATCACAAATATCATTGTCACCACGTAAAATATCTACGTGCTTCAAAGGCGGCAGCAAATATAAGTTGATAGACCATGGTTTTCAAATGATCAATATGCTGGAGTTCCTCATCGATAACATATTTGTCTCCTTTGGAGGGACACTGTTTCAGCAGGTCGTCGGCATACCGATGAGTACGAAGGGTGCCCCTCTTCTAGCCGATTTATTTGTATACTCATATTAGTCGGAGTTTCTTCAAAAGCTTGTAAAAGATAAGAAGATTCATGAGGCTAGAGCCTTTAATTTCACATACAGGTATATTGATGACGTTTTATCTATCAATAATTCTAGATTTGCAGAATTTGTTCCATTGATATATCCTCCAGAGCTGGAAGTTAAAGAGACCACATATACAGCTTTGTCCGCATCATTTATGGACATATACCTCGAATTTGACGACAGTGGTCAACTCAGTACTAAAATTTATGATAAACAGGACGACTTCAATTCTAAAATCATAAATTTTCCAAATATGTGCAGCAATATACCAGCTTCTCCTGCATATGGTGTTTACATCTCGCAATTGATTCGATATGCAAGGGTCAGTAGCAACTATTCTGATTTCCTGAAACGTCATCTTCATCTGAGAAACAGGCTACTGGACCAGAGCTATTAAAAGATTTGCCTTATTCGATCTCTTAAAAAGTTTATATTCCGATACCAAGATCTTGTCGAAATATATTCCGTCTCTGCAAAGACGATAATAAACGATAGTGAAAATGTATAAAGATAAGGAAGTCAACAAAAATATCAATGTGTGACGTAAAAGTGTCTTTGACATTTACTTCATTGAATTTGGTACTTCTTTGACAAATATTTTACCTATTTTGTTCCAGTATTGTTATAAATACTGTTATAATGACAGCCGGAGCCTTTGAGCCGTAATGAAAGCGGGAGGTTTGGCACTTGAACTGATTCAACCCACCATTTCTTTAGAGATGCCTGTACCAAGTCAGGGTCATTACGGTTTTCAGTTTTCCGGTTGTTGACTGATTTTGTCTGTTTATATAATTATGAGTTTTGACTTTCCCTTTGTAAGATTGTTCGGAGTTCGGTAATTTTGTTATTACCCTTATTTTCAATAATAGATGTAATTATATTGACTAACCTTATATTTCTAGCTTCTAAACTCAGGGTTCCCACATTAATATAATATGACTGTCTCCATGTTTATCTCCCTTTATCTCCGATCCGACTGGCTGCGCTCAACTGGTAATTTCGTTGTTATCGTTTAAGGTTGTTTATTTGTAATAAAATTTATATTGAATCTTGTCAATAAAATTCTTTTCGGTATTTTAAGCCACAGTTTCAACCACAATTTCGCTTTCCATCTCTTAATTCCCAATTTTACCATTTTTAAAATTCCGAGCGCAAGACTATTTGCGGACGACTGCCTCCTATATAGGCCCATCAAAACTGAAGCTGATGCCACCAAGCTCCAGGAGGACATTGATGCCCTGCAAAACTGGGAAAGTACCTGGTAGATGTCATTAGGTACTACGCATCACCAACAAGCGTAATAAGATCATGGCAAATTATTATA
This sequence comes from Bathymodiolus septemdierum, assembly GCA_963383655.1. NCBI lineage: Eukaryota > Metazoa > Mollusca > Bivalvia > Mytilida > Modiolidae > Bathymodiolus > Bathymodiolus septemdierum. The sequence continues at coordinate 8,353,993 of OY726529.1, read as the reverse complement.
TCCACGGCCAACAACTTCAAATCGTTGACAACGCCAAATACCTCGACCTTACCATCTCCAAAAATCTCTCGTGGAACAATCACGTAAACAACATCACGAAGAAGGTAAATTACACCCTAGCTTTCCTTCGACGCAACATCCGAAACTGCCCACAGAGAGCTAAGACACAGGCCTACAACACATTCGTACGACATTACTTGAATATGTCTCTACTGTGTGGGATCCACATACTCAGGCCAACATCAATAAAGTAGAGAGCATCCAACGCAGAGCTGCAAGATTCGTCACCAACAACTACGACCCTAGAGCAAGGGTTACAACATTACTACAAGACCTCAACTGGCCCACCCTACAACACAGATGCCAACTAGCCAAACTCATCATGATGTACCGCATTACCTACCATCTCATCGAAATACCATCTATTACCTATCTCATTCCATCCAGATCAGGTACCAGAGGACACAACATCCGATACCTTCAACCTTCAACCAGAGTGCTAGCATATCAAAACTCCTTCTTCCCTAGCACCATCAGACTCTGGAACAACCTACCACAGACCCTAGTCAGTTCAGGCTCCATTGACATCTTCCGTCATAGCCTGACATACACCAGCCTTCCATAATTTCCACTTCTTTGCTTTTAATTGTACATTTCTGGAAAGTTTTTATTTTAATTGTAAATGGAAGGTTGCTGACCTGATCACATGTATATAGTTTTCAATGCGACAATACTCTGGAAAGAGGGATGTATTTATTGAAAGAAGAAGAAGATGGAATAGCCACTACCAGCGCATCACCTTGACCGCCTCGAATTTTAAAATTACCGTATTTGTCCTATTAGAATCGAAATCATTCATGCCGGCCATACTTTATTGTTATTCAAATATGGGTAGGCATTATATTCATGAGATTTAACCCCTCGCGGTCGCTCGGTGTTAAATATTTGCTATCGCTTGGGCTTAAATATTCATGAATATAATGCCTACCATATTTGAATAACAATAAAGTATGGCCGGCATGAATTATTTCTTAAATTTAGAAGAAATGCTATTCCTAATCAATATTATTAATACAGACTCTTTCCTTTCTTTGTATCTTTCTATGATGCCCTGCTTTAATTTGAAATTTGCCTACACTAATTCTGAATTTACTAGATATTTTTTGCTCTCCAAATTTGAATGTGAAAGATAGTAATTTATAATTCTCTATCCAGCGTTGTCGTTCCTGCTACGCTACACTCCATCTCTGTCAACGCCCATTTTACAAGATTTTTTTTTTAATTTAGAAACAGTAAAAAAATGTACTTAAAATTGTTTTAATTATTGTAAATATCAATAAGGATGAAAATAAATCACTACCCATTTCTTTAGAAATGCCTGTACCAAGTCAGGGTCATCACGGTTTTCACAGTTTTCCGGTTGTTGACTGATTTTGTCTGTTTATATACTTATTAGTTTTGACTTTCCCTTTGTAAGATTGTTCAGAGTTCGGTAATTTTGTTATTACCCTTATTCAAATCAATTCTCTCTAAAAATTATTTATGATCGTTTTTAATTTTTTATTTTTACCTCCGCAAAATAGTTCTCCAAGACGTGTGGGGGGGGGGGGATCATTTTTAAGAGAGAATTGATTTGAAATGAGGGATTTATTTTCATTTTTATTGATATTTACAATAATTAAAACAATTTTAGGTACATTTTTTTTTACAATTTCTATATTTTACAAAAATCTTGTAAAATGAGCGTTGACAGAAATGTTGTGTAGCGTAGCAGGAACGACAACTCTGGATAGAGAATGGTAATTTATTTTACCAAGATCTATCTCGATACATTTTAATAATAGAAAATATTCTGATGAATGATTAGGTACAATTTGGGTTGCATTTCAGTTTTCAATTTTCATCATAAAATTTTAAATAGAAATGCACATGTTTTACACATGATATGCTATTATGAAGGACTAGTCCAAAATACCAAATGTATTTATTCATTGCAAATAAAATCTGACAAGACAAGGTAATGAAGACAAAATAAGATATTTCTATATAAAAGGTGGCACATATTGGTCATCTTGTAACTATGGTATTAGTGGGAAATTCAGACAACATTGATTGAAAACCAACTCTTCTTGGTCCTCCCACAGGCGCCTGTGATATGAAGTCAATCCCCCTTTTTAACTTTCTGTTTACATATTTATTTTCAATAACATTTCTTTATTGTTTACTGTCTTTTTACTTTATTAAACATGTGTATATCCATGCAATCGAATGGTAATACCATCTTAAATGTGTCTTCTATTCAGTGCCGTCTTAGCGCAAGGGCACGATGGGCAGTTGCCCGGGGACCCCACAAGTATAAGGGCCCATGCTAATCTATGTATGTTGTGCATGGCAGGTTTTTTAATGATTAAAAACTGATTTGTTGGAAGTACCAATACAATAAATATATATTTAATATGATCGACATTTACAGTTTTATTCCTGTGGCTGTGAGTGGTGTAGGTAGGGGTGCACTACTTTTCCCGGGGCATAGTATGTTGTTAAGACGGCCCTGTATCTGTCCTACATCTTTTGCGCCATCTTCCGAATAACGAGAGCATTCGTGGGCAGCTTTGTTGTCAGTAATGTGAGTGTTGATAACTGGGTAATAATCAATTGATTTTAACTTTGCAGAAGGATCTCCTAAAATTTAAACCACACCACCAAACCCAGGTAACTTTTGTTCTAAATAATAAGATTAATGAGGAATGTTATGAACTGCTTGCTCTTCCGAATCGTCTTTCAACGGTTCTTCCGACTGAATCGAAACTTTTGCTTTTGTGTTTGGGATTTGTTGTGTTTGCTTGTGTTTTTGTCCAGTTTTTTTTTCGGTCTTCTTTTGTATTTTGTTTTATCTGTTTTAGTTTGGTGGGTGTTGCGCTGCTTGACCGTTTTGTGTTGTCTTTCTCTTTACTTTTTGGTTTTCATACTCTTTTTTCTCTAAACAGTTAGTTGTTAATTCTTATATGCCATTTTACCACAACATTATAAGATCTTAAGCTGCAATTCATTTGAATAAGTTCTAACAATCGTACGAAGCTGGGACCAGATTAGTTTGGAAATTCTAGATAGGTACATTGTTGATTCGAGGGTTCATTTCCTATGTTCAATGCGGTAAACGAATAAAGATTGTAAAACAAATTTAAGAATATCTGCTGGACATGGGGTGACATTTCCTTTTTCTAGAAAGCGAACAAATGAAGTGATCTCGTCTGTATTTACATATATTACAGGTATATATAGTAGTCAGCGCGTGGCTTTGACAGACTACTGCTTAATTGCACCTCGGATGTCTATATAAAGATCCAATAATCTTAAATATTTTAATTTCCAACAAATATTCTTCATCTCCGATGTAACCTGTTGAACTTCCGCCTTGCACGTCTTACAGCTCGCGGTTGGCGAATTATGTCAGTTACTTTATACGGGGTTATAACAGGGTAGCCGTTTGAATTAATACAGTCTCCAAGAATGTAACAGTTAGCAGGAAATTTCAGATGTGCGTCTGGTCCAATGGGCCCTATTTGGCGATAACAGTTTGCATCGTTTTCGTGACCAAGAAATCCAGATTGAACATGAACTATGTTTTCTTCGTTATCGATGATAACCTGTAAGATATATATGAATCAAGCTTTATGTTGCAAAGTTATATTAAATATATAAATAATATATGATTATGGTAGATTATTCATACAAGCTTTAGCACCAGTTTAGATAATCTATATTTTATTTGTTGCATCAAATAAATTATCATTGGATTTAGGTAAGAAAATTATGATAACTTGAACTGCGAACTAAAATATATGATATGATTCCATTCTTATCGGGGACCCGGGTGGCTCAATGAGTTAGGTCGTTGGATCTAACAGCTCATACAAGCCTATCACCAATACGGCGTGTGTTCGCGCTCAGCTTTGTAATTTACAAAAAGGAGTGCACTCGACTCGCAGCCGCAAGTGATAAAGTTTACCAGTTGCTAGCTTAGGGTCGGGGGCTCCACCGGTTAGCTTACTCCACCACTAAAACTGGTCGTCATGATATATCTGAAATACTGCTGAAAGTGGCATTAAAACATCAAAAATCAAATCAAATCAATCAATTCTTATCGCTACAAATGTGATTTCGAATACTTTAGAATATGTCTTAGGGACCGACCGTTTAACTTGAAAAGGGGTTGGGAAGGGGGAGGGGTATGCTATGGTTTTTTCCTAAGCAATATTTTGATGCTGAATTTTCAAGAAAAGACTATTTTCACAAGCAAAATGCACGGAAAGCATATTCTGATGCAAGATTGTCACCCATAAAAATAGCATTTTTGTGACTGCAAGGTAGAAACCATAGTTCCCCTTTCAAATTAAAAGGTCGGTCCCTTACTCGTTTTCACTATTATATTTTTAAACCTGGGTATGGATACAATAGTATTTTCCGTGGCCACTGTCAAATTGCTCTTGGGGTTCATTGAAAGGAATTTGTATCTCATGTGAAGTTCCGTCAATTGCAGACACAACGCTAGGCATATCAGGCATACTCTTTCTTTTGCCACCAGACTGGGGTGGTTGGCCACTGAATTTTACGATTACACACTTTCTATAAGTCTACCCATATTGAATTTAAAACTCTGTCAACAGTTGAAACACTGACACCAAAGCATCAATAAATAAATAAATATTGCACGGTTCGTATTATTTATCTGAGTGAATCTCATGGTCATCGATGAGCTAATACAATTGACGAAGGTGGCCCGTTGCTGAGCATGAGCAGTATAAAACTGGGGTTCTTAAAAGAATATGACGAGTAAACTAAAGTGGAAGTATTTTAATATAACATTTCTATTATTTGAAATATACATATGTATAATATGCATAAAAATGTAGAAAAATAGATGAATGGATTTGAATCTGAGGATCCCTAAAATTCACATTACCTTTTCATAAATTATATAAAGTTTCCCCTTTTGAACCCAAATTAAACTTTTAACTTCTATCAGTTCCATACTCTTAAATCAAAGGGAACTATCCATTCGGTGCCTTGAAAATGCGTTCTGTCATGTGCATAAGTTATTGTTTGCATGATTGACAGACAATATTCATCATATTATTTTCTAGCTTCTGAACTGTCGACCGAGAAAAAAATAAAATATTCTAGACAGGCAGCATATAGCCAGTCAATGGGGTTTGCAATTAATATTTCGCATGCACAATAGCGATCCCACACCGCAATGTGTGGAAAATAGAACTATCCTTCTGTGGTTTAAATGCGTACTAACTGCATTAAATGTAAACTGTATGATTCTGTTTGATAAAGGCCTTTAACTAGAACAGGAAAAAAAATGTACACTTGAGCGAAATAGTATTATAATAAAAGATATCGTGAACGTGATGTAGGATGATAAGAGAATTTCATTGTGTATTTTAAATGAGGTTGAAACAAGTCATATCAATTCGGTTGTATTTCATTTTGACGATTTTAATTACGGAAGACGATCACAACCATCTTTTTTTTTTAATAATTGCAACTCAGCTGGGTTTTTTTCTTCATAACCTATAATAAAATGAAAAAAATATAAATCACACTGTCGGAACAGTTCCAGCATTCAATAGAAAAATCGTAGAAATATGTAAATTCGATATCCCTAACACATATATAAATGACCTCTCCTGGCTTAGTTCAGGTACTTCAATAACAAGTGACGGGGTTAAACTAGTATACCGTAGATTTTTCTAAAGCATTTCACTTATTTAATAAAAATAATAGAAAGCGAAAATGTCACGATTTTTGCGCGACGATTGGGCAATTGTCGGGCGACCGTCGCCGAAAAGGTATAGTTTATAAGCCTAAAAAGTTTTTTTTAACCATGGGACAGTTTTGGGGAGAATAAAATATTATTTTTTTTACATATAAAATCAGAAATGTTCCATTCAATATCCAGTTTTACATAAGTATTATACTGCTTGATTTTCCTTAGTCAGATTATTATTTTTCTCTCAAGTCTGGCAAAATTATTTATTTGTGCGAAAATTTAAATAATAAAAAATATATATAAATAAATTTGAAAAGCACCCCTCCTTGAAGTATATCTATAAATAGCGTTTGAGGAAAATATGTATTTTGTATGCAGAATGTAATGTCACTGTAAAACCATTATTTGGCCAGTGATATTAATTTTTAACTGTTTTAAACACCGAAATGAAAAAAATTTATATCTATAATCACTTACACTCAATGAACAATTGAAGGCAAATGTTGCAATAAGGTCTCCCTCAAAAGATCTTTACGTAAATTAACATTGTTTCGTTATGTTACGGGAAGATACGTTCATTCGTCAGTTATCGAGAAATCTCTATTAATGGAATCCAGTTAGCAAAGTTCGTATTATTAATTGGCAGAACATCATCAATATACCTGGGAGTGAGATTAAAGGCTTAAGCCTCTCTACTTTTTTTGTCTTTCATAAGTTTTATATAAACTCACTCAAAGGAGTATAGAAAAAATGGAGAAGAGAGGGGCATAGTTTGTTCCCATAGGGTTGCCTAGCTATGATTCGTTGAAAAATGTGCCATTCGAACTCGACAAATACGGTATATGTTATCGATAAGGAACTCCAATATTTTGATGACTTCATTTTATGTGTAGCACTTTTTACCTTTCGTTTCGTGCTTGACAAAATAAGTTAATTCGTGACCCAATACTATAGGCTTGCAACGTTGCCAGCATTTTTTTCTAGAGTAAAATGCGTTGTGAATAATATACTTTAAAGAGGAAATGAAAGTGTAAAAGGTAAAAAAGTCAAATATTTGGCTAGATGAAATTTTCGAGAAATAAAATTATCCTCTTCTTTCAGTATCCACTTTTGATTGATTGAGTGAGTGAGTGATTGTTGTTTAATGACAATTCAGAAATTTTTCAGCTATGTTATGGCGAGAACAAGTTAATTACCAATGGAGTGATGATGAGGTCCGCTTTGTTCCAGACCAACACGCTGAGTTGGATTTGTATAGTGCTAGCTCACTGAAACAACAGTCCGCGGGTAGAAATGTCACTCCATTCGGACACATGATTCTGATTCCGAGCCAACCAATCTTTCCTCTTTCTCCGTAATGCTGCGTCCGTAGCGTAGAAAGAACAAATACCAATTTTATAGTATTTGGTTTGACCCGACCTGGGCTCCAACCCACGATCTACCGCACTCGAGGAGAGCACGCTAACCATTACACCACCGATGCGGTGCTTTTGATTGATGTTACCACGTGAATATACTTTGTCACAGTATGATAGTAGTCCTCCTTTGACAGCATGCACAATTTTAATCATAGTTATAGATAGTTCTTTTGTTGAACAAGTAGAAGAACCGGGAATTAATATACCTGTCTGAATATTGATTCTTCTGAACTTTTGGTATCCAACATATAGATAATTCACAATATTCTTCATTTATCGGAATATTCAGTGATGACATGAATGACTTGTGATTTCCCAAAATGTCTTCTTTGTCAAAATTAGTATTTTCATTACTCCTTCTTATTTACCAAACCTTATTTCTTGTGGTTTTTGAATATTTTTATGATGTTTACCTATTTGAAATTAAGCATGTTTGTAAGCCCAACTGGCCAAAACGGCCAAGTGAAGTATTATCATTTAGTGTCCGTCGTCTGTTATCCATAATTTTTCATATTAATATTTAATCTTTCTTGTAGAAACTGCAAAGCCAAATGCTTTAACTATTTTACGTTATCAAATTTTGGGACTATTTTGTAGCGCGTGCATATATAGTACATGTTTATGCAAAACGCACATGGATCAACGCTTACCTCACCATGACCAGACCCAAACCGTCATGTAAGGTATTATCATCACATTGCGTCCGGCGTGGTCTGTAAATATTTAACATTAACATTGGAGGGATATAGGAGAGGTGTGTTTTCAGTTTCCTGGGGCCCACGAGCATAGGGGCCCAATGCTTATCTATGTATGTTGTGTACTGTATGCTTTTCTAATGCTTAAACACGGACTGTGTTGGAAATACCAATACAATATATATATGTTTAATTTTATATACATTTACAGTTTTATTCCTATGAGTGGTGTGTAGGTATGGGCCCCAGTGCACTGCTTTGCCCGGGGGCCCATGATACTGTTAAGACGGCCCTGCTTCTATTGATATTATCTAGAAAAAACAGTAGAGAGGATCTACACATGTAAAATGGTACGATAACGTTGTTGTTTAGATATTTCAGCAGATGAACAATACACATTAATTTGTGAAGAAGGGAGCTTTTCAAGCACATCAATAAAACATGTATTTAAGTAAAATTGTTACTACGCTGATTATTAAATGAAAATGAAAACGACGATTGTATTACATGACGTTTACTGTGACGTAACTCATCCGGAATATTTACACGTCCGCAATCGATATTGCAAAAACCCTACGTCCTTTAAGTGTTTTAAAATAATCGTTTTTTAGTATTTGTTTATAAAATCTAAAAAAATGCAATAGAACAACGGCATCCCGAAGACTGATCTTGGAAATATTTTAAGTCAACAGACTTTATCATTAAATACGATATTTTTTAACACGTGTCTTTATAATCATGCATTTTTAATTTCCCTTTGGGCCACTTCACATAACGACCTTTTATATGATACCAAGGCGACGTGATTTATAACATTCACGAATTGTATTAGTCAAGAAAACATTTTTTCCAACAATTACAAAATGATATAACCGATATTTTTTGCCGCAAGATTTTAAATTGTATACATATATCGTTGAGTTTTTTGTTAGTTTTTCTGCAATTTTGAACGAATTGGATTGTGCTTAAACCACAAATACTATTATTATTTTACTTTTTTATCAGATAATTGTTGTACAACACGCTAGGCCAGGCAGGTGTCCTCTGTAGGAATGATTTAGAATTAGATACCAAATATTAGGAAAAGGGGGGGGGGTGTAATATTGCCACATATTAAAGGCAGTAACAATGTCTTGGCGTTACAAACTTCTTGATCCCATGAATATGTCCACTTGCAAAATTTTACTTCTAAGTTATATAGAAAAATATAGTGGATATTATATAAGATACTATGCTTAAAAACGGAGGATTTGGAACGTATATTTCTGATAAGTTAAATCCATTTCGAAGAGATATTGCTCTTAATTTGTCAGACTTTTTGCCAATAAAAGTTCAAGAGGAAAACAATATCATTAACATCATGAGTCAACCCATTAAGCTTAATTTTAATATTAAAAGAAATAAGATTTTTTTTTATTATTGAAAAATATTGTTATAATTGTAATATTTTCTCTGAAGATAAAAAAAAATGTTTGTCATATCAGGAATTTCAAAATAAAGAAGATTTCGAAGATATCCAAGGGGGTAATAAACAATACATATGTAAAGTACAAATTTTCTTATTTGCGTTATTTCTGTTTGTTTATGTAGAGTGGTGCCCAACACTTATTGTGTTGTGTTTTTGTTTTGTTTGTCTTCGTCTTGTGTACCCTATGTTCCTGCTAACAAGGAAGTACTGAACCAAAGGTTCCTCTTGGTGAAGTTGAAGTCATCACTTCGAACATTTTACTGTCACCACCATGACTTGGTTGACAGCTATGGAATATCTGTGTCACAAATGACCACAGATATGTTCCACCTTATGTAAACACTTCCCGATCCTTTCCTCATTCATGAGTTATCATCGGGTTTGTATCTAGATTAACACGACGGGTGTCCCTAGTGGAGCAGGAACTGCTTACCCTTCCGGAGCACGTGAGTTTACCCCTGGTTTTTATTGGGGTTCGTGTTACTGGTTCTGCAGTTTTATGTGTATGTTGTTGGTCCTTTTGTACTTTTTCGTTTGGCCATTGTGTTGTCTGTACTTGAACATCATTGTTTAAACTTTCTTTTCTTAGTTGACATAGAAACAAAGAGAATGCCAAAATAACTCTTAGACCTTGAAAAAAAAGCTAAAGAACGATGAGGACACAATTACATAGATCACAAGCAAACTAAAACGAATAACCAGATCCTGGTCTATAAGCGAAAACACGTAAGGAGACAGATAGATATAGCATAGTTATGTTTCTTTCTGAATCCTTGATGTTATGTTTTACAATTTATAGTTTGTATTAGGTATGGCTTAGAAATAAGATATCCTTAAGCGAAAGAAAAAAAAAAGAAGTTATATCATATGATATTATCATCCCAGCTTTGCTTAGTCACGCTATATTTCTTCTTTGAAAACCGTTAAGGCATTTATATATAGAAAATATCAATTGCGTCTCTTAAAATATAAGGTTTATGTGAATGAGGTTTTGGGATAAGAACGAGGTTCACCGAGCCTGTTCCTAGTTTTGGGTCAAATGCACATACACGTTATATTTTAAGACACTGCGTTAATATTGTGGTTATCCTGCAGAATAATCTCTTTAATGCAGCGACGTTTACATTTTGAATTAGATAATAAAATGATATAGCAATACCTTGATTGCCCCTTTTTGTATATTTCTGTACGTGACAGCATATAACACAAAATTATCCAATCAATGCAATGTACCTGTTCAAATAGAACTGGTACAGGATAAAAGGGAATATTCGATCTATTTTGTTTCTTTAAGCATTTATCAATCGTTCGATATCATGTTGTCAACTGTACATCATTACGTAGGATATTTCGTAACGGTCAACAATTATACCTCTTAGATTGAAGCCGAAGTTCAAAAAGAAATAGAACATATAATGAAATTTGGACCTTCCACATTTTGAACTCTTTAGGGAAAATTATAATCATTAAAGCACAATGAACCAGACAACGTTTGTAGGGATGTAATATCACAACCGAACTGTTTTTGGGGTTCTTAAAATATTGAATCTAGAAATGTACATCAAAGGTAAAAAATTAACGTGGATTAGAAGAATTTTTAAAAGCAGATAAGCAATCATTAATTCATTGCCATTTTCTGAGAATAATGATATTACAAATTTAGGATAATAACAAATAACAAAATTTAAAAATCCTTTCTGGCAAGACGTGCTTAATGCATGTAATGAACTTCACTAAAATAATTAATATTAAGTTCTGTGGCTGTCGTGGTTGTGTTCGTATGGTAGTTGAGCTTACAACTACCTATGCAATCAGTTTTTATCTCCACTAACGTTGTGAGTTCGAATCGCGCTCAGAGGAGGTGGACTCGATACACCATTATATGTTAAAATTTGTCAGGTCGGTGATTTTCTACACCAACAAACGGATTGCCACCATATAGCTAAACACAATTGCTGAAGGTAGCGTCAAACGCCATAAACCCCCTCTCATTAAGATCTGATGATGTAAATGCCAGCAGTATTAGGAACAATAATACATTTCCCATAGGTAATCAAACAATTGTTTATATAAATAGGATAAAAAGGAGTATTTCTACTGATTTGGTTAATATGTCAGGCCAACTGATGACTTTTAAATTTTGAGAATTTTACGGTCGCCACCATGACTTGGTTGACCGTTATGAAATATCTGTGTCCCAAATGACCACGGATATGTTCTACTTGTCGTAAGCACTTCCCGGGTCCTTTTCTCATACATGACTTATCACCGGGTTTTAACTAGATTAGCACGATGGGTGCCACTAGTGGATCAGGAACTGCTTACCCTTCCGAAGCACGTGGGTTCATCCCCGGCTTTTATTGGGGTTCGCGTTACTCGATCTTTAGTTTTATCTGTACGTTGTTTGTCCTTTTGTCCTTTTCTTGGCCATTAGGTTGTCTGTTCATCTTCGATATATGGATTCTGATTTACCCTTTGATATCTTCAAACTCCTCTCACCACTTTCTCTGGATTGTCCATTTCTGATTGACTCTGCCGTATTCTCTAATGTTTATTTAGATATCTACTCTGACCTGGATTTCCAACACTACCACCCTTTTTCAGAGCTTAGTGAGTTAAGATGAGAGGTGATTATTCATCTTGCCGATATTGATGGAGTTGTTGTCATAGAAACAAAGAGAATGGCACAATCGCTCTTCCTCCATGAAAACAAGCCAAAGAACAAGAAGAATATAATTATATATAATTTAAACTAACAAAAAAATGAACAACCATGTCCTGGGCTATTAAAGAAAACACGAAAGGAGACGGATAAATATAGCATAGTTATGTTTCTTTCTGAATCCTTGGTGATATACTTACACTTTGTATTTTGTATGACGTCTATTTTAGAAATCAGATATGCTTAAACCAAAGACAAAAAAAAATGAATTTACATCATATAATATTATCATTCCCGTGGGATCCCCAAAACATTGAACAAAAGCTTCTGGTAGTTTTAAAATTTTTAAATACACAACTTTGTTGAATTACGTTATATTTCATATTTGAAAGCGTTGAATCATTTATATAGACAATATCATTGCAGTGTTCTACAATATAAAGTTTATGTGAATGAGGCTTTCTAACTGGGATAACAACGAGGTTCACCGAGTCTTTTCCCAGTTTTGCGCCGAATACACATGAACTTTATATTTTATTACACTACAATAATATTGTGGTTATCCTGAAGAAAAATCTTTTTAATCCAGTCACGTTTATATTTTGAATTAAATAATGAAATTATATAACAATCCCTTGATTGCCCCTATTAACATAGGTGGGTACGTGACAGCATACAACAAATAATTATCCAATCAATTCAATGTACCTGAAATAGAACAGGTACAGGATAAATAGGAGTATTCGAGCTATTTTGTTAGGTTAAGCATATTTCATTTCCACATTGTGTATTTTCATGCAAGAGGGATTTGGTGCTACTTAACTTTTTCATGAAAGAAACATTAATATTATCGTCACTGTTTCATTCAAGAAAGCTGACTACATTTCTTCATTCAAGGTAAATGTATACATTTATTCTGTATTTTAATATGTACATTACTCTAAATTTGATATTCTATATTTTTATTAAATTGTATAGTGCGGGGATAAAACCATAAGACTCACGGAGATTAATTTTTACGAATTGCAGTGGTTTTGTTTTTGGTTAGGTTTTATTTTGTTTAACGTCACTTTCAACAATATTTCAGCTATATCGTGACAGTCAGTTTTATTGGTGGAGGAAACCGGAATACCCGAAGAAATTCACCGACCAGTCGTAAGTCACTGACACACTGCGAATTTCTCGATTGGTTTCGTGGACTGAAATAAGAATATATTCCATTTAGATGTAAAGTAATACCTTTAAAGAAACCTAGGAAAACAACCAAATAATTTGAATTTTCAATTTAGATGGGATGGAAAACACGTACATTCGTGTTGCAATCTGCGTTTCTAGCATCCAAAATAAAGAGGGAAAGTCCAATAGAATAAGCTAAAAGACACCGGTTAGAAGCACACGGTGTCGTATGTCTTATTCTAAGAAAATATGTCCATTTCGACATCTTATCTCTTAACCTATGTTATGGCGTATTCGTGAACGGAATCCATCATTATTTTGATAAAAAGAAGAGTATTCCACAAAGTCCTGTAAATCCTTTTTGTAATTTGAAATTGTAAATGCAAATTTAATTGATGTAACTGTAAGATACAAATGGCAGTTTTATTCTGAAATTACTGAGGAACATGGGAAGTGAATTCTTTATGATTCATGAGGTTGTTAAGATTGACAGCATCGATTCCTTTATTGGCAAAACTAAAATGAAGGAACATTTTGTTGTCTTATGATTATTAGTCCGTTAGGATTGGTTTAGATATCCGAAATTTAGTCGCATCACAAATAATACTAACCAGTGTTTAATAATTGAGTAAAACCCAGTAGAGTTGATAATGTTGATCAATCTCACTTATTACATGAATTGTCAATATTTTAAGTGTATGAAAACATATTTGCAATTTTAAAAGTCTATATTTTATTTTTTAATTTCATTGCAGTCTTTTAAATTATAAATTCGTCTATATGAATTTGAAATGAAGTCAAGATTCATATATATATACAGGTGTCTGAAATATTATGTCTGTATACTCATGCATTTTTTATTTGCTTTTTGGCAAGTGTCCCAATATATTGTCATATCAATCTTTCATAATGTCAAGGTAGGTGATTAAGTTTTCCGAAAACACATTTTTCCCAACAATTACAAAATAACATTCAGGATATGTATGACCCTAGAGACTGAAATTGCATCCATCTATTTATGTTTTTTTGTTAGCTGTACGCCAGGTGAAATGACATTGAAATGTCCTCTGTAGGAATGATTTAAAATTTGATACCAAACATCAGGTAGAACTTCTCTAATATCATTGACCTAAATCTAGCTATTTTTGTTATACCCATGATATTACAAATATTGCAAGGGGCCTGGGGCCTTTCATGTCGTTAAATTCTTACTAGACTTCTAGCAATACCTCAAGTGGTAAGGGTTTAAGACACGTCTCAAAGTGAAGACTTTCATGCTATATTCTGACTAGACTTCTATCAATACCTCCAGTGGTAAGGGTTAACACACATCTCAAAGTGGGGGCTTTCATGTTAAATTCTGACCAGATTTCTAGCAATATCTCCAGTCGTAAGGGTGTAAGACACATCTCAAGGTGGGGTTTCATTAGTCAGGTTGATAAAGTCTTCATAAGTGTCATAGCTGTCCTTCTCCAAGAAGTGTGGTAATCACGATTGAGTTGAAACAATCTCTGAAATAAAATTGTATATATCTAATGAGTGCGCACAGCGCGTTCATAAGATCCATGTGACGATACACTTCGATAGACCAAGCTGAATATGTACATGTCTACTGTGGTCGTTGCTATATTAGGATATCCGCCGTGGCCGTAGTTATATTTAGATATACACAGTGGCTGTAGTTATATTTAGATATCCATTGTGGTCATAGTTATAAGGGTAATAACAAAATTACCGAACTCCGAACAATCTTACAAAGGGAAAGTCAAAACTCATAAGTATATAAACAGACAAAATCAGGCAACAACCGGAAAACTGTGAAAACCGTAATGATCCTGACTTGGTACAGGCATTTCTAAAGAAATGGTGGGTTGAATCAGATTTTAAAGCGCCAAACCTCCCGCTCTCATTACGGTTCAAAGTCTCCGTCTGTCACTATAACAGTATTTAAATACAGGAACAAAATAGGTAAAATAGTTGTCAAAACAGGACCATATTCAGTGAATGTAAATGTCAAAAACACTTTTACGTAACACATTGAAAACAAAATATTTTTGACATTTTTCTTGACTTCTTTATCTTTATACATTTTCACTATATGAAAATGCATCGCTTATGATCGTTTCTGCAGAGACGGAATATATTTCGACAAGATCTTGGTATCGGAATATAAACTTTTTAAGAGATCGAATAAGGCGAATCTTTTAATAGCCGTGGTCCAGTAACCTGTTTCTCAGATGAAGATGACGCTTCAGGAAATCAGAATAATTGCTACTGTCCCTTGCATAGCGAATCAATTGCGAGATGTAAGCACCATATGCAGGAGAAGCTGGTATATTGCTGCACATGTTTGGAAAATTTATGATTTTAGAATTGAAGTCGTCCCGTTTATCATAAATTTTAGTACTGAGTTGACCACTGTCGTCAAATTCGAGGAATAAGTCTAAAAATGATGCGGAGGAAGCTGTATCTGTGGTCTCCTTAACTTCCAGCTCTGGAGGATATAACAATGGAAGAAATTCTGCAAATCTAGAATTATTGATAGATAAAACGTCATCAATATACCTGTATGTGAAATTAAAGGCTCTAGCCTCATGAATCTTCTTATCTTTTACAAGCTTTTGAAGAAACTTATTATCATATTAAGATATTCACTGTGAGTGTAGTTATATTTAGATATCCACTGAAGTGGCAGCTATATTCATATATCTATTTTAGTCGTAGTTATATTTAGATATCTACTGTGATCGTGGCTATTTTAAGATATCCACCATGGTCGTAGCTATATTTAGATATCTCCGGTTGCCGTAGTTATATTTAGTTATTTTCTTCCAACACTTCGTTCGTTCTAAAATAAATCTTTTCTTGTTCTACGCAAATAATAACAAACTAGATAATAGGATTGAGTCGCTCGCTACAATTTATTTTTAATATTTTACATTACATAATCAAGCATAAACATATCGCAACGACATAGAAATATTAATAAACATACAATGATGTATGTTTATTAATATTCTATGTCGTTGTGATATGTTTATGCTTGATTAATGATGTATGTTTATTAATATTTCTATGTCGTTGTGATATGTTTATGCTTGATTATGTAATGTAAAAGATGTATCCAAGCCCACCCTTAAAGGAAACGTTAAAGCCATAGAGAGAATGAAAAAATAAACGAATACGTGCAGACTGTTACCGTAACGAGACTCGATAAATTAAATACCCGCCAATCCTTTGTATATATACCACCCACAATCAAGTTTGTGGGTTTACTCGACTGGTAACACAAATTAACGAATCTAACAATTCCGAAAAGAAATGAATATATCTACTGTGATCATGGTTATTTTTAGATATCCGTTATGGTCGTAGCTATATTTAGATATCTACTGTGACAGTGGTTGTTTTCTTAAATATTCACTGTGGTCGTAGTTATATTTAGATATCCACTGTGGTCGTAGTGGTATATTTAGATATACACTGTGTATATAGGTACAGTAGGTACATAGATGTCCACTGTGACAGTGGTTATCTTTAGATATCCACTATGGTAGCAGTTATATTTAGATATCTACTGTGACCGTGGTTATTTTTAGATATCAATTATGGTCGTAGTTATATTTAGATATCTACCATGACCGTGGCTATCCTTAGATATCCACTATGGCCGTAGTTAGTTATATTTAGACATCTACTGTGACCGTGGTTATTTTTAGATATCCACTATGGTTGTAGTTATATTTAGATATACACTGTGGACATGGTTATTTTTTTATTTCCATTATGGTAGTACAAAAAATGTAGTTATATTTAGATATCTACTGTGACCGTGGTTATTTTTAGATATTAACTATGGTTGTAGCTATATTTAGATATACACACTATGGACATGGCTATTTTTAGATATCCTCTATAATAGTAGTTATATTTAGATGTCTACTGTGACAGTGGTTATTTTTAGATTTCCATTATGGTCGTAGCTATATTTAGATATCTACCGTGATCGTGGTTATTTTTAAACCATGCCACTAAGATTCTATCTATTGTCTATTGTAGATATCCTTGACGGTGTTCTGTAACAGAAGCACTATAAACCATGCCACTAATGTTCTATATAGTGTAGGTATCCTTGACGGTGTCCTGTAACAGAAGCACTATAAACCATGCCACTAATGTTCTATCTATTGTAGATATCCTTGACGGTGTCCTGTAACAGAAGCACTATAAATCATGCTACTAATGTTCTATCTATTGTAGATATCCTTGACGGTGTCCTGTAACAGAAGCACTATAAACCATGCCACTAATGTTCTATCTATTGTAGATATCCTTGACGGTGTCCTGTAACAGAAGCACTATAAATCATGCTACTAATGTTCTATCTATTGTAGATATCCTTGACGGTGTCCTGTAACAGAAGCACTATCGACCATACCACTAATGTTCTATCTATTGTAGATATCCTTGACGGTGCCCCGTAACAGAAGCATTATAAATCATGCCACTAATGTTCTATCTATTGTAGATATCCTTGACGGTGTCCTGTAACAGAAGCACTATCGACCATACCACTAATGTTCTATCTATTGTAGATATCCTTGACGGTGCCCCGTAACAGAAGCACTATAAATCATGCTACTAATGTTCTATCTATTGTAGATATCCTTGACGGTGTCCTGTAACAGAAGCACTATAAATCATGCTACTAATGTTCTATCTATTGTAGATATCCTTGACGGTGCCCCGTAACAGAAACACTATAAATCATGCTACTAATGTTCTATCTATTGTAGATATCCTTGACGGTGCCCCGTAACAGAAGCATTATAAATCATGCCACTAATGTTCTATCTATTGTAGATATCCTTGACGGTGCCCCGTAACAGAAGCACTATAAACCATACCACTAATGTTCTATCTATTGTAGATATCCTTGACGGTGTCCTGTAACAGAAGCACTATCGACCATACCACTAATGTTCTATCTATTGTAGATATCCTTGACGGTGCCCCGTAACAGAAGCATTATAAATCATGCCACTAATGTTCTATCTATTGTAGATATCCTTGACGGTGTCCTGTAACAGAAGCACTATCGACCATACCACTAATGTTCTATCTATTGTAGATATCCTTGACGGTGCCCCGTAACAGAAGCATTATAAATCATGCCACTAATGTTCTATCTATTGTAGATATCCTTGACGGTGCCCCGTAACAGAAGCATTATAAATCATGCCACTAATGTTCTATCTATTGTAGATATCCTTGACGGTGTCCTGTAACAGAAGCACTATCGACCATACCACTAATGTTCTATCTATTGTAGATATCCTTGACGGTGCCCCGTAACAGAAGCATTATAAATCATGCCACTAATGTTCTATCTATTGTAGATATCCTTGACGGTGTCCTGTAACAGAAGCACTATCGACCATACCACTAATGTTCTATCTATTGTAGATATCCTTGACGGTGTCCTGTAACAGAAGCACTATAAATCATGCCACTAATGTTCTATCTATTGTAGATATCCTTGACGGTGTTCTGTAACAGAAGCACTATAAATCATACCACTAATGTTCTATCTATTGTAGATATCCTTGACGGTGTTCTGTAACAGAAGCATTATAAATCATGCCACTAATGTTCTATCTATTGTAGATATCCTTGACGGTGTCCTGTAACAGAAACACTATAAATCATGCCACTAATGTTCTATCTATTGTAGATATCCTTGACGGTGTCCTGTAACAGAAGCACTATAAATCATACCACTAATGTTCTATCTATTGTAGATATCCTTGACGGTGTTCTGTAACAGAAGCATTATAAATCATGCCACTAATGTTCTATCTATTGTAGATATCCTTGACGGTGTCCTGTAACAGAAGCATTATAAACCATACCACTAATGTTCTATCTATTGTAGATATCCTTGACGGTGCCCCGTAACAGAAGCATTATAAATCATGCCACTAATGTTCTATCTATTGTAGATATCCTTGACGGTGTCCTGTAACAGAAGCACTATAAATCATGCCACTAATGTTCTATCTATTGTAGATATCCTTGACGGTGTTCTGTAACAGAAGCACTATAAATCATACCACTAATGTTCTATATAGTGTAGGTATCCTTGACGGTGTCCTGTAACAGAAGCATTATAAATCATGCCACTAATGTTCTATCTATTGTAGATATCCTTGACGGTGTCCTGTAACAGAAGCACTATAAATCATGCCACTAATGTTCTATCTATTGTAGATATCCTTGACGGTGTTCTGTAACAGAAGCACTATAAATCATACCACTAATGTTCTATCTATTGTAGATATCCTTGACGGTGTTCTGTAACAGAAGCATTATAAATCATGCCACTAATGTTCTATCTATTGTAGATATCCTTGACGGTGTCCTGTAACAGAAGCACTATAAATCATGCCACTAATGTTCTATCTATTGTAGATATCCTTGACGGTGTTCTGTAACAGAAGCACTATAAATCATACCACTAATGTTCTATCTATTGTAGATATCCTTGACGGTGTTCTGTAACAGAAGCATTATAAATCATGCCACTAATGTTCTATCTATTGTAGATATCCTTGACGGTGTCCTGTAACAGAAGCATTATAAATCATGCCACTAATGTTCTATCTATTGTAGATATCCTTGACGGTGTCCTGTAACAGAAGCACTATCGACCATACCACTAATGTTCTATCTATTGTAGATATCCTTGACGGTGTCCTGTAACAGAAGCACTATAAATCATGCCACTAATGTTCTATCTATTGTAGATATCCTTGACGGTGTCCTGTAACAGAAGCACTATCGACCATACCACTAATGTTCTATCTATTGTAGATATCCTTGACGGTGCCCCGTAACAGAAGCATTATAAATCATGCCACTAATGTTCTATCTATTGTAGATATCCTTGACGGTGTCCTGTAACAGAAGCACTATCGACCATACCACTAATGTTCTATCTATTGTAGATATCCTTGACGGTGTCCTGTAACAGAAGCACTATAAATCATGCCACTAATGTTCTATCTATTGTAGATATCCTTGACGGTGTCCTGTAACAGAAACACTATAAACCATGCCACTAATGTTCTATCTATTGTAGATATCCTTGACGGTGTTCTGTAACAGAAGCACTATAAATCATACCACTAATGTTCTATCTATTGTAGATATCCTTGACGGTGTTCTGTAACAGAAGCATTATAAATCATGCCACTAATGTTCTATCTATTGTAGATATCCTTGACGGTGTCCTGTAACAGAAGCACTATAAACAATGCCACTAATGTTCTATCTATTGTAGATATCCTTGACGGTGTCCTGTAACAGAAGCACTATAAACAATGCCACTAATGTTCTATCTATTGTAGATATCCTTGACGGTGTCCTGTAACAGAAGCACTATCGACCATACCACTAATGTTCTATCTATTGTAGATATCCTTGACGGTGTCCTGTAACAGAAGCATTATAAATCATGCCACTAATGTTCTATCTATTGTAGATATCCTTGACGGTGTCCTGTAACAGAAGCACTATCGACCATAGATATCCTTGACGGTGTCCTGTAACAGAAGCACTATCGACCATACCACTAATGTTCTATCTATTGTAGATATCCTTGACGGTGCCCCGTAACAGAAGCATTATAAATCATGCCACTAATGTTCTATCTATTGTAGATATCCTTGACGGTGCCCCGTAACAGAAGCACTATAAATCATGCTACTAATGTTCTATCTATTGTAGATATCCTTGACGGTGTCCTGTAACAGAAGCATTATAAATCATGCCACTAATGTTCTATCTATTGTAGATATCCTTGACGGTGTCCTGTAACAGAAGCATTATAAACCATGCCACTAATGTTCTATCTATTGTAGATATCCTTGACGGTGTCCTGTAACAGAAGCATTATAAATCATGCCACTAATGTTCTATCTATTGTAGATATCCTTGACCGTGTCCTGTAACAGAAGCACTATCGACCATACCACTAATGTTCTATCTATTGTAGATATCCTTGACGGTGTCCTGTAACAGAAGCATTATAAATCATGCCACTAATGTTCTATCTATTGTAGATATCCTTGACGGTGTCCTGTAACAGAAGCACTATCGACCATACCACTAATGTTCTATCTATTGTAGATATCCTTGACGGTGCCCCGTAACAGAAGCACTATAAATCATGCTACTAATGTTCTATCTATTGTAGATATCCTTGACGGTGTCCTGTAACAGAAGCATTATAAATCATGCTACTAATGTTCTATCTATTGTAGATATCCTTGACGGTGTCCTGTAACAGAAGCACTA
Organism: Bathymodiolus septemdierum; assembly: GCA_963383655.1. NCBI lineage: Eukaryota > Metazoa > Mollusca > Bivalvia > Mytilida > Modiolidae > Bathymodiolus > Bathymodiolus septemdierum. The sequence continues at coordinate 8,332,437 of OY726529.1, read as the reverse complement.
TCGACCATACCACTAATGTTCTATCTATTGTAGATATCCTTGACGGTGTCCTGTAACAGAAGCACTATAAATCATGCTACTAATGTTCTATCTATTGTAGATATCCTTGACGGTGTCCTGTAACAGAAGCACTATAAATCATGCTACTAATGTTCTATCTATTGTAGATATCCTTGACGGTGTCCTGTAACAGAAGCACTATCGACCATACCACTAATGTTCTATCTATTGTAGATATCCTTGACGGTGCCCCGTAACAGAAGCATTATAAATCATGCCACTAATGTTCTATCTATTGTAGATATCCTTGACGGTGTCCTGTAACAGAAGCACTATCGACCATACCACTAATGTTCTATCTATTGTAGATATCCTTGACGGTGTCCTGTAACAGAAGCACTATAAATCATGCCACTAATGTTCTATCTATTGTAGATATCCTTGACGGTGTCCTGTAACAGAAGCATTATAAATCATGCCACTAATGTTCTATCTATTGTAGATATCCTTGACGGTGTCCTGTAACAGAAGCACTATAAACCATGCCACTAATGTTCTATCTATTGTAGATATCCTTGACGGTGTCCTGTAACAGAAGCACTATAAATCATGCTACTAATGTTCTATCTATTGTAGATATCCTTGACGGTGTCCTGTAACAGAAGCACTATCGACCATACCACTAATGTTCTATCTATTGTAGATATCCTTGACGGTGCCCCGTAACAGAAGCATTATAAATCATGCCACTAATGTTCTATCTATTGTAGATATCCTTGACGGTGTCCTGTAACAGAAGCACTATCGACCATACCACTAATGTTCTATCTATTGTAGATATCCTTGACGGTGCCCCGTAACAGAAGCATTATAAATCATGCCACTAATGTTCTATCTATTGTAGATATCCTTGACGGTGTCCTGTAACAGAAGCATTATAAATCATACCACTAATGTTCTATCTATTGTAGATATCCTTGACGGTGTTCTGTAACAGAAACACTATAAACAATGCCACTAATGTTCTATCTATTGTAGATATCCTTGACGGTGTCCTGTAACAGAAGCATTATAAATCATGCCACTAATGTTCTATCTATTGTAGATATCCTTGACGGTGTCCTGTAACAGAAACACTATAAATCATGCCACTAATGTTCTATCTATTGTAGATATCCTTGACGGTGTCCTGTAACAGAAGCACTATCGACCATACCACTAATGTTCTATCTATTGTAGATATCCTTGACGGTGCCCCGTAACAGAAGCATTATAAATCATGCCACTAATGTTCTATCTATTGTAGATATCCTTGACGGTGTCCTGTAACAGAAGCACTATAAATCATGCTACTAATGTTCTATCTATTGTAGATATCCTTGACGGTGTCCTGTAACAGAAGCACTATCGACCATACCACTAATGTTCTATCTATTGTAGATATCCTTGACGGTGCCCCGTAACAGAAGCATTATAAATCATGCCACTAATGTTCTATCTATTGTAGATATCCTTGACGGTGTCCTGTAACAGAAGCATTATAAATCATACCACTAATGTTCTATCTATTGTAGATATCCTTGACGGTGTTCTGTAACAGAAACACTATAAACAATGCCACTAATGTTCTATCTATTGTAGATATCCTTGACGGTGTCCTGTAACAGAAGCATTATAAATCATGCCACTAATGTTCTATCTATTGTAGATATCCTTGACGGTGTCCTGTAACAGAAGCACTATCGACCATACCACTAATGTTCTATCTATTGTAGATATCCTTGACGGTGCCCCGTAACAGAAGCATTATAAATCATGCCACTAATGTTCTATCTATTGTAGATATCCTTGACGGTGTCCTGTAACAGAAGCACTATAAATCATGCTACTAATGTTCTATCTATTGTAGATATCCTTGACGGTGTCCTGTAACAGAAGCACTATCGACCATACCACTAATGTTCTATCTATTGTAGATATCCTTGACGGTGCCCCGTAACAGAAGCATTATAAATCATGCCACTAATGTTCTATCTATTGTAGATATCCTTGACGGTGTCCTGTAACAGAAGCATTATAAATCATACCACTAATGTTCTATCTATTGTAGATATCCTTGACGGTGTTCTGTAACAGAAACACTATAAACAATGCCACTAATGTTCTATCTATTGTAGATATCCTTGACGGTGTCCTGTAACAGAAGCACTATCGACCATACCACTAATGTTCTATCTATTGTAGATATCCTTGACGGTGCCCCGTAACAGAAGCATTATAAATCATGCCACTAATGTTCTATCTATTGTAGATATCCTTGACGGTGTCCTGTAACAGAAGCATTATAAATCATGCCACTAATGTTCTATCTATTGTAGATATCCTTGACGGTGTCCTGTAACAGAAGCACTATAAATCATGCTACTAATGTTCTATCTATTGTAGATATCCTTGACGGTGTCCTGTAACAGAAGCACTATAAATCATGCCACTAATGTTCTATCTATTGTAGATATCCTTGACGGTGCCCCGTAACAGAAGCATTATAAATCATGCCACTAATGTTCTATCTATTGTAGATATCCTTGACGGTGCCCCGTAACAGAAGCACTATAAACCATACCACTAATGTTCTATCTATTGTAGATATCCTTGACGGTGTCCTGTAACAGAAACACTATAAACAATGCCACTAATGTTCTATCTATTGTAGATATCCTTGACGGTGCCCCGTAACAGAAGCATTATAAATCATGCCACTAATGTTCTATCTATTGTAGATATCCTTGACGGTGCCCCGTAACAGAAGCATTATAAATCATGCCACTAATGTTCTATCTATTGTAGATATCCTTGACGGTGCCCCGTAACAGAAGCACTATAAACCATACCACTAATGTTCTATCTATTGTAGATATCCTTGACGGTGTCCTGTAACAGAAGCATTATAAATCATGCCACTAATGTTCTATCTATTGTAGATATCCTTGACGGTGTCCTGTAACAGAAGCACTATAAATCATGCTACTAATGTTCTATCTATTGTAGATATCCTTGACGGTGTCCTGTAACAGAAGCATTATAAATCATGCTACTAATGTTCTATCTATTGTAGATATCCTTGACGGTGCCCCGTAACAGAAGCACTATAAATCATGCTACTAATGTTCTATCTATTGTAGATATCCTTGACGGTGTTCTGTAACAGAAGCATTATAAATCATGCCACTAATGTTCTATCTATTGTAGATATCCTTGACGGTGTCCTGTAACAGAAGCACTATCGACCATACCACTAATGTTCTATCTATTGTAGATATCCTTGACGGTGCCCCGTAACAGAAGCATTATAAATCATGCCACTAATGTTCTATCTATTGTAGATATCCTTGACGGTGTCCTGTAACAGAAGCACTATAAACCATGCCACTAATGTTCTATCTATTGTAGATATCCTTGACGGTGTCCTGTAACAGAAGCACTATAAATCATGCTACTAATGTTCTATCTATTGTAGATATCCTTGACGGTGTCCTGTAACAGAAGCACTATCGACCATACCACTAATGTTCTATCTATTGTAGATATCCTTGACGGTGCCCCGTAACAGAAGCATTATAAATCATGCCACTAATGTTCTATCTATTGTAGATATCCTTGACGGTGTCCTGTAACAGAAACACTATAAACCATACCACTAATGTTCTATCTATTGTAGATATCCTTGACGGTGTCCTGTAACAGAAGCATTATAAATCATGCCACTAATGTTCTATCTATTGTAGATATCCTTGACGGTGTCCTGTAACAGAAGCACTATCGACCATACCACTAATGTTCTATCTATTGTAGATATCCTTGACGGTGCCCCGTAACAGAAGCATTATAAATCATGCCACTAATGTTCTATCTATTGTAGATATCCTTGACGGTGTCCTGTAACAGAAGCATTATAAATCATGCCACTAATGTTCTATCTATTGTAGATATCCTTGACGGTGTCCTGTAACAGAAGCACTATCGACCATACCACTAATGTTCTATCTATTGTAGATATCCTTGACGGTGTCCTGTAACAGAAGCACTATAAATCATGCTACTAATGTTCTATCTATTGTAGATATCCTTGACGGTGTCCTGTAACAGAAGCATTATAAATCATACCACTAATGTTCTATCTATTGTAGATATCCTTGACGGTGCCCCGTAACAGAAGCATTATAAATCATGCCACTAATGTTCTATCTATTGTAGATATCCTTGACGGTGCCCCGTAACAGAAGCATTATAAATCATGCCACTAATGTTCTATCTATTGTAGATATCCTTGACGGTGCCCCGTAACAGAAGCACTATAAACCATACCACTAATGTTCTATCTATTGTAGATATCCTTGACGGTGTCCTGTAACAGAAGCATTATAAATCATGCCACTAATGTTCTATCTATTGTAGATATCCTTGACGGTGTCCTGTAACAGAAGCATTATAAACCATGCCACTAATGTTCTATCTATTGTAGATATCCTTGACGGTGTCCTGTAACAGAAGCACTATAAATCATGCTACTAATGTTCTATCTATTGTAGATATCCTTGACGGTGCCCCGTAACAGAAGCATTATAAATCATGCCACTAATGTTCTATCTATTGTAGATATCCTTGACGGTGTCCTGTAACAGAAGCACTATAAACCATGCCACTAATGTTCTATCTATTGTAGATATCCTTGACGGTGTCCTGTAACAGAAACACTATAAATCATGCTACTAATGTTCTATCTATTGTAGATATCCTTGACGGTGTCCTGTAACAGAAGCACTATCGACCATACCACTAATGTTCTATCTATTGTAGATATCCTTGACGGTGCCCCGTAACAGAAGCATTATAAATCATGCCACTAATGTTCTATCTATTGTAGATATCCTTGACGGTGTCCTGTAACAGAAGCACTATAAATCATGCTACTAATGTTCTATCTATTTTAGGTATCATTGACGGTGTTCTGTAACAGAAACACTATAAACAATGCCACTAATGTTCTATCTATTGTAGATATCCTTGACGGTGTTCTGTAACAGAAACACTATAAACAATGCCACTAATGTTCTATCTATTGTAGATATCCTTGACGGTGTCCTGTAACAGAAGCACTATAAATCATGCCACTAATGTTCTATCTATTGTAGATATCCTTGACGGTGTTCTGTAACAGAAACACTATAAACAATGCCACTAATGTTCTATCTATTGTAGATATCCTTGACGGTGCCCCGTAACAGAAGCATTATAAATCATGCCACTAATGTTCTATCTATTGTAGATATCCTTGACGGTGTCCTGTAACAGAAGCACTATCGACCATACCACTAATGTTCTATCTATTGTAGATATCCTTGACGGTGCCCCGTAACAGAAGCATTATAAATCATGCTACTAATGTTCTATCTATTGTAGATATCCTTGACGGTGTCCTGTAACAGAAGCATTATAAATCATGCCACTAATGTTCTATCTATTGTAGATATCCTTGACGGTGCCCCGTAACAGAAGCACTATCGACCATACCACTAATGTTCTATCTATTGTAGATATCCTTGACGGTGTCCTGTAACAGAAGCATTATAAATCATGCCACTAATGTTCTATCTATTTTAGGTATCATTGACGGTGTTCTGTAACAGAAGGACTATAAACCATGCCACTAATGTTCTATCTATTGTAGATATCCTTGACGGTGTCCTGTAACAGAAGCATTATAAATCATGCCACTAATGTTCTATCTATTTTAGGTATCATTGACGGTGTTCTGTAACAGAAACACTATAAACAATGCCACTAATGTTCTATCTATTGTAGATATCCTTGACGGTGTCCTGTAACAGAAGCATTATAAATCATGCCACTAATGTTCTATCTATTTTAGGTATCATTGACGGTGTTCTGTAACAGAAACACTATAAACAATGCCACTAATGTTCTATCTATTGTAGATATCCTTGACGGTGTTCTGTAACAGAAACACTATAAACAATGCCACTAATGTTCTATCTATTGTAGATATCCTTGACGGTGCCCCGTAACAGAAGCATTATAAATCATGCCACTAATGTTCTATCTATTGTAGATATCCTTGACGGTGTCCTGTAACAGAAGCATTATAAACAATGCCACTAATGTTCTATCTATTGTAGATATCCTTGACGGTGTCCTGTAACAGAAGCACTATAAATCATGCTACTAATGTTCTATCTATTGTAGATATCCTTGACGGTGTCCTGTAACAGAAACACTATAAACCATGCCACTAATGTTCTATCTTTTTCTATGCATCAAGGACGATGTACTGAGTTACATTTACTTTGATCACCCGTTTCATTAAGGCTCTATCTTTTGTAGGTATCAACGATGGAGTCTTGTTCCATTTTACAGTAACATAGATTGAGTGATAAACCGTAAAACCGGTACCGAGGTCCTATATTTTGACAGTTGTCAGTATCACGGACGGTGACTGTACAATTGATGTTGTACCATAAAGTAACACGCAACTCTGTGATATATCATGCTGCTAACATTCTCTCAACAGACACTACCAACAACGGTGTCCAGTCTCACAGAAACACTGTGATATATCGTGCTGCTAACATTCCCTCAACAGACAATACCAACAACGGTGTCCAGTCTCACAGAAACACTGTGGTATATCGTGCTGCTAACATTCTCTCAACAGACAATACCAACAACGGTGTCCAGTCTCACAGAAACACTGTGATATATCGTGCTGCTAATATTCTCTCAACAGACAATACCAACAACGGTGTCCAGTCTCACAGAAACACTGTGGCTTATCGTGCTGCTAACATTCTCTCAACAGACAATACCAACAACGGTGTCCAGTCTCACTGTTAATGAACAAAAACACTGTTATATATCGTGCTGCTACATTCTATATTCAGTCAACATCAACAACGGTGTCCAGTTCCACTGTTAAACAACAGAAACACTGCGATATATCGTGCTGCTAACAATGTCTCTTCAGCCATCAACAACGGTGTTCAGTTTCACTGTTAAACAACAGAAACACTGTGATGTATCGTACTGCTAACATTCAATCTTCAGTCAACATTAATAACGGTGTCCAATTCCAATGTTAAAGAACAGTTCACTGTGATATATCGTGCTGCTAACATCCTATCTTCAATCAACATCAACAGCGATGTCCGGTTCCACTGCTAAACAACAGAGCCAGTATGATATTTCGTCCTGCTAATATTGTTCATCGAACAATACCAACAACAGTGTCCAATTTCACTGTTAAACAACAGAAACACTAATATATCGTGCTGCTTAAATTCTATCTTCAGTCATCAACAACAGTGTCCAGTTACACTGCTAAGCAACATAAACACTGTGATATATCGTGCTGCTAACATTCTATCTTCAGTCTATATCAACAACGGTGTACAGTTCCATTGTTAAACAGAAACACTGTGATATATCGTGCTGGTAACATTCTATCTTCAGTCAATTTCAACAACGGTGTCCAGTTTTACTGTTAAACAGCAGAAACACTGATATATCGTGCTGCTAACATCCCATCTTCAGTCAACATCAGCGACGGTGTTCCGTTCCACTGTTAGACAACAGAAGCACTGTGATATATCGTGCTGCTAACATCATATCTTCAGTCAATGTCAACAACGGTGTACAGTTCCACTATTAAACAACATAAACACTGTGATATATCGTGTTGCTAACGTTCTGTCTAGTCAACATCAACAGCGGTGTCCAGTTCCACTGTTAAACCTCAGAAGGACAGTGAGATACAGTGTTGTAAGGCTGTTTACCTCTTGACCGTTGCAAGGTACTATAATAATTGTAGTCTATAATGTAATTTGATTGATTGATTGATTGATTGATTGATTGATTAACTTCTAGTGGTATATATAGATATTCAGGACGAGAAGAAGGTCATCAATCAGTGCCTATCACCACACAAGTTGTGAGTTCTGCCACTGTTCATGGCGAGGTGTACTCGATACAACATAATGTGATAAAGTGTGTCAGTGACCCCCGAAAGGTCGATGGTTTCTCCGGATACTCCGGTTTTCTCCATCAACAAAACTTACCGCCAAGAAATAACTGAAATATTGTTGATTGAAAGTGGTATTAAATAGCATAAGCCAAAATCAATATATAAAAAATATACAGAAATGAGAGAGGGGAATGACAATCGAGACAACCCCTGTGAAACATGAACTCGACAAGTCCAAAAATCACGAAAACACCAATCAACACGAACATCACAAAAACATTAGAAAACAAACATCGACCAACACATTTACGATCTACGTCAAGCTTGAAATAAATTACATGAACAGTACATGTATGTTACCTAATTGAGTAAACCAATGCACTGTAAGCCACAAAAAATGTTGTGCTTCCTCCAATTCTACAACGTTCCATTCACATAAAAGGACAGAGGGATGGGAATGATGACATGTATATTACATACTGAATTCTTCTAAGGTTACTAGTTGCTCTCTCTGTTTTCTTTCTCTTTTCTCTCCTTTTTTTAATTTTGTAAGAAAACATATTTTTATGGGGTTATGCCTTAAAAAAAACCTTTGAATCCGCCACTGCAAATACAACTGACATTCAGGTGTTGCACATGATAGTTGTTTAAACTAGAATTATATGCATGACCTATTTCTGACTCGATCACTTGTCTTCTACTAGTATTTTAATTGGCATTTAAGTCAATGCAAAATGTAAATAAAACTTACATACAATATTTACAGAGATTGTACATGTACATCTGACACTACCTTATATGCTTGTACACATTATGGCATTTTAATTTAATTCTCTTTCGAACATGCCTATCAAAATACCAACCTATTTAAAATTAGATGTTTGTTGGACCGCTTACATTTGATAGTGTAAGTAGACTGTTTGATAAAAATTTCAATTCGATTGTTTTAAAAGAAGTATTATTGAAACAACAACCTTTGCTAAACACATTCAACTTCATTATTATACCCCCCGCAACGAAGTTGTTAGGGGTATACTGGTTTCATCATGTTCGTCCGTCCGTCTGTAGACAAATCCTATGGCGTACGATAACTTGAGTTGTGTTCTTTAGAATCTTTTAAAATTGTATCAGCTGTTTACTGGTGAAGGGAGGAGGATTCCCTTCATTTTTGACGATTTTCACTTTTACTGTTCTAGAGTTATTGGACTTGATATGACGGAAAATAGGATTTTTACAATATGTCGTATGATAACTTGAGTAGTGTTTCTCAGAATGTTTTGAAATTTTATCAACAGCTTACCGGTGGAAGAGAGGAGGGTCCCGTTCATTTTTGGTCGGAACAATCAGTAATGTCTTGGTTATGGAAATAGGTTGGACAGATGTGGGGAGCAGGGGGTATATCTTAGTGAGCTGTGCTCACAGTAATACTAGTTGTATTCTAATATGATCATAAATTTGTTCTCTACAGAACTAAAGAATATACAGACAATGGAATCTCTTAACACGGTATGCACAGTGGCGTAGAGTAAAGTGAAGTATGCACAAAGTAGGTGACAGGGACAGGGGGTGCTAATATAATTGTGGACGTCTACCGCTGCCATCCGGTCAAGGGCTGTTCTTGGTGGATGAGGAGCCTGAAGCTCACACATTTAAGTGATTTGAAATGATAATTTGCACGCGACAATTTGTAGAAAAATCAAAGAAGTATAAAACTATCCTGCACCCATCCCGTCCTCCTTCTGATGGAATCATATCGTTTTAGGACTGTACGTCAGTAACACAATTTTGCACTAACAACTCCTACAGTTTAATCAGGACTTCTTCAACACTTTTCATGATTTAGTATTGCAATACGAAGATTACCATGATTTTGAAAGAAAAGAATCCTATCGTTTCTGTCTCAATCATTTGAATTATATATTGTATTGAATAACACTTCCATTTGGCAGAGTAGGGTTATGGTGTTTAGCGCCACTTTCAATAATATTTCAGTTATATCGTCACATCCGTTGGAGAATTGTGGAAGCCAGCTAAGATTTCTAAGATGTCTTTGATTTTTAAAGATCACTTATCAGTATACATGTAGTATGTATTTGCTATCATTTGACCATGTTGACTGTTACTTTGTTTGTATTTAAGATCATAGTGTATCTAAGGAATATCTATTGTTGTCGGCGTCAGATTCACAATTGACACCGACAAATATCCAAGTACAATACTGCCATTTCTATTGTAATGCAAGATTTTTATTTTGGGTGTTTAACCCCACCTTCATCAATAGTTCAGCTATATCATGGGCAACCAGTTTTAGTGGTGGAAGAAGCCAGAGTACCCGGAGAGAACCACCGACCATGGGCAAGCAACTGGTAAACTTTAACGCTTACGCCTGCAAGTCGAGTGCACCTTTTTTGTATTTACAAAGCCAGGCGCGAACCCACGCCATATTGGTGATAGGCTTGTATGAGTTTTTAGGTAATCCAACTACCTAACTCATTGAGCCACCCGGGTCCTTTACCTATATTGAATATTTTGTTAACTATAGATGGTTGGTTTAGGTTTATGGCGTTTAACGCCACTTTTAACAATATTTCAGTAATATCGTGGCGGTCAGTTTTATTGGTGGAGGAAACCAGAGTACCAGGAGAAAACCACTGACATGTCGCAAGTCACTGACAAACTTTATCACTTTATACACCTCGCAAAAAATCGTGACATCATATGCACATTTTCAGCATAGTGCGTAAACGCTTTTTTGTCACAACATCCATGAGATGTACGCTTCAATTTCAGATAAAATTGAACAAGAGTGTATATTAAAGGTATACCATGTCTTTATTTTTATATCATATTGTAGTAATTAACATTATGAAGAATTCAATATGGCGGCTAGAATCCTTAATAACAACATGTTTGTTGATTTGACGGCACACATTAGCCAATGAAAGAACGTGTTATATAGTATTTGAATTTTTTTTAAATGTTTCACAATTATCTTTATCTTTTCTCATTTTATTTCAGAAACTTTACAATGCTGCAGAAAGTGGGAATGTAGATTTGGTACACAGTTGTCTTCAGAAAGGTGCTGATGTCCACTATAAAAATGTCTTTGTAAGTATTATATAGTATAGAGCACATATTCTGAGATCATTGAAATAATATAATTACATAAAAATTGAACAGAACATCAGGTGTATATAAATACATAGTACACTAGTTAAAGTCAAACACACCTCACAAAGAGTGGGTATGAGACTACTACATTGTCTTAGCAAAATACTTATTTAAGAGTGAAAACATAAACAGTGTTACGATGTAAGAACAAATCCAAATAGAAGACAATTTGGTAATGAAAGAAAATGTACAGTTCGGAGAAAAAAAAGGTATATATCGGTCAAAACTTCAGAATAGGGAGGAGGGAGGGAGGGGGGGGGGGGGGGGGGGGGGAGGGGGGGGAGGTTGAGTAAAGATTACAAAATGAATAACATTTCTGTTGTTTGCAGCTGAAGTCCATACCCCTTTACATACAAATATCTAGTAACAAGAAGTAAATATGGCCCTTAGTAATACGTACACTAATACACTGCGTAATTACTGTTATTGTAAAAAAGGCTAATTTCCAAAATATAATTTTTTATTTTTCCATTCTTTAAAGGCTTAGCTGTTTTATATCGAGAAAAAATATATAAAAGGAAGGGTGCAAGTCCAAAATTTTGCATATATGAAATGTATATAGAGCTTTTGCCATCACTTGGCGTCCGTCGTCTGTCAGTGTCAGTCCGTTCGTCGTACGTCGTAAACTTTCACATTTAAATCTTCTCCTCTGAAACCCCTAAACCGAATTAAACCAAACCTGGCAGGGATGGTCCTTGGGTGGGTTTCTTTCAAAATTGTGTCCGACAGGTCCGCCCTCCTTTCAAGATGGCTGATGTAACTAAAAATAGAAAATTCTTCAAATGTCCATTGCTGCTTTATTATAAATCAAATGTTAGCTGCAGCTACATGGCAAGGAGTAGTTTAACATATATTCCGGGTTTTTCTGTGACATTTGTCTTTCAACCGATTTATACCGATTATGCAAATTAGGCATATTTTGATAAAAGATCACATTTAAATCTTCTCCTCTGAAACCGCTGAACCAAATTAAACCAAGCATGGCAGGGATGGTCCCTGGGTGAGTTCCTTTATTTCAAAATTGTGTCCGACAGCTCCGCTTTCCATTCAAGATGGCTGCTGTTACTAGAAATATAAATTTCTTCAATTGTCCATTGCTGCTTTAGTATAAGTCAAAATGAGCTCAAATTTTAACTGCAGCTACATGACAAGGAGTAGTTTAACATATATTCCGATTTGTTTCTGTGAAATTTTTCTGTCAGCCGATTTATACCGATTATGCAAATTAGGCCTATTTTGATATAAGATCACATTTGAATCTTCTCCTCTGAAACCGCTGAACCAAATTAATTAAAACCTGGTATGGATGGTCCCTGCGTGGGTCCCTTTCAAAATTGTGTCCGACAGCCCCGTCCTCCTTTCAAGATGGTTGCTGTGGCTAAAAATAGAAATTTCTTCAATTGTCCATTGCCGGTAGTATCAGTCAAAATGAGTTCAAATGTTGACTGAAGCTACATGGCAAGGAGTAGTTTAACATATATTCCGGTATTTTTATGTGAAATTTTTCTTTCAGCCGATTTATACCGATTATGCAAATTAGGCATATTTTGATAAAAGATCACATTTAAATCTTCTCCTCTGAAACCGCTGAATCAAATTAAACCAAACATGGCAGGGATGGCCCCTGGGTGAGTCCCTTTCTTTCAAAATTGTGTCCGACAGCTCCGCCTTCCATTCAAGATGGCTGCTGTTACTATAAAAATATAAATTTCTTCAATTGTCCATTGCTGCTTTAGTATAAGTCAAAATGAGCTCAAATTTTGACTGAAGCTACATGGCAAGGAGTAATTTAACATATATTCCGGTATTTTTCTGTGCAATTTTTCTTTCAGCCGATTTATACCGATTATGCAAATTCGGCATATTTTGATGAAAGATCACATTTAAACCTTCTCGTCTGAAACTGCTGAACCAAATGAAAGCAAATTTAACGGGGATGGTCCTTGGGTGGCCCCCTTTCAATATTGTGTCCGACAGCCCCGCCCTGCATTCAAGATGGCTGATGTTACTAAAAATAAACATTTCTGCAATTGTCCATTGCTGCTTTAGTATGTCAAAATGAGTTCAAATTTTAACTGCAGCTACATGACAATGAGTAGTTTGACATATATTCTGGGACAGTAAAAAAATAGTCACTGGTCCAAATGGCATAATGGTGACCCAAACATTTTGTGACATTTTTTTTATGAAAAAAAGACATCAGATATCAATATATAAACAGTTTTCAGATTAATTGTTTTTGATCAATAACATTAAAATTCATTCCTTCACTAGTCTCACGAGGGTTGGGGGCTCTTCAAGGTAATTTTGGTAGGTACAGGTGTGCAGCTGAAATTGCGAAAACACCCCAATGCATATATTGCTATCAAATGAAACCTGAATTTACTTGTTATAACCTTTTTGACAACCTTGACGCCATTGGCTAGGGTGGTCTTAAGAAACGATGCTAGTCCATCGGATGGGGACAATGAAAGACTGGTTTGTGTAAGGGGAGATCAATGCCATGATCACATTAAAGACATCCGGAAAAGAGTAGACTAATGCCACTACAAGGACCGCTCTTGCACTCCCCAGAGTGAAGAGTGACATCACTTGTTCCAATCCACTATGAAGAAGAGATTTTAAAGTAAAATAACTTCTCAGTTCGGGGTAATGTCAGTTGGTTATTCATTCCAAACAAGTATCTCACTTTGTTGAAATAACAAACGGTGCTGTCATTTTCTGTTATATAAACAACTGTTAACTTTTCCTGTTATTTTTTAATTTGTAAACAAAAGTTCTGGTTCCAAAAAAGAAAACCACTCCCATTTGACAGAATGTAGCTGTGTACTGTATATGAACTATGAAAAGTTTAAAAGAAGTGACAGGCCAGATCGTTTCCGTAGTTTGACATTACTGTCAACGATTTTCTCTCCGTTGTTGGGGAAAAGTTTTTCAATGATTACCTATGGATTGACACAAAAAGGTTTCCGATTTCTGTAAAATGAAATTCGTACATGTACATTTTGCAGCAGATTGAATGAATAAATTTCCGAACCGTGGAAGATACCAGATCGCAAACATTAGAAGTTGACAGAATTATCTTTATTGTTCACAACTTTCCACTTTTAACAATTTTAATAATTAAATCATAAAGAAAAAAAAAACCCGTTTCTTTTCTAATATTTAGTGAATACTTGTGTATTACATGAAAACGTAGGAAACGTGCATTGATTGGCTCGATAAAAAGAATCCTAGATATCTCGGTACCTGGACAACTCGGTACCTCGACATTTGGGTACTGACCTGGACATCTCGATACTCGGTACTGGACATTTCGGTACTGACCTAGACATCTCAGTACTCGGTACTGGACATTTCGGTACTGACCTGGACATCTCGGTACTCGGTACTGGACAGTTCGGGACTTGGATGAGACAATATTCGGTACTGACCACAATTGTTTGGTACTTCTTATTAATTGTTAATATTTTTGTACTAGTAGTTCTTTAATATATGACCCAAAAGTGGATCATATGTGTTTTTGATAATTCCAGTATAGATCGATCCCGAAGATCGTTGTTTTTGTATATTGATTTTTATTTATATTTTCATTATTTTGACCTCCATTTATTATTTACAAAAGTAATTATGCAAATTATGAAATTCAGCGTGTTTGTAAAGAAAGCCCCGGTACTTTCATTTCATTAAAACGGACTGATTTATTGCTTTTCCCCACAAAAATTCTTCATACTTTGTAGTGGCGTTACCAATTATGCTATGTGTGTTCGTGTGAGTAACTGAGGAAATTGACAGTGCTTTCAATATACGACATTTCTTGATTTTCTGTTTATAATTTGGGGGGTTAAATAATATACAAAAGCGATCCAATTAGATAAAAATGTCTTACCAGTGTTGCATAATCTGTGCTGCCACTGTGAACACTGGTCACATTGTAAAGCCTCCTGTCTGGGACGGACATTGCTGCCACAATATCTATAAACGGATACTCGTTCATTTTGCAGTTTGAATCTCAAATTAGGGTAAACCCTTCATTATATATCGGCTTGGTAAATATTTCTCAAATAAAATTCAGCTTGTATCGTCTTTTGAAGTCAAACAAAAGAATAAAGCATTGATCTATGATTAATGAAATTAAATTTGGTAATTAAAGCTATCTATTTAAAACAGTTATGTAATCAAAACAGAAATGAAAATAATCATCCCGTTAAGTTTATCTGTGATTTATTGATAAAGGGACTTAGTTATCAAAACAAAAGTTATTTACAAATATTAATGAATTGCCTCTTTGATGTCCATTTAATTAAAGATGACTAAAAATAAAACACATAAAAATATGTACCGTATGTAAAAAAATTCAATCATATTATTTTTATTATTCAGTACCGAGTACCGAGATGTCCATTACCGAATACCGAGATGTCCAGTACCGAGTACCGAGATGTCGCATATGTTCAGTACCGAGATGTCCAGGTCCCGAGATGTCCTGATACCGATAAAAATACATAATTGGGGAGAACAGTAAATTACATTAGCTGTGTCTTCATTGGCTACAAAAATGTATTTGGACCAATCGCTGTGCTCGTAACAAACCGTTTTCGACTAGAACAGAAGAGTTATCTACCGTTGAAGTTAATTTATGTCTGGTTTCGGTAAAACAACAATTTTTAACGGTCTTTTAGGCAATCGCCCAAAATTTTTTGTTGGGCCAGTGACTACCTAATTTGGAGCAGCTTTTGGTCGCCCGAATAAGATATTAGTCGCATTTGGCGACTGGGCGACCGTCCATTTCAGGCACTGGGTTTTTCTGCGAGATGTTCTCAGCCAGTTTATTCCGTTTGGAGTATTATGAGATACAAATAACATCTAAATCTTTTGCTCAGAAATTTGAGTTGAAATGATCTTTGGGTGGCCCACTTTCAAAATTATGTGTAACACCCCCATTTTCTATTAACTTTAGATGTCAAATTGAAAACCAGGTGAGTGCTTACAGGCTCCTGGGAGCCTCTAGTTTTATTTTCTATCCAAGTTTTATGTTTTTTAACTCATCCGACCCAAATGGTAACGTGTTATATTGCTGTAACTTATCGTCCTTTGTCGTATGCGCCGTCAGCTGACAGTGTCTGTAACACTCTTTTCTGAAAAACAACAGGCCCCTTGGAACCAAATTTAATAGGAAATTTTCAATTGATGGTCCGGTGTCTACCAAATTTATGTTGTTGTTTTTTTTTATCGGCAATGCACAACAGAAACACGCGGCCTTAATTAATAAAGGGGTGTTTACTGTTTTTGTGTATGCAGCATTTATTATTTAACTGATGTTGGTGATTTTATCTTTCTGTTCATTGTATACAATCCTCTTTGTGTATTATCCAACAGAGTTTATATGGTTTCTATTCTTTCTAAGAGATAATCAGATTTGATCCAATACCCAAAAATTTCATATCTTGATAATGTTATTTTTTTTCCTTTAAGCTCCTTAAAAAAATACTTGTGTTTTATCAAACAGATTTGAACTAACACTTGTACAGTCGGAAAGCAAACCCACGATTTGACCGCTACAGTGGGTCTGAAAGGGGTCTAAAAGTGATACGTGAATGGCATTTTTTCGGAATCGTGACACGTGAAAAACGGAAAATATAGACGTGAAAACGTGATCTCTAGTGCAACGTAATTCGTGAAAAATCATTATTATGTACGTGAATGCGTGAAAATCTAACTTACTTACTTACGTGAAGACAAAACAACAAAAACCAACTATAAGACTACACAAACCAAATTATTTGAAAAACCGAATTCAAATAAAGTTTTCTTATACAGATGTCACAATAAGGTCTTCAACATATATAGCTGACATCAAGAAGTCCCTGACAATAAACGGTAATCAACCCATGCAGATAAGCTTGAAACGTAAAATATCGAAATATCTAAGCGTGAAGCGTGATTTTGCCAAATTTTAAGTGTGATCGCGTGATTGGTACCCCCCTTTAGGACCCCCGTTACAGCTAGTGATTCTAAAACAACGCAGTCAGGGGGCGATAACCGTAAAAAATTCCCGCTAGGTGCGTCTTTACAAATCCCGCAAAATTTTCCATTCGCGCTGTTGTAGGATAAACGTGAAATAAAGTATTAAATAGACGAAAATGTGACAGAAACGTGATTTCTATAAAATATTTATATATTTTTTGCAATGACTGGCTATATCAGACCAGCGACCGAGGTTTATATTAGTCAAAAACGTGTTTCGAATCGTGCATTCTAGAATGTGTAAAAACACGAGGTTCGGTTTGTTTATATTTTTCGGCCAATGAAAAAGCTGACACAAATCTATATTGATACAATAAATTGTTGATACAGGAGTGATATAGCATCATCAACCAATAGAAAATGCTCTCTCAACTGGAAATTCCGTCACCCTGAACGGAAATCGTTCCTGAAAGAAAATTCGACGAGGCATGTTTTTTGAAATTTTCGCCTTGTTTTAGTGTAAAATTTGCCCATTTTGGTGAACATTTCTTCCTTAAAACACCAATGCCGTATGTATATGTCTGCCTTTTATTAGATTTATTAATATCTTTCCATTCTAACCGAAAGTCTACAAGAAAACTGCATTGTCTGCATCAGTTAATTAGGACCCCCCTTTTTTCCCCCATCTCGATACACTTTGTTTAGACTCCTTTACCAATCTGAGTTAGAACAGGTGTCTGTAAGTCAGTATGAAACACATACTTCAGATCAAAATACATGCTAAAATTTACAAGCAAAAAATATGTGAGAAAAATTAACAGACCATAACTTCTTAAGAATATACAGTGTAGACGTAGTGATGATGTATGGTTGGACAACAATCTTGGTAAATGTAAAAAAAATCCCTATACAGACACAACAAATGTATAATCCTTACCTTACCTCTGGATCTTTACAACCATTATTGGTCAACCACACATGTGTGTAGAACAATTTTCCCATCACCATGCATGCGTTCCCGGTCCACCAGTATTTACATCCTTAGCTGAAATATATACATTACATTTTTGCTTTCGCAATCTCGTGCACAATATCCATGTACAGTTGTAGCTGTCGCTGTTCTTTATTGACTGCCAGAAAATAGTTCTTTACTGCCACTCTGTTTTTTTTTTAAAAGCATCGCTTGCATATTTAAAATGGTTAAAATGTATAAGGGATTCACTTCAATTCAAAAATACTGATAACATTTTTTTTAAAATATTTGTGTCCTATTTACTTTTAAAATGAGTAATTAAAAGGTAAGAATATTTGCTTATCTCTGTCAATAGTAATCGACTAAAGGAAAATATATTAAGGATTCATTACTGGGTATTTTGATACTAAAAATAGATACAAAACATGTATGCAATTAAAATTAATGTATTTTATCACTGGTTAAAAGGTAAAATTAAGCATAACATAGGTTATAGGTAAAAGTTAGCTAGAAAGAAATAAAATCTAAAAACATGTGCACCTTTTGGATTACTCTACTGCTCCTTAACACTAGTTTCCAAAGATATAAAGTACTTAAATCTTTTTTTTTTAGTTTTTTTTTTTAATGCGAACAATTTAGAGGTACAGAGAGGTACGTTGTGGATATTCCCACTGTCTTGTGGATATTCCCACTGTCGACTGATGTCTGCACCAGGTAGTTCTAAACATTGTAACATTATTTAGAGGTACAGACAGGTAAGTTGTGGATATTCCCACTGTCGACTGATGTCTGCACCAGGTAGTTCTAAACATTGTAACAATGAGGATGAAATTTAATTTAGTATGAATTGACGACTGGTTTAGATTAAGGAGTATATATATTTATGGTCCTCCCGACGGGCTCCCTCCCCCATTTGACTTTCATCTATTTGGCTATCAGCATTCTATATATCTCAGTGTGGATTCTATAGAGTAGTCTTCTTGCATGGAATTCCACTTCTGTTGTGGTCTTTATGTTTATCTTTAGGGACTGATAAGTTTTCGTAATGTCCATGAGGATTTGCATTTTGTCTCCATCGTCTAGACCACTCCATATAACATTTTCTCCTTTTGCTAACAGTCTTGCTATGGCCGGTAGGATTTGTTCCCGTGTTTTGGACCAAGCTTTGTAGTGTAGGATCGTATGCTCGAGTGTTTCCTCGTCACTGTTACATGCCATGCATAGGCTGTCTGTGCCTTCGTTGAAAATCTTGTATCTCAGTGGTTGTAGTATATAGCTCCCTGTGAGCATTTCCAACTAGATAGGTATCCTATGTCTGTCTCCCCCTGACTTACATTTGAGTGTAAGAAGTTTATGCAACTTTCCAGGTATGTAGTTGTTGAAGTCTAGATACCTAAGTCCCTGGTACAGTATTGCCATATCCTGAATGTATTTTGACCAGTAATCTGAGACTTCTTTCTTTATGACTTTCATTGCTTGTTCTTTTTTCATTGGGTTCTCTATCCAATATAATGCATCTCCCAAATTATAGGGGGGGAGGGGGGTTATGGTTTTTTGTTTCTTTCAGAAATATTTTTTCGGACAACACAAGAGTTAGAATATTCTTTTTTTGTTGCGCAAATTTTTTTTCCAGAATTGAACATTAGGTTATATGACAAAAACTCGGAATCAAATTATTTTGTTTTTCCTCCACCAAAATCAGAATATTTTTTTCAGCAACATTGGGAATCAGAATATTTTTTGAGAAAAAAAACATAACCCCACCCCCCCCTTCAAGTTAGATGGTCGTTCCCTTAGTACTTCCATGCCATACAGTAGAACTGGTGTTATATAGGTTTTGAAGAGATGAATCATTGTTTCTGAGTAGACCGTTTTCGCCATGAAAACCACAGCCAAACAAGGCATATGCACTTCTTCTTGCCTTTTTCATATTTTCATCTACATTTTCTTTAATATTATCCAAAGCACAAGTTGTTTTTATGATACCTAGGTGTACAGCTCTTTCAACATTAGGCATTTGGTCTTTTCCTAGTGTATATTCTACTGGAGCTGAAACCATCTTTGTTGATTTTGGTTTTATTTGGATTGATATACTTTTTTGTGGCTGAAGTCTATATCCTTCCATCCCAGCAAAGTCATTTGACATGTTTATTTGTATTTGCACATCTACTTCGTTCCTGCTCATCAAAACTATATCGTCTGCACAGGCACTTGTGTTGCATACTACATTCCCTATCTTGAGACCAATGTTTGAGGATGTAAGTCTATCAAGGAGAGGGTTTACGTACAGCTTATATAAATCAGTGCTCAATATGCCACCTTGCCGGACTCCTTGAAGTACTTCAAACTGATCTGATATTTTCCCATTCCATTTAATTGCACTTGAGGCACCTTCATGCATACTTAGGATAATTGTCCAGTGCTTGTCATCTAACCCGGCCTGAAACAGTCTTCTCAACATGTGTGTGTGTACATAAAAATGTACCACTACGTCAAAGGCTGCCTTTGCATCCAGCAATACTAGTTCAGAGGATTGTCTTGTGTTAAGTACGTCTCTATACATTTCTTCCACTAACAGTTAAGCATTCATTGAGGGGGGGGGGGGGGGTTTGGTAAACCCTCTTTGGACTGGGTTTTGAGCAGCAATGACGATTGGAGCAATGCGTTTTCTTAGTATGGTGGTTTCCATAATTTTTGATATTGCTGGCATTACTGTTATTCCTCGGTAATTAGTAGAATTGTTCTTATCTACCTTGTTATTGAATATGGGGTTTGGCAGTCCTACTTTGAGTATGTCTGGTATTTGCCCAGTCTTGAGTATGCTGTTAATCAATCTAAGTATAAGGTCTTCCATATTTCCTTCAGCATATATTTAGTGCTCAATTGTTATGCCATAAATGTCAGCAGATTTTCCTCGGTTAATTGACTTTATTGCTTTCTGTAGCTCATTGGTCGTAGCTGGTGGTATGTCTTTTGCCCTGGCTATTTCAGCAATTAATAAGCATTCAAAGTCTATGTTTGTATGGTAATTTCGGTCTTTTAGCTCATTTTTTCCCCCTTCTGGGTTCACCAATACCTCAAAGTGTTCTCTAAAGCCATCGATTATCTCATTTTGACCTGTATATGTATTGTCACCCACATTCAGTTCTAACAGCGAGTTACCACCAATACTTCTTCTATTTCTCACTAGCTGGTGGAATAATTTAGGATCTTTAGTTCTGGTCTCCATTATGCGTTGTTTCTCTGCCTCGTTTCTTATTGCTTGTTCTATCCTAAATTCTCTCTTTGATTTTATCCTTCTTTGATAGGTCATATTTTGTTTACTTCTTGGTTTTCCAGCTTGCACCCATAATGCATATTGTTTTGTCATCTCTGTCAATGCCTTTTTTATGTTCTCTGACCATACTTTGAGTTTTGGTTTTGCTTGGTACATTGTATTTAGCCTTACTACTGGAGCATGTGATGGCTGTGTCCCGTAATAGTTGCTGTACTGTACAGGGTCCCAGATTAACCTTTTGTGCATAATAGCCAACTGGGCTACTGAAATTTTGAGACTGCTAGCCCAGATTAAAAAGCAGTAGCCCAGGTGAAAATGACGATGGCCGCTACAGGGGTTGGGGAGTTATTCCCCTTCCCCCATGAACATTTTGTATTTTTTAAGCCAAATCCTGCATTTTACACACATTTTTGAAAGAAATAAAACTAGTTGAAAAAGTGGATTTTCCCCAATATATAAACATTTGGTACATTTTTCTTGATTTAAAAAAAAATGAACTACATGTACCAGAATAGTAGTATGATCTCATTATCTTAATTTGTGTGAGTTGCAAATAGAAAATAAAAAAATAAAACACAGAAATTTAAAGAGTAATGAACTTTTTTATTGTTTTCAAAGCAGAATATCAAACATTTTCATGATCAGAACTGTCAACACAATAAATACTCAATCTCTAGAAAAGTCAAAAAGTTTGCCAAACACCCAATAAATAATTCCACATCACTAACTGCTAACTTTAATTTTCGATAGACTTAACACGGATGTTGATAAAAGATTAAAGATAAAAAACAATTCCGGAATTGTCTCGATTTAATTCTGTGTTTTGGTATATATTAACGACATACTATAATCTAAGCAATAACAATTAATTAATTACAAAATAAAATAAAAAAAGTCACCTTTTCTCGAATCCTTCTGTAAGCTTTACGACCACACTGGTATGTTTTGAACTTTGGAAATTTACCGAAATTTATAGTGCTCCAGTCCTTAGCCGGAGGATTATTCTATAAACTACGCATTCTGGTTCCCTGTTTGAAAAGCCATAACTGCTGTTCCTTTGAGTCCGAAACATTTCAGTTGAACAGATAACAGAAAAACGATCACAATACAAATGGACAAACAATAGTTTAGGGATACAGGGCTACTGGAATTTTTAATAGCCAGCTGGGCTATCTTTCTACGTTTTCAAGTCACCCAGGTGACATTTTGATTGCCATGGGCGACCGCTAATTTGGACCCCTGCTGTAACTAACTGGCTAAAGGTGTCTTCCTGTGTTACTACTGGCTGTTTGCTGATTTTTTCCATCAGTTGTTGTCAATGTTATTTGGTGTGCTTTAGTAAGAAAAAAATAAATAAATAAATAAAAAGAAACAAACAAATGAAGTGTAAAGGTGCAAGTGCAAGTGCTTTTTTTTTTTTTTTTACATGTTTAAGTTGTGTGAATATGGTTAGGGCAGGGTCTCCAAGATCTTCATTTATATCGCCTCCAATTAAAATTCTATGTTGTGAAAGATGATATTTTAGTACTGTTTCATTTATTTGATCAATGGTATCAGTAAACTCTTCTAATCAGCCAAAATCATATTTTATCAAAAAATTGTTGTGAAGTCATTTCTGGATAGATTTTTTACAAATTTTACACCTAAACATTCTGAATTGTCTATATTTTGTTTGTTTATTTGCTCATTATCTTTATACGAGTGGTTTTTATAGGTTGTGTTTAAATTGTGTACAAATAAAAATCACTCGTAAGAACATAATGAGTAAATAAGCTTGTGAGGTCTGATGATTCTCTAAATGAACTTTCAAAAACTGATTACTACTTAACTAAATGTTTATATCACACTTCATTTGACAACCATGTAGGATTCCCACTCCCCTCCCCATAAGAATTAAATGGTTGCTCCCTAAGGGTGGTTCTTGATATTCGTTCCTACATGTAGCATAGGGATGATGTAGGCACTTGCTTACTTTAACTTAGATGTAACATATAGGAGCAGAACTTGATTTCACAGGTACTAAATTTATGCAGCAGCCAAGTAGCAAAACATGAAACAGTGTCTCATTCACAGTTCTGACTTTTTTCCATTTTCATCTTTGTATACTCTATTTAGCAAGTAAAAATCAATGACAACTGAAATAGGTATTGAACTATAGATATTTGATTTTTTTCTTTGTTTCTTTGATTTTTTGGGGTTGTTTTTGTTTTGTTTTTGTTTCTTTGAATATTGAGCTTTAATTAAATTTCTCTTATTTTAACATTTAAACTCAGTGATTTGAGTGAATTTGTTAATATTAATTGGTTGCTATCTGTCAGTGTGGTGATACTACATTTTTTTTTTTTCTCATTTTCTATTAAATTAATAATTCATTGTACTTAGGATTTTTTCAACTTTCATATAATTTATGAACTTTTTACTCTGTTAATAGTTTATGGAAAAGAAATACCCTTGAAAACTAATGTGTACAGTCATTGCAAAATGTAAAAAAATATCCCTATATAATCAACCAAAACCATATTTTTTTCAAAAAATTATCGTGAAATCATTTCTGGATAGATTTTAACAAATTTTACACCAAAACATTCGGAATTGTATATATTTTGTTTGTGTATTTGCTCATTATCTTTATATGAGTGGTTTTTATTTGTGCATAATTTTTCCATGATTGTTATAGTAATATGAAACAAGTTTTTGGTGAAATAAACATCTTCAAAAATATTCTTGATATGTTTACATTCCCTAAAAACTAAATCATTCGTGCATGTTTGAGGACAAAAATCGCGATCATCTGTGATTAAAAACAGAAAATCATTCCATCTCGTACGTGTTTTTTCAAGACAATGGCGGCTAATTAACTTTCGGATGCACTGTTCCGATGATTGCCGATCATGAAATTTCATCACCAACGTAAACAATTGAGCACATGTATCATTCTGGTTTTGAAAGAAGTTAAATTTCTTGCATTTCTTGCCTTGCAAAGAAATTATTTCATGTATGTTTTACCTTAAAGATTATCAACTGCAATGAATTTCATTCTGACTTAATCAGTTTATTCGAAAAACTGGACAAAAACATTGAAATCGGTAATAATGAATGACATGGGGACCCATTTGGGGAAATCGAAACAGAACCAAGAAATCTCAGAATTTAAGATCCTCGTCGTAACTAACGTATTGCATGTACAAACTGTGTAAATTACTATTAGTATGTACATTTCAAAACCATTACAATGAAAACATTTGGAGTTGTCAGAGAAGAAAATAAAAAATCAACAAGGAAAAAAATGCCAAAAATACGATTATTTTGTCCATAATCTGTCACCGTAATTTTGACACCAACCATTTCATAACTTGGTTCGTTTACTTACTGGTTTGTTTTGGGAACAACCAATTGATTCCGCAGGGTGGGGGGGGGGGGGGGGGCGTCTGGCAGTTTTTGTAAATGAAATAAATAATCTGGCCTCCCAAAGTTGGAAAAAAAATTCTGGCCTTTGCTTCATAGAAACTAAAAAAAAATAATCTGGCCTGAACTGAGTAAACAATGTTATAACCTGTCCTGCACTATGTGTCGAATGAATTTTCTGTCAAATATTCTAACCTGACAAAACTTGCCAGGCCCCCTCAGCATCAAATTATTTGCCTATGCAATTCTTGTTTCTTGGGCCAAATAAATTTTAAATAGATTTGAAGCAAAGTAGTATTCATTTTTAATATAAAAAAACCCCAATGTTTTAACATAATTACAAGTTGCGTATGCAGTGTCCCTTTACTGGGCCCTGCGAAAATTGTCGAATTATACACATAATGTCGCTAAAAGACATTTACGGCGGTTTAGATCATAGATGGTGATATATATTTATTTTCCAGGTAAAGAGATCCTTGTTTAACGTTTCGTTAAGGGAAAATTATTTTTAGTCATGGATTGAATGGAAAATAATGGAATGTAAATCGAAACGAAACGGAGCATGTGCACAATCTCTACCGAATGAGTTCAAATCTGAGGTCAATATTTAGCATATGATTTGCATTATTGTCCAGGTAGCAAGAATTATCGAAGACAGAATAAAATGATGTTTTCTCCTGAATTATACATCATAGCTCTCAAAAAGTGAATGGTTTACATTCTTTATACATGTATATAGATATCAGAAATTTTTAGAAAACTGAAAATAATGATTTTGGCATTTCATATTACTTTAATTTTTAGGGTTTATTTTTAGGTGAAATATATAGGAAAATCATTGTTGTGTTTAAAGTATGTACAAATAAAAATAACTCGTAACAACATAATGAGTAAATAAGCAATCAAAATATTGACAATTCCGAATGTTTTGGTGTAAAATTTGTTAAAATCTATCCAGAAATGACTTCACAATAATTTTTTGAAAAAATATGGTTTTGGTTGATTATACAGGGATTTTTTTTTACATTTCCCAATATTTTTGACAGATGACTGTATACATTTTCTTTAAATATTTATACAATTTTTTTATCTTTATGTTGAATTTTATTTTCATGCATAGAAAAAAATTACGTGAGTTCTGTTCATGATTCATCAAAAGGATATAGAAATGTTTTCACAGTGATCTACCAATAAAACCGGTGGACGTGTAAATTTTAGTCACCTATCCTTTCTTTTGGGGATAGGAGACCATTTATAAATGTTTGTATATTCCAAAATTTTTTGTTAATTATATGCAGATGCTATTAAAATAGCAGCCTGCATTGGCATTAACATTTGTGCACAACGTGTTTTTAAGTCATTAGGTTAGTTCTAAATTTATTTTTAGAAATATGAAAATTCATACGGAGTTATCTTACTTGACTGACAATTTTTCAGAATCTGAATAATTTTCGGCACTAAAAGCTGGCAGAAACTCTTATTAATGAATAAAGACGTGTACCAGAGAAACATTTCGTTAAATAAATATATACGGTAACCTAGCGCAGTGTGAAGTTTGGGAATGTCATTCTACTGCAAACTTGATATATTTGCGTTTTATTTCAATGCGATGGTATGGAGTTATCTTTCTTGGCTGACAATTTTTCGGCACTAAAAGCTGACAGAATTTTGTATTAATGAATAAAAACGTGTACCAGAGAAACATTTAGTTAAATAAATATATAACCTAGTGCAGTGTGAACTTTGGGAATGTCACTCAACTGTAAGCTTAATATATTTGCATTTTATTCCAATGCGATGACGACATTCCATCGAGGGGGTCACCCTCTAAATGATAAAAAATTTAATAATAATCTTCTGTTTTAACTCAAATCTAATAAACAAATCGTGGAAGTAATTATTGCTGAAAAGAAAACAATATAAGACGTTTCAATATTTTCTACGGTATAAATAAACAAGATCTTTGTTCTACAATTTTCATGACCGACGAAAATGTCAACATTTTCAAATTAGAATCACGTGACCCGTGGTTTTACCAGCAACGCCATTAATGAGTTTGCTTTTCGACTATGTAGCTTTCATATTAAAATGATCAAAGAGAACCAAAGGGATAATTAAACACTCAAAATAATAACTTTTTTATTTGAAGTCAAATTTTTCGGCAGTTTTTTCAATGAATTCCTTCTCAGCAGATATGTGTTGCAACTTTTTCCCTTTTCAACATACAAATGTGTGGAAAAAAAAGTGACCAACACTCAAAATGTTTATTTTATGTTTACTTGTTAATCAGATTAGCTCAAAGTTGGTTGTGACTACAGCTATCTTGCATTTGTATTTCAACATATTTACATCATATTATAATTCTGAGATTTCAAAAAATAATAACATTTGACAGTACACTCTTAAAACGGTTAAGCTAATCAGACTTAGGGTTACTATGCGGATTTGAGGATGTTGTTTTAGCATGTCCTAAATGCTTGCCAGAAATTGTTTTCTTCCGGTGAAGCAATAAATTGAAGGTAATGGATTGCTTGCACGTGGCATTCTCAGATTTCAGGATAGACTGCATTAAAAATATTTGCAGGTTTGTAATAATTAATATGGATTAGGCACAGCCTACAGGCGAGCACCGCATTTACGCATAGACATGTACATGTATTTTAATATGTCAGAGGAGGAATGGCTTGTATAGAGAGGATGTTAGTATTTGAAATTAAAATTTGAGTAGGCACGGCCTATAGAGAGGACGGAAGTATTTGAAATTAAATGATACTAAAAATACATTTATATCCCCTATGACATCCACTGTAAAGTTAAATGAAGTAGAATAGAAAATTAGGATAAAAAATGTGTGGTATCTTTTATTGTAGGACTAGGGACAGTGCAAGCATTGAAGGCTAACTAATATGCGGGTGGTATCAACCATTAGAAAATGCCTTAAGTGGTATTGGACGCCGGTGTATGTAAAATGAAGTTTGGTCTTTTAAGTCATAAGAACAGAGTTTTATTACGAAAATATCAGTTAATGCAACCAAACTTGGCAGAAAAGTTCATTGGATGGTCATATACCAAATTTTTGTTTTTGGCACTGATCGGAAATCCAGCATGGCTGCCAGGGCCCATAATGTGTTCTGATTGGTAGAAATTTAAAAAAATCTTCTTGTTAGAAACCACTAAGCCAATTGCATTGTGACTTTGCAGGAATGATCATTGGGTGGTCCTTAACTGCAATAATGTAGCTCCTGTGACAAACTTGTGTCTCCGCAGAGCTACAACGCGGTCCCATTCGTCACAATGGAGCAAAAAAAAAGTTGCAGTTGAAACATAAAAACTCAATATTTATGCTTCAAACATTTCATTATAACTATTACTGATGATCCCAGTCCTTGTTAAATTGGTTTGGCTGAGAAATATATGCTTTTCAAAGTTAGCAACAACCTTGTTCAAATTTATCGATTGTTTTCCATAACCGGAAACTACGGAAGGCGGAGCTTTTCTAAATATGGTATTTCTTACTACAAGCTGATGTAACATTCCAATCGTAACTACTCGGCCATTCTCGCTACCATGTTATTTGCAGGGTAGCGAGAATGGCCGAGTAGTTATGATTGGTAAACATTCATGCCTAAATCGCCAAATATGGTATCGACATCCAAATAGTGAGGCCGGAAATGACGAAATTCTAAATGTAAACATGGATTCTTATTTTGTGGGAATTACATTCTAAAATACTGGTAGGTGATAAAAACTTGTTATAATAATGGACAAAAGGAAAGGTTATGTCTTATTATTGATAAATGCAGGCGTCAGAAGCTCTGTAAGCGAGCGCAAAAAATCTCGGCGGCTGCTCCATTACGTGTAATGGCATCCCGTTATAACCCTTGCGAGTAAGCGAGCATTTAGGGTTTTATTATTAGAACTAGGTGGTCCTGTACTAAACTTGTGAATCGCTTGCTGATCGGAAATTCAAGATGGCCACCATGATGCGACTTAATTTTAACATATAGTAGGGCCCTATGGAAAACATGTTTAAAGTCTTCTCCTCTGAAACCAGTAAGTGAATTTAAAGCAAACATGGCATGAATGGTCCTTAGGTGGTCAACTTTGAAAATTATGTCCTGTGACCCTGACCTCCATCCAATATGGCCGCCTTCAGCGGACATAGTTCTAACAAAAATGTAGAACCCTATGGGAATTTTTTTTTTTAAATCTTCTCCTCTGAAATTAAACCAGTAAGCCAATATAGCAAACATGTCATCGATGGTCCTTAGGTGGTCAACTTCCAAAATTGTGTTCAGTGATCCCGATCTCGGTTCAAAATGGCCACCGTCAGCGGACATACATGTAGTTTTAACATAGGACCCTATGGGAAAATTGTTTAAAAATCTTCTCCTCTGAAACCAGTCAGCCAATTTAAAGCAAGCATAGCATGGATGGTCCTTGGGTAGTATTCTTTCAAAATTGTGTCCGTTGACCACGACCTCCATCCAAGATGGCCACCATCAGCGGACATAGTTTTAACATAGGACCCTATGGGGAAAATGTTTAAAAATTTGTTCCTCTGAAACCAGTAAGCCAATTTAAAGCAAACATGGCATGAATGGTCCTTAAATGGTCAACTTTCAAAATTATATCCAGTGACCCAGACCTCCATCCAAGATGGCCACCATCAGCGGACATAGTTTTAACATAGGACCCGATGAGAAATATGTTTACAAATCTTCTCCTCTGAAACCAGTAAGCCAATTTAAAGCAAACATGGCATGGATGGTTCTTAAGTGGTCAATTTTCAAAATTGTGTCTGGGGACCCTGACCTCCATCCAATATGGCCGCCTTCAGCAGACATAGTTTTAACATAGGACCCTATGGCAAAAAATGTTTTAAAATCTTCTCCTCTGAAATTAAACCAGTAAGCCAATATAGCAAACATGTCATCGATGATCCTTAGGTGGTCAACTTCCAAAATTGTATTCAGTGATCCCGATCTCGGTTCAAAATGGCCACCGTCAGCGGACATAGTTTTAACATAGGACCCTATGGAAAAATTGTTTAAAAATCTTCTCATCTGAAACCAGTCAGCCAATTTAAAGCAAACATTGCATGGATGGTCCTTGGGTAGTATACTTTCAAAATTGTGTCCGTTGACCACGACCTCCATCCAAGATGGCTGCCATGTGCAGACATAGTTTTAACATAGAACCCTATGGCAGTATGGGATTTGAATAGTAACTTAGATGTATTCAGCATGCAAACATTCTTAAGAGGACTTATTTATGTCAGGTGAGCGATACAGGCTCACCTGAGCCTCTAGTTTTGTATGCAGTTTATTTTCTGTATTTTGTTTTTTAAGCTGTTTGATTCCTTTGAATAAATCTTCTTTTAGTGTTTCAACAAATTTGTTGTAATTTATCATTTCAAATATAGGGGTGGGGGGGGGGAGGGGAGGGGGTAAGTGGTCAATGCCCGAAATTATGTATTGTATTTCGAGTCTGATATTGTTAAGGTTTTTCCCTTCAGACCTACAGTCATCTGTCAAAAGTATTGGGAAATGTTAAAACATCCCTATATGATTAACCAAAACCATATTTTTTCAAAATTTGTTTTTCCATGATTGTTCATTTTTAGTTCACCTGGACCAAAGGTCCATGTGAACTATTCCCATCACTTGGCGTCTGTCGTCTGTAAACTTTTCACATTTCAAGCTTCTTCTCCGAAACCACTTGGCCGATTGGAACCGAACTTAGCAGGAATGTTCCTTGGATGGTCCTCTACAAAATTACTGTTTTTCGTTCCAGTCGGATATTCAATATGGCTGCCAGGGCCAATAATATGCTCTGATTGGCTGAAATTTCGAAGATCTTCTTCTCTGAAACTAATGAACTGACTGAACCCAAACTGTAAAGGAATGATCATTGGAATGTCCTTTACCAAGTTACTGTTTTTTATGCCGATCGGAAATCCAAGATGGCCACCATCGCAGGACATAGATTAACATTGGACCCTATGGGAAAATGTTCAAATGCCTTCTTCTCAGAAACTACAAATATGATTAAAGCCAAACTGTACATGAATGTTCATTGGATGGTCCTCTACAAACTGTATGTTTTTTGTTCCGATAAGAAATTCAAAATGGCGGCTACGGCAGGACTTAGTTTAACATTGGACCCTATGGGAAAAATGTTTCAAAACGCTTCTTCTCTGAAACCACTTGGATAATTGAAACCAAACTGCCCAGGAATGATCATTGGAAGGTCCTCTACAAAGTTTCTGTTTTTTTATGCCGATCGAAAATTCAAGATGGCCACCACCGCAGGACATAGATTAACATTGGACCCTATGGGAAAATGTTCAAATGCCTTCTCAGAAACTACAAATATGATTAAAGCCAAACTGTACATGAGTGTTCATTGGATGGTCTTTTACAATCTTAAGGTTTTTTGTTCCGATATGAAATTCAAAATGGCGGCTACGGCAGGACTTAGTTTAACATTGGACCCTATGGGTAAAATGTTTCAAAATGCTTCTTCTCTGAAACCACTTGGACAGTTGAAACCAAACTGCACAGGAATGATCATTGGAAGGTCCTCTACAAAGTTTCTGTTTTTTATGCCGATCGGAAATCCAAGATGACCGCCACCGCAGGACATAGATTAACATTGGACCCTATGAGAAAATATTCAAATGCCTTCTTCTCAGAAACTACAAATATGATTAAAGCCAAACTGTACATGAATGTTCATTAGATGGTCCTCTACAAACTTTACGTTTTTTGTTCCGGTATGAAATTCAAAATGGCGGCTACGGCAGGACTTAGTTTAACATTGGACCCTATGGGAAAAATGTTTCAAAACGCTTCTTCTCTGAAACCACTTGGATAATTGAAACCAAACTGCCCAGGAATGATCATTGGAAGGTCCTCTACAAGGTGTGTGTTTTTTATGCCGATCGGAAATCCAAGATGGCCACCACCGCAGGACATAGATTAACATTGGACCCTATGGGAAAATGTTCAAATGCATTCTTCTCAGAAACTACAAATATGATTAAAGCCAAACTGTACATGAATGTTCATTGGATGGTCCTCTACAAACTTTACGTTTTTTGTTCTGATATGAAATTCAAAATGGCGGCTACGGCAGGACTTAGTTTAACATTGGACCCTATGGGAAAAATGTTTCAAAAAGCTTCTTCTCTGAAACCACTTGGACAGTTGAAACCAAACTGCCCAGGAATGATCATTGGAAGGTCCTCTGTTTTTTATGCCGATCGGAAATCCAAGATGGCTGCCACCACAGGTCATAGTATTAACACAGAACCATATGGAGAAAATACAGAAATATATTCTTCTCTGAAGCTATTGCACTGATTGAACCTAAACTGTGCATCAATCATTGGAAGATCCTTTACAAACTTTGTGTTTTTTATGTTGATCGTAATTCCAAGATGACTACCACTGCAGGACATGGTTTTTACATAGGACCAATTGTTTTTTTTTATTACCAGGTGAACGATACAGGCTCTTGAGAGCCTCTGGTTAAGATTTATTATACCCCCACTCACAGAGTGGTGGTTATACTGGAATACCCTTGTCTGTCCATCCGTTCGTCCGTCCCTAAAACTTGTGTACGTAACTAATCATTTGTCTTTTGTTGGATTTTATTCATATTTGGTATCTTGGTTGACCATGATCTGAGCATGCGCATATTATACCGATTTCACGGATGGTTGATTTTTGCGAGAGTTATAGCCCTTTTCATGTTTGTTTGACCATACATCCGTCCGCACATATTGTGTACGCAACTAGTCATTTGTCTTTTGTCGCATTTTATTCATAATTGGTATCTTGGTTGGCCATGATCTGAGCATGCACATATTATACCGATTTCACGGATGGTTGATTTTTGCGAGAGTTATAGCCCTTTTCATGTTTGTTTGACCATACGTCCGTTCGCACATCTTGTGTATGAAACTAGTCATTTGTCTTTTGTCGCATTTTATTCATATTTGGTATCTTGATTGGCCATGATCTGAGCATGCACATATTATACCGATTTCATGGATGGTTGATTTTTGCGAGAGGTTTAGCCCTTTTCATGTTCCCTTACGAGCTGCTGCTATAAATTATTTCCTTAATTAGCTATGTATAATATTTATATCTAATAATCTGTAATACATCATTTTTCATCATTGCAAACGTTTACTAGCCAACTCCCCTGGGAGGATACACATCTCTTGATCCCAACACTCTTTACACCCCTTAATGCCTCTCCACCACAATAAGTCCCACTATAATCTAATACTTTACTACACATCAACTTATTTAGAGCGAGTGGGGGTATCACAGCACGGCAACGCGTGCAGTTTCATTTTTAGTGGAAATATAGGTGTGAAACCTATAATTAATTTCTTTTATGTTTTCGACTAAATTTGTGTTTTTTCGAGCCTGCCTGGTCATTTTATCTTAAGTTTAACCTTTCGAAGACCATGCATTTTCTGAAACGTTCATGATTCCTCTACGTTCTGTCAAAATATCAGGCCATGTTTAATGTCTTGCAGTGAAATGCCAGGCTATGGAAAATACCTACTCTAAAAATAGCTCTGTCATCCCCCAGAAATTCCCTATTTATAGGTCATGCATCAAATCCTCCATATCCATATTAAAATACAACTAAATCAATCAAATTTGGGCTCAAAATAATCCTTATACATTTAACTTCAATTATCAATTTAATTATTCCATTCCATTCAGTATTTGTCACAATACAACAAAGTGAAAGGAACTTTTTTCTTTAAAAGGGACTACTTTTGTATATGTTCTTAGCTCTGATTGGTTGAATTACTGGTTTGACACCTAAAGAGCAACAAAACTTGCTTCTCCAACCCTTTATTGGCCTTATTTCTATTCATTAGGCAATATCAACCACAAAAAAACCTCATAAGGTATGTGGCTGTCTAATATTTGCAAGTATAGGTGTTCAAATGCAAAGGTACCCCCTTGAAGATTTTTAATGAAAACATCTCCATTTACAGCTGTTGAGTTCAGACTGTGTAATATATCAAAACTTACCTATTCTCTTATATATTACAGTTATTAAGCTAATTTCTAACATAATAAGCAATTTCTACACATATATATGCCTCAGTTGTATATTTAATAGCTAAATACTATGAAATGTTTACATTTAGCCCCCCCTTTTGTTGTCCCATAAAATCGGTTCACATCATTCTTAATTTTGTTAATTCATGCTTTAACCCCATAAATTATGTAGTTTAAGGCATAAAATAAGTTTTTGTATATAGATCTACAGTTGAAATTCCTTCTAATTCCATCAAATATGCAAAAATATGATTTATTGATATTCAAGTTTTGGAATTTCTTATGGTACAAAACTATAATTTCCCCCAAAACTCAATAAATATATGCTTCCACATCATTTTTTTTCACTGTTTAAGTAAGCTGGATGTTCAAATGTACTGTTACAGCCAAATAATACTCTAAAACATGAAATCCAAATTGACAATTTGAAAAATTTACACAAAATGCTAAGCAGGGAAAATAATTTTTCTGGGATCACTTAAATTATCAGGTTTTTACTACATAATTTTTAATTAAAACTGCTCTCTATAGCCTTATATTATTTTATGAGTACATTGTACATGTATTCTAACTGAAACTATCAAAATTTACCAGGAAAAATTGTAGGATTGAAAAAAATCCAATCATGATATCGCCATATTCTATATTTGAAGTCAACAAACTGGTGCATGATGAAATTTTTAAAATTCTTAATATCAACCATATTTTCAATATTATATGCCCTTCTACTGCAAAAACACATTCAATAACATATTCCCAATAAATATAAAGTCATAAATAAAAATAAAACGAGTTGCAATACCCTCTGTCCATGTATATCCAGTGTTAAAAATGAGTGGGAGCAATATTCCAAAATATTACATAACATGCATTTTGACCATGTAATCTGACACCACAATGCATTTTGTAACATTTTTGTATGAAAAATGTCACTGTGTCTGTTGTGACATTATTAGGCCAATTTGAACATGATAGCAACAAAAGTTCAATTTGATGTTTCTTAACTTAAGGTGTGAAACCTATAATTAATTTCTTTAAGGTTTTCTACTAAATTTGTGTTTTTTCGAGCCTACCTGGTCATTTTATCTTAAGTTTAACCTTTCGAAGACCATACATTTTCTGAAACGTCCATGATTCCTCTACGTTCTGTCAAAATATCAGGCCATGTTTAAAGTCTTGCAGTGAAATGCCAGGCTATGGAAAATCCCTACTCTAAAAATAGCTCTGTCATCCCCCAGAAATTCCCTATTTATAAGTCATGCATCAAATCCTCCATATCCATATTAAAATACAACTAAATCAATCAAATTTGGGCTCAAAATAATCTTTATACATTTAACTTCAATTATCAATTTAATTATTCCATTCCATTCAGTATTTGTCACAATACAACAAAGTGAAAGGAACTTTTTTCTTTAAAAGGGACTACTTTTGTATATGTTCTTAGCTCTGATTGGTTGAATTACTGGTTTGACACCTAAAGAGCAACAAAACTTGCTTCTCCAACCCTTTATTGGCCTTATTTCTATTCATTAGGCAATATCAACCACAAAAAAACCTCATAAGGTATGTGGCTGTCTAATATTTGCAAGTATAGGTGTTCAAATGCAAAGGTACCCCCTTGAAGATTTTTAATGAAAACATCTCCATTTACAGCTGTTGAGTTCAGACTGTGTAATATACCAAAACTTACCTATTCTCTTATATATTACAGTTATTAAGCTAATTTCTAACATAATAAGCAATTTCTACACATATATATGCCTCAGTTGTATATTTAATAGCTAAATACTATGAAATGTTTACATTTAGCCCCCCCTTTTGTTGTCCCATAAAATCGGTTCACATCATTCTTAATTTTGTTAATTCATGCTTTAACCCCATAAATTATGTAGTTTAAGGCATAAAATAAGTTTTTGTATATAGATCTACAGTTGAAATTCCTTCTAATTCCATCAAATATGCAAAAATATGATTTATTGATATTCAAGTTTTGGAATTTCTTATGGTACAAAACTATAATTTCCCCCAAAACTCAATAAATATATGCTTCCACATCATTTTTTTTCACTGTTTAAGTAAGCTGGATGTTCAAATGTACTGTTACAGCCAAATAATACTCTAAAACATGAAATCCAAATTGACAATTTGAAAAATTTACACAAAATGCTAAGCAGGGAAAATAATTTTTCTGGGATCACTTAAATTATCAGGTTTTTACTACATAATTTTTAATTAAAACTGCTCTCTATAGCCTTATATTATTTTATGAGTACATTGTACATGTATTCTAACTGAAACTATCAAAATTTACCAGGAAAAATTGTAGGATTGAAAAAAATCCAATCATGATATCGCCATATTCTATATTTGAAGTCAACAAACTGGTGCATGATGAAATTTTTAAAATTCTTAATATCAACCATATTTTCAATATTATATGCCCTTCTACTGCAAAAACACATTCAATAACATATTCCCAATAAATATAAAGTCATAAATAAAAATAAAACGAGTTGCAATACCCTCTGTCCATGTATATCCAGTGTTAAAAATGAGTGGGAGCAATATTCCAAAATATTACATAACATGCATTTTGACCATGTAATCTGACACCACAATGCATTTTGTAACATTTTTGTATGAAAAATGTCACTCTGTGTCTGTTGTGACATTATTAGGCCAATTTGAACATGATAGCAACAAAAGTTCAATTTGATGTTTCTTAACTTAAGGTGTGAAACCTATAATTAATTTCTTTAAGGTTTTCTACTAAATTTGTGTTTTTTCGAGCCTACCTGGTCATTTTATCTTAAGTTTAACCTTTCGAAGACCATACATTTTCTGAAACGTCTATGATTCCTCTACGTTCTGTCAAAATATCAGGCCATGTTTAAAGTCTTGCAGTGAAATGCCAGGCTATGGAAAATCCCTACTCTAAAAATAGCTCTGTCATCCCCCAGAAATTCCCTATTTATAAGTCATGCATCAAATCCTCCATATCCATATTAAAATACAACTAAATCAATCAAATTTGGGCTCAAAATAATCTTTATACATTTAACTTCAATTATCAATTTAATTATTCCATTCCATTCAGTATTTGTCACAATACAACAAAGTGAAAGGAACTTTTTTCTTTAAAAGGGACTACTTTTGTATATGTTCTTAGCTCTGATTGGTTGAATTACTGGTTTGACACCTAAAGAGCAACAAAACTTGCTTCTCCAACCCTTTATTGGCCTTATTTCTATTCATTAGGCAATATCAACCACAAAAAAACCTCATAAGGTATGTGGCTGTCTAATATTTGCAAGTATAGGTGTTCAAATGCAAAGGTACCCCCTTGAAGATTTTTAATGAAAACATCTCCATTTACAGCTGTTGAGTTCAGACTGTGTAATATACCAAAACTTACCTATTCTCTTATATATTACAGTTATTAAGCTAATTTCTAACATAATAAGCAATTTCTACACATATATATGCCTCAGTTGTATATTTAATAGCTAAATACTATGAAATGTTTACATTTAGCCCCCCCCTTTTGTTGTCCCATAAAATCGGTTCACATCATTCTTAATTTTGTTAATTCATGCTTTAACCCCATAAATTATGTAGTTTAAGGCATAAAATAAGTTTTTGTATATAGATCTACAGTTGAAATTCCTTCTAATTCCATCAAATATGCAAAAATATGATTTATTGATATTCAAGTTTTGGAATTTCTTATGGTACAAAACTATAATTTCCCCCAAAACTCAATAAATATATGCTTCCACATCATTTTTTTTCACTGTTTAAGTAAGCTGGATGTTCAAATGTACTGTTACAGCCAAATAATACTCTAAAACATGAAATCCAAATTGACAATTTGAAAAATTTACACAAAATGCTAAGCAGGGAAAATAATTTTTCTGGGATCACTTAAATTATCAGGTTTTTACTACATAATTTTTAATTAAAACTGCTCTCTATAGCCTTATATTATTTTATGAGTACATTGTACATGTATTCTAACTGAAACTATCAAAATTTACCAGGAAAAATTGTAGGATTGAAAAAAATCCAATCATGATATCGCCATATTCTATATTTGAAGTCAACAAACTGGTGCATGATGAAATTTTTAAAATTCTTAATATCAACCATATTTTCAATATTATATGCCCTTCTACTGCAAAAACACATTCAATAACATATTCCCAATAAATATAAAGTCATAAATAAAAATAAAACGAGTTGCAATACCCTCTGTCCATGTATATCCAGTGTTAAAAATGAGTGGGAGCAATATTCCAAAATATTACATAACATGCATTTTGACCATGTAATCTGACACCACAATGCATTTTGTAACATTTTTGTATGAAAAATGTCACTCTGTGTCTGTTGTGACATTATTAGGCCAATTTGAACATGATGGCAACAAAAGTTCAATTTGATGTTTCTTAACTTAAGGTGTGAAACCTATAATTAATTTCTTTAAGGTTTTCTACTAAATTTGTGTTTTTTCGAGCCTACCTGGTCATTTTATCTTAAGTTTAACCTTTCGAAGACCATACATTTTCTGAAACGTCCATGATTCCTCTACGTTCTGTCAAAATATCAGGCCATGTTTAAAGTCTTGCAGTGAAATGCCAGGCTATGGAAAATCCCTACTCTAAAAATAGCTCTGTCATCCCCCAGAAATTCCCTATTTATAAGTCATGCATCAAATCCTCCATATCCATATTAAAATACAACTAAATCAATCAAATTTGGGCTCAAAATAATCTTTATACATTTAACTTCAATTATCAATTTAATTATTCCATTCCATTCAGTATTTGTCACAATACAACAAAGTGAAAGGAACTTTTTTCTTTAAAAGGGACTACTTTTGTATATGTTCTTAGCTCTGATTGGTTGAATTACTGGTTTGACACCTAAAGAGCAACAAAACTTGCTTCTCCAACCCTTTATTGGCCTTATTTCTATTCATTAGGCAATATCAACCACAAAAAAACCTCATAAGGTATGTGGCTGTCTAATATTTGCAAGTATAGGTGTTCAAATGCAAAGGTACCCCCTTGAAGATTTTTAATGAAAACATCTCCATTTACAGCTGTTGAGTTCAGACTGTGTAATATACCAAAACTTACCTATTCTCTTATATATTACAGTTATTAAGCTAATTTCTAACATAATAAGCAATTTCTACACATATATATGCCTCAGTTGTATATTTAATAGCTAAATACTATGAAATGTTTACATTTAGCCCCCCCTTTTGTTGTCCCATAAAATCGGTTCACATCATTCTTAATTTTGTTAATTCATGCTTTAACCCCATAAATTATGTAGTTTAAGGCATAAAATAAGTTTTTGTATATAGATCTACAGTTGAAATTCCTTCTAATTCCATCAAATATGCAAAAATATGATTTATTGATATTCAAGTTTTGGAATTTCTTATGGTACAAAACTATAATTTCCCCCAAAACTCAATAAATATATGCTTCCACATCATTTTTTTTCACTGTTTAAGTAAGCTGGATGTTCAAATGTACTGTTACAGCCAAATAATACTCTAAAACATGAAATCCAAATTGACAATTTGAAAAATTTACACAAAATGCTAAGCAGGGAAAATAATTTTTCTGGGATCACTTAAATTATCAGGTTTTTACTACATAATTTTTAATTAAAACTGCTCTCTATAGCCTTATATTATTTTATGAGTACATTGTACATGTATTCTAACTGAAACTATCAAAATTTACCAGGAAAAATTGTAGGATTGAAAAAAATCCAATCATGATATCGCCATATTCTATATTTGAAGTCAACAAACTGGTGCATGATGAAATTTTTAAAATTCTTAATATCAACCATATTTTCAATATTATATGCCCTTCTACTGCAAAAACACATTCAATAACATATTCCCAATAAATATAAAGTCATAAATAAAAATAAAACGAGTTGCAATACCCTCTGTCCATGTATATCCAGTGTTAAAAATGAGTGGGAGCAATATTCCAAAATATTACATAACATGCATTTTGACCATGTAATCTGACACCACAATGCATTTTGTAACATTTTTGTATGAAAAATGTCACTCTGTGTCTGTTGTGACATTATTAGGCCAATTTGAACATGATGGCAACAAAAGTTCAATTTGATGTTTCTTAACTTAAGGTGTGAAACCTATAATTAATTTCTTTAAGGTTTTCTACTAAATTTGTGTTTTTTCGAGCCTACCTGGTCATTTTATCTTAAGTTTAACCTTTCGAAGACCATACATTTTCTGAAACGTCCATGATTCCTCTACGTTCTGTCAAAATATCAGGCCATGTTTAAAGTCTTGCAGTGAAATGCCAGGCTATGGAAAATCCCTACTCTAAAAATAGCTCTGTCATCCCCCAGAAATTCCCTATTTATAAGTCATGCATCAAATCCTCCATATCCATATTAAAATACAACTAAATCAATCAAATTTGGGCTCAAAATAATCTTTATACATTTAACTTCAATTATCAATTTAATTATTCCATTCCATTCAGTATTTGTCACAATACAACAAAGTGAAAGGAACTTTTTTCTTTAAAAGGGACTACTTTTGTATATGTTCTTAGCTCTGATTGGTTGAATTACTGGTTTGACACCTAAAGAGCAACAAAACTTGCTTCTCCAACCCTTTATTGGCCTTATTTCTATTCATTAGGCAATATCAACCACAAAAAAACCTCATAAGGTATGTGGCTGTCTAATATTTGCAAGTATAGGTGTTCAAATGCAAAGGTACCCCCTTGAAGATT
The DNA here is from genome assembly GCA_963383655.1 of Bathymodiolus septemdierum. Classification (NCBI taxonomy): domain Eukaryota; kingdom Metazoa; phylum Mollusca; class Bivalvia; order Mytilida; family Modiolidae; genus Bathymodiolus; species Bathymodiolus septemdierum. Next base: position 8,291,702 of record OY726529.1, on the reverse strand, counting down.
TTTAATGAAAACATCTCCATTTACAGCTGTTGAGTTCAGACTGTGTAATATACCAAAACTTACCTATTCTCTTATATATTACAGTTATTAAGCTAATTTCTAACATAATAAGCAATTTCTACACATATATATGCCTCAGTTGTATATTTAATAGCTAAATACTATGAAATGTTTACATTTAGCCCCCCCTTTTGTTGTCCCATAAAATCGGTTCACATCATTCTTAATTTTGTTAATTCATGCTTTAACCCCATAAATTATGTAGTTTAAGGCATAAAATAAGTTTTTGTATATAGATCTACAGTTGAAATTCCTTCTAATTCCATCAAATATGCAAAAATATGATTTATTGATATTCAAGTTTTGGAATTTCTTATGGTACAAAACTATAATTTCCCCCAAAACTCAATAAATATATGCTTCCACATCATTTTTTTTCACTGTTTAAGTAAGCTGGATGTTCAAATGTACTGTTACAGCCAAATAATACTCTAAAACATGAAATCCAAATTGACAATTTGAAAAATTTACACAAAATGCTAAGCAGGGAAAATAATTTTTCTGGGATCACTTAAATTATCAGGTTTTTACTACATAATTTTTTATTAAAACTGCTCTCTATAGCCTTATATTATTTTATGAGTACATTGTACATGTATTCTAACTGAAACTATCAAAATTTACCAGGAAAAATTGTAGGATTGAAAAAAATCCAATCATGATATCGCCATATTCTATATTTGAAGTCAACAAACTGGTGCATGATGAAATTTTTAAAATTCTTAATATCAACCATATTTTCAATATTATATGCCCTTCTATTGCAAAAACACATTCAATAACATATTCCCAATAAATATAAAGTCATAAATAAAAATAAAACGAGTTGCAATACCCTCTGTCCATGTATATCCAGTGTTAAAAATGAGTGGGAGCAATATTCCAAAATATTACATAACATGCATTTTGACCATGTAATCTGACACCACAATGCATTTTGTAACATTTTTGTATGAAAAATGTCACTCTGTGTCTGTTGTGACATTATTAGGCCAATTTGAACATGATGGCAACAAAAGTTCAATTTGATGTTTCTTAACTTAAGGTGTGAAACCTATAATTAATTTCTTTAAGGTTTTCTACTAAATTTGTGTTTTTTCGAGCCTACCTGGTCATTTTATCTTAAGTTTAACCTTTCGAAGACCATACATTTTCTGAAACGTCCATGATTCCTCTACGTTCTGTCAAAATATCAGGCCATGTTTAAAGTCTTGCAGTGAAATGCCAGGCTATGGAAAATCCCTACTCTAAAAATAGCTCTGTCATCCCCCAGAAATTCCCTATTTATAAGTCATGCATCAAATCCTCCATATCCATATTAAAATACAACTAAATCAATCAAATTTGGGCTCAAAATAATCTTTATACATTTAACTTCAATTATCAATTTAATTATTCCATTCCATTCAGTATTTGTCACAATACAACAAAGTGAAAGGAACTTTTTTCTTTAAAAGGGACTACTTTTGTATATGTTCTTAGCTCTGATTGGTTGAATTACTGGTTTGACACCTAAAGAGCAACAAAACTTGCTTCTCCAACCCTTTATTGGCCTTATTTCTATTCATTAGGCAATATCAACCACAAAAAAACCTCATAAGGTATGTGGCTGTCTAATATTTGCAAGTATAGGTGTTCAAATGCAAAGGTACCCCCTTGAAGATTTTTAATGAAAACATCTCCATTTACAGCTGTTGAGTTCAGACTGTGTAATATACCAAAACTTACCTATTCTCTTATATATTACAGTTATTAAGCTAATTTCTAACATAATAAGCAATTTCTACACATATATATGCCTCAGTTGTATATTTAATAGCTAAATACTATGAAATGTTTACATTTAGCCCCCCCTTTTGTTGTCCCATAAAATCGGTTCACATCATTCTTAATTTTGTTAATTCATGCTTTAACCCCATAAATTATGTAGTTTAAGGCATAAAATAAGTTTTTGTATATAGATCTACAGTTGAAATTCCTTCTAATTCCATCAAATATGCAAAAATATGATTTATTGATATTCAAGTTTTGGAATTTCTTATGGTACAAAACTATAATTTCCCCCAAAACTCAATAAATATATGCTTCCACATCATTTTTTTTCACTGTTTAAGTAAGCTGGATGTTCAAATGTACTGTTACAGCCAAATAATACTCTAAAACATGAAATCCAAATTGACAATTTGAAAAATTTACACAAAATGCTAAGCAGGGAAAATAATTTTTCTGGGATCACTTAAATTATCAGGTTTTTACTACATAATTTTTAATTAAAACTGCTCTCTATAGCCTTATATTATTTTATGAGTACATTGTACATGTATTCTAACTGAAACTATCAAAATTTACCAGGAAAAATTGTAGGATTGAAAAAAATCCAATCATGATATCGCCATATTCTATATTTGAAGTCAACAAACTGGTGCATGATGAAATTTTTAAAATTCTTAATATCAACCATATTTTCAATATTATATGCCCTTCTACTGCAAAAACACATTCAATAACATATTCCCAATAAATATAAAGTCATAAATAAAAATAAAACGAGTTGCAATACCCTCTGTCCATGTATATCCAGTGTTAAAAATGAGTGGGAGCAATATTCCAAAATATTACATAACATGCATTTTGACCATGTAATCTGACACCACAATGCATTTTGTAACATTTTTGTATGAAAAATGTCACTCTGTGTCTGTTGTGACATTATTAGGCCAATTTGAACATGATGGCAACAAAAGTTCAATTTGATGTTTCTTAACTTAAGGTGTGAAACCTATAATTAATTTCTTTAAGGTTTTCTACTAAATTTGTGTTTTTTCGAGCCTACCTGGTCATTTTATCTTAAGTTTAACCTTTCGAAGACCATACATTTTCTGAAACGTCCATGATTCCTCTACGTTCTGTCAAAATATCAGGCCATGTTTAAAGTCTTGCAGTGAAATGCCAGGCTATGGAAAATCCCTACTCTAAAAATAGCTCTGTCATCCCCCAGAAATTCCCTATTTATAAGTCATGCATCAAATCCTCCATATCCATATTAAAATACAACTAAATCAATCAAATTTGGGCTCAAAATAATCTTTATACATTTAACTTCAATTATCAATTTAATTATTCCATTCCATTCAGTATTTGTCACAATACAACAAAGTGAAAGGAACTTTTTTCTTTAAAAGGGACTACTTTTGTATATGTTCTTAGCTCTGATTGGTTGAATTACTGGTTTGACACCTAAAGAGCAACAAAACTTGCTTCTCCAACCCTTTATTGGCCTTATTTCTATTCATTAGGCAATATCAACCACAAAAAAACCTCATAAGGTATGTGGCTGTCTAATATTTGCAAGTATAGGTGTTCAAATGCAAAGGTACCCCCTTGAAGATTTTTAATGAAAACATCTCCATTTACAGCTGTTGAGTTCAGACTGTGTAATATACCAAAACTTACCTATTCTCTTATATATTACAGTTATTAAGCTAATTTCTAACATAATAAGCAATTTCTACACATATATATGCCTCAGTTGTATATTTAATAGCTAAATACTATGAAATGTTTACATTTAGCCCCCCCTTTTGTTGTCCCATAAAATCGGTTCACATCATTCTTAATTTTGTTAATTCATGCTTTAACCCCATAAATTATGTAGTTTAAGGCATAAAATAAGTTTTTGTATATAGATCTACAGTTGAAATTCCTTCTAATTCCATCAAATATGCAAAAATATGATTTATTGATATTCAAGTTTTGGAATTTCTTATGGTACAAAACTATAATTTCCCCCAAAACTCAATAAATATATGCTTCCACATCATTTTTTTTCACTGTTTAAGTAAGCTGGATGTTCAAATGTACTGTTACAGCCAAATAATACTCTAAAACATGAAATCCAAATTGACAATTTGAAAAATTTACACAAAATGCTAAGCAGGGAAAATAATTTTTCTGGGATCACTTAAATTATCAGGTTTTTACTACATAATTTTTTATTAAAACTGCTCTCTATAGCCTTATATTATTTTATGAGTACATTGTACATGTATTCTAACTGAAACTATCAAAATTTACCAGGAAAAATTGTAGGATTGAAAAAAATCCAATCATGATATCGCCATATTCTATATTTGAAGTCAACAAACTGGTGCATGATGAAATTTTTAAAATTCTTAATATCAACCATATTTTCAATATTATATGCCCTTCTATTGCAAAAACACATTCAATAACATATTCCCAATAAATATAAAGTCATAAATAAAAATAAAACGAGTTGCAATACCCTCTGTCCATGTATATCCAGTGTTAAAAATGAGTGGGAGCAATATTCCAAAATATTACATAACATGCATTTTGACCATGTAATCTGACACCACAATGCATTTTGTAACATTTTTGTATGAAAAATGTCACTCTGTGTCTGTTGTGACATTATTAGGCCAATTTGAACATGATGGCAACAAAAGTTCAATTTGATGTTTCTTAACTTAAGGTGTGAAACCTATAATTAATTTCTTTAAGGTTTTCTACTAAATTTGTGTTTTTTCGAGCCTACCTGGTCATTTTATCTTAAGTTTAACCTTTCGAAGACCATACATTTTCTGAAACGTCCATGATTCCTCTACGTTCTGTCAAAATATCAGGCCATGTTTAAAGTCTTGCAGTGAAATGCCAGGCTATGGAAAATCCCTACTCTAAAAATAGCTCTGTCATCCCCCAGAAATTCCCTATTTATAAGTCATGCATCAAATCCTCCATATCCATATTAAAATACAACTAAATCAATCAAATTTGGGCTCAAAATAATCTTTATACATTTAACTTCAATTATCAATTTAATTATTCCATTCCATTCAGTATTTGTCACAATACAACAAAGTGAAAGGAACTTTTTTCTTTAAAAGGGACTACTTTTGTATATGTTCTTAGCTCTGATTGGTTGAATTACTGGTTTGACACCTAAAGAGCAACAAAACTTGCTTCTCCAACCCTTTATTGGCCTTATTTCTATTCATTAGGCAATATCAACCACAAAAAAACCTCATAAGGTATGTGGCTGTCTAATATTTGCAAGTATAGGTGTTCAAATGCAAAGGTACCCCCTTGAAGATTTTTAATGAAAACATCTCCATTTACAGCTGTTGAGTTCAGACTGTGTAATATACCAAAACTTACCTATTCTCTTATATATTACAGTTATTAAGCTAATTTCTAACATAATAAGCAATTTCTACACATATATATGCCTCAGTTGTATATTTAATAGCTAAATACTATGAAATGTTTACATTTAGCCCCCCCCTTTTGTTGTCCCATAAAATCGGTTCACATCATTCTTAATTTTGTTAATTCATGCTTTAACCCCATAAATTATGTAGTTTAAGGCATAAAATAAGTTTTTGTATATAGATCTACAGTTGAAATTCCTTCTAATTCCATCAAATATGCAAAAATATGATTTATTGATATTCAAGTTTTGGAATTTCTTATGGTACAAAACTATAATTTCCCCCAAAACTCAATAAATATATGCTTCCACATCATTTTTTTTCACTGTTTAAGTAAGCTGGATGTTCAAATGTACTGTTACAGCCAAATAATACTCTAAAACATGAAATCCAAATTGACAATTTGAAAAATTTACACAAAATGCTAAGCAGGGAAAATAATTTTTCTGGGATCACTTAAATTATCAGGTTTTTACTACATAATTTTTAATTAAAACTGCTCTCTATAGCCTTATATTATTTTATGAGTACATTGTACATGTATTCTAACTGAAACTATCAAAATTTACCAGGAAAAATTGTAGGATTGAAAAAAATCCAATCATGATATCGCCATATTCTATATTTGAAGTCAACAAACTGGTGCATGATGAAATTTTTAAAATTCTTAATATCAACCATATTTTCAATATTATATGCCCTTCTACTGCAAAAACACATTCAATAACATATTCCCAATAAATATAAAGTCATAAATAAAAATAAAACGAGTTGCAATACCCTCTGATTGGTTGAATTACTGGTTTGACACCTATATAAGATAATTAAAGTCAATTTTATTTGTTGTGTTTAAATTATGTACAAATAAAAACCACTCATATAAACATAATGAGCAAATAAACAAACAAAATATAGACAATTCCGAATGTCTTGGTGTAAAATTTGTTAAAATCTATCCAGAAATGACTTCACAATAATTTTTTGAAAAAAATATGGTTTTGGTTGATTATAATATATAGTGATTTTTTTTTACAAGAAAGTAAATCATTAAAAGTATCTTGTAACGTTCTTGGTTTAGAAGACTTTTTAACATTAGGATAGTAAACTCTTCAAGTGAAACATGAGGAATGTGATCTAAAATGAAGAAAATAAAATATTAGAAGCATCGTATGAGATCTTGTTCTAATCATGTAATTGAACTGAATCTGAAAATGTTAATTTTAAAAAGATTTGTGACGAAAAATGATTTTTTTATGTGATGATGACAACTGAATTGTTTATAAAATACTTTTGTAGTATAAAGTTGTGTTGTTTGTGAAGATTTGATGAGAAATTGTTTGTGTTTAAATATTGTTTTATATTTATTGTTTTAGGACAGGACACCTCTACACCAGGCATCATGGGGGGGAAACACAGAGGTGACAAAGTTTCTAGTGGAGGCAGGGGCCTCACTCTCTGCTGTGGATAATGAGGTAATTAAACACTCGGTAAAACTAATACAATCAAATATTAAACTCTTCAAGTGAAACATGAGGAATGTGATCTAAAATGAAGAAAATAAAATATTAGAAGCATCGTATGAGATCTTGTTCTAATCGTGTGATTGAACTGAATACGAAAATGTTAATTTTAAAAAGATTTGTGACGAAAAATGATTTTTTTATGTGATGATGACAACTGAATTGTTTATAAAATACTTTTGTAGTATAAAGTTGTGTTGTTTGTGAAGATTTGATGAGAAATTGTTTGTGTTTAAATATTGTTTTATATTTATTGTTTTAGGGCATGACACCTCTACACGAGGCAGCATGGGGGCGAAACACAGATGTGATAAAGTTTCTATTGGAGGCAGGGGCCTCACTGTCTGCTGTTGACCACATGGTAATTAAACCTTCAGTAAAACTAATACAATCAAATATTAACTCTTCAAGTGACACATGAGGAATGTGATCTAAAATGAAGAAAATAAAATATTAGAAGCATCGTATGAGATCTTGTTCTAATCATGTGATTGAACTGAATCTGAAAATGTTAATTTTAAAAAGATTTGTGACGAAAAATGATTTTTTTATGTGATGATGACAACTGAATTGTTTATAAAATACTTTTGTAGTATAAAGTTGTGTTGTTTGTGAAGATTTGATGAGAAATTGTTTGTGTTTAAATATTGTTTTATATTTATTGTTTTAGGGCATGACACCTCTACACGAGGCAGCATGGGGGCGAAACACAGATGTGATAAAGTTTCTATTGGAGGCAGGGGCCTCACTGTCTGCTGTTGACCACATGGTAATTAAACCTTCAGTAAAACTAATACAATCAAATATTAACTCTTCAAGTGACACATGAGGAATGTGATCTAAAATGAAGAAAATAAAATATTAGAAGCATCGTATGAGATCTTGTTCTAATCATGTGATTGAACTGAATCTGAAAATGTTAATTTTAAAAAGATTTGTGACGAAAAATGTTTTTTTTATGTGATGATGACAACTGAATTGTTTATAAAATACTTTTGTAGTATAAAGTTGTGTTGTTTGTGAAGATTTGATGAGAAATTGTTTGTGTTTAAATATTGTTTTATATTTATTGTTTTAGGGCAAGACACCTCTACACTGGGCAGCATGGATGGGAAACACAGATGCGATAAAGGTTCTATTGGAGGCAGGGGCCTCACTGTCTGCTGTTGACCACATGGTAATTAAACCTTCAGTAAAACTAATACAATCAAATATTAACTCTTCAAGTGACACATGAGGAATGTGATCTAAAATGAAGAAAATAAAATATTAGAAGCATCGTATGAGATCTTGTTCTAATCATGTGATTGAACTGAATCTGAAAATGTTAATTTTAAAAAGATTTGTGACGAAAAATGATTTTTTTATGTGATGATGACAACTGAATTGTTTATAAAATACTTTTGTAGTATAAAGTTGTGTTGTTTGTGAAGATTTGATGAGAAATTGTTTGTGTTTAAATATTGTTTTATATTTATTGTTTTAGGACAGGACACCTCTACACCAGGCATCATGGGGGGGAAACAAAGAGGTGACAAAGTTTCTAGTGGAGGCAGGGGCCTCACTCTCTGCTGTGGACAATGAGGTAATTAAACACTCGGTAAAACTAATACAATCAAATATTAAACTCTTCAAGTGAAACATGAGGAATGTGATCTAAAATGAAGAAAATAAAATATTAGAAGCATCGTATGAGATCTTGTTCTAATCGTGTGATTGAACTGAATACGAAAATGTTAATTTTAACAAGATTTGTGACGAAAAATGATTTTTTTATGTGATGATGACAACTGAATTGTTTATAAAATACTTTTGTAGTATAAAGTTGTGTTGTTTGTGAAGATTTGATGAGAAATTGTTTGTGTTTAAATATTGTTTTATATTGATTGTTTTAGGGCATGACACCTCTACACGAGGCAGCATGGGGGCGAAACACAGATGTGATAAAGGTTCTATTGGAGGCAGGGGCCTCACTGTCTGCTGTTGACCACATGGTAATTAAACCTTCAGTAAAACTAATACAATCAAATATTAAACTCTTCAAGTGACACATGAGGAATGTGATCTAAAATGAAGAAAATAAAATATTAGAAGCATCGTATGAGATCTTGTTCTAATCGTGTGATTGAACTGAATCCGAAAATGTTAATTTTAACAAGATTTGTGACGAAAAATGATTTTTTTTATGTGATGATGACAACTGAATTGTTTATAAAATACTTTTGTAGTATAAAGTTGTGTTGTTTGTGAAGATTTGATGAGAAATTGTTTGTGTTTAAATATTGTTTTATATTTATTGTTTTAGGGCCGGATACCTCTACACCTGGCAGCAGAGAGGGGAAAGATAGATGTGACAAAGTTTCTAGTGGAGGCAGGGGCCTCACTCTCTGCAGTGGACAATGAGGTAATTAAACACTCAGTAAAACTAAGACAATCAAATATTAAACTCTTCAAGTGACACATGAGAAATGTGATCTAAAATGATGAAAATAAAATATTAGAAGCATCGTATGAGATCTTGTTCTAATCGTGTGATTGAACTGAATCCGAAAATGTTAATTTTAACAAGATTTGTGACGAAAAATGATTTTTTTATGTGATGATGACAACTGAATTGTTTATAAAATACTTTTGTAGTATAAAGTTGTGTTATTTGTGAAGATTTGATGAGAAATTGTTTGTGTTTAAATATTGTTTTATATTGATTGTTTTAGGGCATGACACCTCTACACCAGGCATCATGGGGGGGACACACAGAGGTGACAAAGTTTCTAGTGGAGGCAGGGGCCTCACTCTCTGCTGTGAACAAACAGGTAATTAAACCCTCAGTAAAACTAATACAATCAAATATTAAACTCTTCAAGTGACACATGAGGAATGTCATCTAAAATGATGAAAATAAAATATTAGAAACATCGTATGAGATCTTGTTCTAATCGTGTGATTGAACTGAATACGAAAATGTTAATTTTAACAAGATTTGTAACGAAAAATGATTTTTTTTATGTGATGATGACAACTGAATTGTTTATAAAATACTTTTGTAGTATAAAGTTGTGTTGTTTGTGAAGATTTGATGAGAAATTGTTTGTGTTTAAATATTGTTTTATATTGATTGTTTTAGGGCAGGACACCTCTACACGAGGCAGCATGGAGGGGAAACACAGAAGTGACAAAGGTTCTAGTGGAGGCAGGGACCTCACTGTCTGCTGTGGACAATGAGGTAATGAATCCCTTAGTAAAACTAATACAAGCAAATATTAAACTCTTCAAATGACACATGAGGAATGTGATCTAAAATGAATAAAATAAAATATTAGAAGCATCGTATGAGATCTTGTTCTAATCGTGTGATTGAACTGAATCTGAAAATGTTAATTTTAACAAGATTTGTGACGAAAAATTATTTTTTATGTGATGATGACAACTGAATTGTTTTTAAAATACTTTTGTAATATAAAGTTGTGTTGTTTGTGAAGATTTGATGAGAAAATGTCTGTTATTTACTGAGAAATTGTTTGTGTTTAAAGTCCCACTGGCTATATATTTGACTAAAAATAAAAACACAATTCTTTTAATAATAAAATCATTTAAACTTGTTAAAACATTTAAAAAACGCAATAAAATTGGTCTTTCAGCTCGCATTACTATATAATAAAGGGGGAAACAAGTAGCGAGAATTAAGTCCTGTCATGCAATAATTCCCACCAAAGATTTTCCGTATTCATACAACCTCTGTTGAACTTGAACGCTACGCATGCGTATTGAGATTGTTGTCTATGAAAGAAGTATGTCAGAATTTAGTTCGAAGCGTGGTCCAAAGAGAAGATTTACAGATTCAGAAAGAAAACACCGGAAAAGAGAATCGAATGCTAAATTGAGTAATTTGAGCAGGATGTGGATTGGAGACCAGTGTGATCGTTGGAATGAGCTCAGATTAGTTCTACGAGTGAAAACCAATGCTGAAGTGGCGAAAATACTTTTAGACTGGTAAGTGCAATGTTTACATTTTAACGATGAAAATAAATCGTACATTGTGGCTGATAGAAGTTATAAATTTATTCCGTAGGTGAAAACATTGAAGGAAATATATATTTATGTATCATCTATATCTTAAATGTATGTTATTTACTTCGAAATAGGTGATAAAACCTGTCAAATACCAAAGGTAAAATCGAGACGGAAATATTGATACCAGTTAAAGGTTTTTTTTTAAAATACAAATTATCGCTTTTAATACGGCGTCCTTAATTGCAAACAATGTTCTTTGGTGTTTTGTATCGAATTTTGCTTTAATTCTTAAGTATTTTAATTAAGTATATATTCTAACAACCTTTGTGGCAAATATTGGAGGGGGGTATTGTTGTGAATATAATCAGTAACAGAGTACAATGTAAGTCCCAAATTAGTGTAAAGTAAAGTATTTGCTCCACAATCAAGGCAGTCCCCAACTGTACTAGTAGTCACACTATATATCTATCACAGATCTTCATTACTTTTGTCATTTTACAATTTTGCAATATTCCTAGGCTATTGTCAATTTCAGCTATGATGAGAAAACTCAGGAGACAAACAGCAAAACAACTTAAGATTACAGGATGATAGTGTGTTTGCCACAAGTGTGCCATTGTCTGATAATACAGCATGTGCTGCATTTACGTCCACTCCAGAACGTGCCTATCAGAAACCCAACCTTACTGTTGCAGATGTTTCTGAGAATTCAGCATCAGAACATGAGATTGGTAGAATGTAAGTTTAATAAAACAACATAGTAGTGAAAGTGTATATAAATTGTATTGCTGTTTATGGTATTTTAAACAATTTATGTCACTTTCGTACAGCTAGAATGAAAACATTTGAAAAATTGAAGAAGAAAAAAGCAGTTGAAAGACTGAGACTCAGAGAGAACAATTAAGGGCCTGAACAGTAATGCCAAATTTAGCTAAGTACAAAGCTTTGCTCGTGGGAGATAACTATATATTTTTGTATTAACAAAATAAGGTATAAATCAACAGGATATTGTTGTGTAATCTATATATTTACACCATGAATGATGCTTTTAATTGCAGTTAGTTTTGACAAATCTGACAATATTTCATTACATTGAATAAAATAGAGATTTACTCAAGTAAAATGCAAGTATTGTGTAACATGATTTTGATTTTTGGTGTTTTAACGCAGGAGTACCCAGAGAGAACCACCGACCATGGGCAAGCAATTGGTAACTTTATCACTTGCGGCTGCGAGTTGAGTGCACCCTTTTTTGTAATTTACAAAGCCATGCTATTGTGTAACAGCTACACATGTCAGTTATATATTTTTTTTTGTTTTAGGACAGAAGTTGAAATGTCTG